>NC_047567.1:20304745-20832245 GCF_902806645.1 Magallana gigas | reverse complement strand
TGGTTTTGTCCGAATCACTTCCGGCTTCGAAAAGCTATTGGGCAGGTTCATTTTAGCCTCTGCAAGACACAATTATACAGGCATCAACAAATCTTAATGAGTCATACATATATACATATATATACATTAATATTATTAAAAAAAAATTGACGTATTATGAAAGCTTTATCTTTTCCCATCTCGATATAAAAAAATCTTTAAAAAAATCTTTTAATATTTATTTACATAATTTGAAAAATGTTGTATCATAACTTAAACTGTGTGCAAAAAAATCATTGTTTCGCCTAAATATGACAGATATATGGGACTACATTTTAGAATCAAAATACAGAAAGTACTGACGAGAGAGTTTTTTTTATTATTTACGAGTTAGTACTTTCTGGATTAAGTAATGGATATTTGCCATTTACCTACTGTGAAGAAAATATTTAAGTATAGACATGCAGGTTTTCAAAGCAGTAACTCTTAATCAAATGAATTCCTTTAACTTTCAACAAAGAAATGCATGTCAATAACGCATCTACTTCTTCGTTTTTATTTTTTGTGTGTGTTTAAAGGATACCTTAAAAAAACAAATGGTCCTTGCTCATATTACATGTACACATTATAAATCCATATTTCAAAACTCCTGTTTACGCAATTCCTAGGACGAGTTCATTTTTTTTTCGAATTGAAGGGCTATTTCAACAGATGTAGCTGTCATATTACTTATTGTTAAAAATAAAAGTAAATGTTTGTATCGCAATTTGGCTGAAATGTACATATAGTATAACGAAAGTTGAAATAGGATTTCAAATATGAATTAGATTCCTTTATTGATCCATTTTATAATTTTGTTTTCATAATTTGATGCTAAAAAATCGTTTTTACTCAGCATAAGAACTTAATTTAAATAAGTACTGAATTAAATTTAAAAAGCTAGCGACCTTCACAGGGCGAAAAACCATCTTTAAGCAAGTCCTTAAAGGTGGCTTAAAGGTGACTTAAAGGAGCTTAAAGGCTATACAACCTTTAAGCCGCCTTTAAGTCACCTTTAAGCAAGTGCTTATAGGTCCTTAATGTCCAAACTTCTTTAAGCTACCTTTAAGCCACCTTTAAGCCACCTTTAAGCATCTTTAAGTGGCATTTACGCTCTCTTTACACTGCCTTTACACTGTCTTTAAGTGGCCTTTAAGTCAATATTGATCAAGCTGAACAATAAAAACATATATTAAATGCAAAAGCTCTTTTATAGAGATGGAAGGGGGTCATCCGAGTGATAATATAATTTCCAAGGAAGGGGGGGGGGTGTTCCAGGCGGTTTTAATCGTCGCTCCATTAAACACAGATCGCTATCATCAGCACCGCTCTGATGGACACAGATTGCCGTTATAAAATTCTTTATAATTTTTGGGGGTTTCAAAATTATTGTAGGTATGAGCGCAGTTTCTGTATCTTAATATGTGCATAAAACTAATTAAAGTATGTTTGTTTCCTATCATAAATTAATCGGTGAAAAAAATCTCAATCTCTCTCTCTCTCTCTCTCTCTCTCTCTCTCTCTCTCTCTCTCTCTCTCTCTCTCTCTCTCTCTCTCTCTCTCTCTCTCTCAGTTCATCCGGTTATTAAACAAAATAAAGATAATGAACCAAAAATGCATGATTTAATTTGTTAATCGGTTTAAGGTTTGTATTTTTTTTTTTCAATTTTCATTATTTCTAACTCTAGATCTGCTAGATACATGTTAAAGATGAAAAGACTCTCAACTGCCTTTGTTATATCGGGCAGGATATTACTGCTTTGTTTGTCTAGACAAAGTTTTGTTCGCTTGTGTATATCTAATTAGAGTCTATTGTTTGTCCAACTTAAGAAAACCCCTGGAACTAACACAGAATATACAAGATATACACAGCAGTTGTGTCGTGTGCCCAGGTGCATGTTTGTGTATATCTAATTAAAGTCTATTGTTTTTCCAACTTAAGAAAACCCCTGGAACTAACACAGAATATACAAGATATACACAACAGGTGTGTCGTGTGCCCAGGTGCACGTCAGGGTTTCTAAAGGCGTTGAATCTTAGTATGTACGAGTATACGATAAGTCTAGTGAATAAAAGTTAATTTACAGTTGTAATTCATTTTCAAAGTATTATTTCCTAGCTCTGGGTTTCAAAGATGTTACGTCTACAAATTAACGATACATGTATGTAAGAGTAAAATCTTGAGGCTAATTAATTAATGTACCGGTGATCATAAATAGGGGTTGATTATTTAAATATATGTATAAGGGTAAATATGTCAAATATACCCGGCCTGGCACATCATTCAATTGTATGTACAAGTCATTTGCAATTGTTACATGCAGTAAATACGTCACCGGTAATTGGTAATTTTGTTTGTTATAGAATTGATAGTTTAAAAATCATGTACATGTACATACAATTACATGTAAATATTTAAACATATTGGAACGGCGCCGCGATCATGAAAACCGGGAAATTGCGGGAAATTGAACAAATACTCTAATAGTATCAATGCATTTAATAAAAGAAATGATTTCATTTTCTTTCTTACATTTTTATAGTTATAAATTAGATGAACGTATATCTACTCGGTTTAAATTTATTAACTAAGAAAGCCTACTATAGTGAACCTAACGGTTTCCATTTAGGTATAATATATTTTTGTTTACTGAAGACCAAGTTCCGTATTTCATTCTAAATACATGCATGCATGTAATTTATAAATTAGATATAATTGATTGTTACAAACTGAATGGTTTGTCAAAATCTTTTTAAAGTAAACACATTCAATACAGTGATTCAATATCCACTGATATATAGGATATAAAAACGCTCATTTATATGTAAGTTGCCGTGGCGCAGAGGATGTGTGGAGATGATAGTAAACTAAGGGTACCGGGTTCAATTCACGCCGTGGCCGGTTTTTTTTGTGGTTTTTTTTTTCATTTTTCTTTCTAGAACAAAAACCGTTTTAATACCTTTTCTTTCATAAAGTTAATACATTTTGTTGGAAATTAAGCACAATATTGAATTAAATTTTTTTTAATGGCTTAAAGGTGGCTTAAAGGTAGCTTAAAGGTGGCTTAAAGGTGGCTTAAAGAAGTTTGGACATTAAGGACCTATAAGTTGTCCTTAAAGGTGGCTTAAAGGTGGCTTAAAGATAGTCTTTAAGCTGCCTTTAAGCCATCTTTACGCTTTCTTTAAGCCACCTTTAAGCAATACTTATAGCTTAAAGGTAGCTTAAAGGTGGCTTAAAGATCGTCTTTAAGCTACCTTTAAACACCTTTAAGCTATCTTTAAGGAGGACTTAAAGATGGTCATTCATCCTGTGCTTATACTAAGACACTATAAACTAGGTTTTGTCAAACGTCTTTAACGTTTATTAAAATATTTTTATTTTGTTTAAGAACAACATGAATTTAAAATTCATTTTTAATGTGTAAATATGATGTTTAATTGATTTGAACAATCATTGCTTTCATTAATAAGACAACTTTTCATCATAACCCGCGAAGTTTGGAAGGGGAGGAAATATGAGATATATATGGGCCCTACTTATTTTTTTTTTTTGTTCTTTAAAATTGAAACCAAATATTCCAAAGAGATATATATCACATTCTTGTTCTAATGAAAGGAAAAAACAACAAAAAGGTGCTTGTGTAGCAGTGATGTGGAAAAAAGTGTGGTTGGTAATTTTCACCAAGGTTCTAGTATATTTCCAGAATGGAGTCGAGGAAGGCAGTGTGTTTCAAATGCACTCATCAGTATTTTGTACAAGTATCTGAATTTAAAGGAAGTTCTGGATAGGACTTCAGGAGATATAGATTATATATATCATTTTGAAATATGGAGATGAGCTGTGTCAGCACGTTTGTCAGTATGCTACACAAGTTTATTTAAATCCATGTGATCTGCAAAATTATTTTTGTTTTAAAATCACATTGCTAAGATGCTTGGTCTCGTCCACATTCCGAGGCAATATTAGTGATTCATTAGTGGGAAATGGTTCTTTTCTCTCCCTTGAGTCGGCTATATTTATGTGTTTTAATGAATCGTCTCGAACAGGTATCTTTATTTGTAAAGAAACGTTCTTAACCAGCCGGAAAATTTCTAACTTACGGGTCAATGTCAAAGCAAAATTCTTTGAAATTCTTTTCATTCTATTGTCCATTATTTAAGCGTTTGAGATAGTGACCATTTCAATGTTGTCTAGTTATTAATGTACATTGTACAACTACAAACATACTAATGATATTAAATTTACGCAAGTTTAACTCCCATGAGTACTTTCATTACTCTGATTTTACAGTGAAGATAGAAAATACTATATTACTAATCATATAATACAATTGGAGGAAAATTACCATCGTAGTATTTCTTACATCTGATTCGAAGTTAAGAAAATGACAATTTCCTGCATAATCCACTAGGAAATGTATATAAATTTTGAGATGGCTCCTAAAAGAACAAAATATTAGATTTTCTGGAAACTTTTCAAATATACTTAGGTAGCAAGGGACAGTTTCGGATAAAGTACCCGTCAGTATTTTTGTAAAATTGAGAGCTGCTGTACTTGAAGGCTTATGAGTGTTGCTAAAATTCATGAAATAATTTTTAATGATTATCATTAGTTAGAGGGGTGTCTCTTGTTGATATGCAATATGTAGGCCCCTTATGTTAGGTACATGAGAATCAGAAGTAAGATGCGAAACCTGCGGTTATGACTGTGTTGACTTTACACAGTGAAATTGCAAGTTACAGACGGTAGGTAAAATAACACGAAAAGTAGGTGGATGTGACATTGTAAACTAGACACCGGTATGTTTCTGACATGTGATAGTGCAACATGCACGCGGTACGGAAGGTCAACCTTCTGCAGGGAATTAGCTGGTGGAGGTCTAAAAAGCTGAAAAATCATGAAAAATTAGCAGAATATGAAAGGGTCAAAATCTCATAAAACAAGTATGTAGAGAATTTTACAGTTATTGACTAGTAATTTTCTTCAGAAATTGGTGATTGGCCTTATAAAGAGTGAATTAAAGGTACTTGTGCTGAAAGGGAACAGAGGAAATTCTAGTTACAGAGTTCCGAGGACATGCATTCCTTGGCTACGATGTGTTGTATCAAAAAACTGCCCCCTGCCACCTTAAGTTAGTGTATCTTACATATGGTTAAAAATTAAAGAGATTTGCTTTGTAGTTTTACCCCCAAAAAACCTTCTCAACTGGGCCTCATTAAACCTTTGTATACACACATAGGATTCAAAACTTTAAATAAAAGAGCGTCCTAAATATTTTAGCTTTTTTGAGATCTCTTTTCTGTTAAGTGTGTTATTTTTTCATGCACTTATTATCGTTGCAATTAACTTCGAACAAGACAGCATTTTTAATTTCCTCATGGGCAACAATAATACTATATTCTGTAAGCGTTGTTTGCATGCTATTATGCATTCATTCATTATGTCATCGTATATGCTCTCCTTGTTTTGTTTTGTTTACTATAGAATTCAATGTTATACGATAAATGAAAAGCTGATTGATCTCAAAATTATACGATTAAAAACATAAAATGTTCATAAACCTGGTTTGATCTCAAACTTTTCTTTGACTACCACTTTGTCTAGTATCCTGATTTCTAGAGTATGTTTCCCGGACCTTGTTGGCATAAAAATGACCTCTAAATCTTTTGTGTTTCCCTGTCTCTTTTTTTCACAGGCACAGGTTGTCTCAGCGTCTATTATAAAGCAAGTTATTTTAAGCAGAGAAATTATGAAAAAAAAAATGTATAAATTGAACATAGAAAATGCTTAGCAAAATACCAAAACAAAATCTATAATTCACTAAGAGAAGCAAATTGATGTCAATTATTTTTGTACTACGTCGGAGGTACATACAAAATAAAGTTTTAAGTTGTTTAGAGGACTTAGTAAACCGCACGCACAAAAAACCAAACGCAGTAATATAAATCTATTACTTTTTTGTCAATTCGATGATTTAGCTACATGAGAAATACAATATTGTACTTCTCGGTTAGCTAAATCATCTTATTGATAAAAAAAAAACAATGATTGTATTATATGATTTAATAAATTGAGGCGGATATAACAAACTAAATGTTAACAAGAGAAAAATTACAATTTTGCTTGTAGTCTTATCCAAACAAATTGAGTAACGCGACATTATAAATGCCATGATTAATGATAACCAATTGTAGCATATTGGACAATTCTGATCTATTTTTAGTCCAATGTAGAGAGAAATATATGAAACATTGACCTTTAAGGTCACCCGCATTATATATAACCTTACTTTTCTACAATAATCGATATCAGCCAATCAAAAAGCTAGGAATTAAACAATTATATTTATAACTAGATCTCGTTACGAGTAACGAGTAGGTCTTCCGTCCGATTTTGTTTTCATATGATACGATGAAATATCGATATTCTCTGCCAAATCTGCGATCTTGGTGAATCTAGGTTTTTTGTCTCGAGACCGAAAACGGACGAACAAAAGAGGTTTATGAAAATAAAAGCTAGGGTTTTTTATACATATATTTAGTGTACACTACTGTTAATCATAGCAGATGAAACACCAAAGATAATCAGTTAAACTTGTGAAAAAAATGAATTGTTTGAACTCTTCTGGTGAGTACCGGAAGTGACGGTTGACAAAAGAAAACCCGTTAAATATATCTTCAATCGATTGTCTATCATTTATAAAAGTTTGTGTCTCAATCACTTACAGTGACTAAAATCTCGCTGGTATCAATTTTGTAAAAAAGGCTAAGTACCAAAGATATTTGAAATCTTGCTTGTTTTCAAGTTATCTGTAATATAGTTTACGAGTGTCTTGGCTCCTCATTTAAGGGGCCAGCCCCTTTTTCTTGAGTTCAATCGAAAGTTCTCACGAATACTAACATTTTTTGTTCTTACACCCATCTAAAATTGTTGTTCATTTTTGAGATACAAATGATTGAATATTTTAGGGGCCAGCCCTATAGATCCTTAATGGGGACAGACTTTGGAGTTTTGATTAGTGGAATTGATTAGAATCATCAATGCAAACATTTTCTTTTCTACATTGCCTAACAAAATATGTCTCCTTCTCTAGATATATTGCATCAAAGTTTAAGTACTTTGGCCCCTTAAAATCCCTAATTACGTCATAAATGGGTGTGAAAATGATTTTACTTGATAAATATTGCTACAATCAACAACTTTGCTTCTATATTGCATTACAAAATTTTGATCGTTTTTAAGTTATTTGCAATAGAGTTTACGAGTGTCTTGGCCCCTAATTTAAGGGGCCAGCCCCTTTTTATTGATTTTGTTGGAAAGAACGTTTAATTATCTACTATTTTTGTTATATATGTCTTAACAAAATATCAACTGATAAAAAGATACAGATGAAAACGTATGAAGAATTTGAATGAAAATTCGTACCCAGTTTTCGTGCCTAAGCGAGCTCCAAAAAATGGCGCCACTGGCGTAAAACAAAATAATAGTGCACAACTTCAGACTATAGACTACCTATCCTGAAAATTTCATAGTCATATCTCTGATAGTTTCTGAGATCAGCTCTGCACAAAATAGGTCGTAAAAATGTACAAAATGGCCGATAAATCGGTACCGGAAGTGCCGACAGGAAAATTCTCAAAAACGTATGAAGTTTACATCATGACTCATCTTCTCTGAAAAAATGGTCGAAATCGGTCGAATAGTTTTCGAGAAATCTCGTGCACAAAATTTGTGGAAAAAAATAATAATAATAATAATAAGAAATCGTACGAAAACTATAAGGTCTTCCGTTGGAAACGGAAGACCTTAAAAATGTATTGTACGTACGAGCTACACGGTCCTAGAGACAAAACAATAAATGGTAAAAAGAAAAATTCAGTTGTATATAAGACATAGTTGAGAAGTCTCTATTACGAAATAATATAATAATATACGTCATAATTCTTTGACACTACATTATTTGAATGTTATGTTTTCAGTTTCATATACAAGGTCATTTTTTGTAGATATGTGGCTCTATGTTGCATAACTCATACATGTACGTCTAGTAAGTCGTAAAACGGGACGATAAATCCTTATTTCGACTAGAAGATATTTTACTTGGTATTTGGAGGAAAGTTTGATATAAACGTAGTTGTACAAATAAAATACACCGCATTATAATAATATATATTATTCAAGTGTTAAATTACCGTACTGGTAAAACACGATCAAATGTTCGATTTAGTTTATTCTACTGACCGATAT
This sequence comes from Magallana gigas, assembly GCF_902806645.1. Classification (NCBI taxonomy): domain Eukaryota; kingdom Metazoa; phylum Mollusca; class Bivalvia; order Ostreida; family Ostreidae; genus Magallana; species Magallana gigas. The sequence goes on along the minus strand of NC_047567.1, from coordinate 20,823,979 downwards.
TATCACTATAATCTTCTTTGTACTAACCGATTATGTGATGAATTTACGCATGGCTAAGTTTCTCAAAATAAAGTCATTATCTCGCTATATCGATCATGAAAGGTATAAAGAATCATTCTTGCAATATTATATGAACGGCAATACGGTCATGTACCGGTGAAACGTAGAATAATAACCCCTGTAGAATAATGACCGGAAGTCATTTTTTGACGTAGAATAATGACCCCCGGTCGTTATTCTACGCAGAAAAATGACTCCCTGGTCATTATTTTACGTAGAAAAATGACCCTTTTACCTGAAGAATATGTGTCTGTTTCATAAAAATGACCACACTCTACAAGAAGAAAAATGACCCCTTATAGATTAAAGTTTTTTTCAGAATATTTCTTTTATAAATAGTCTTTACAATATTGCAATTTTTACTGCAGTTTACAGAAAGTGACAGAAATTATAATTCATTTTCAAATAAACTTAAAGTAAAAGTAGGGGTCTATCTTTGAAAATAAAAATCCTTCCGTTGACGTATTGCATCGGGGTATGTTGTCATCTTAACGATTACATTTACATTTATCTATGGTGTTCCTATAGGGCCACTTCGACCCTCGCACTTTCGCCTTTAGGGAGGAGATGCGAGAGTGCGAAGATGCGAGAGTGCGAAGGCGAAAGTGCGAAGGTATGACGTCGAAGGAGCGAAAGTGCGAAGACGCGACGGCGAACCGCGAAGATGCGATGGCGAAAGTGCGAAGGTGCGAAGACGAAGAAGCGATACTTCTATCGCTCCTTCACCTTCGCAACTTCACACTCTCGCCTTCGCATCTACTCGAACAGAAAATATATTTTACTTTATCATCGGCATACTTTAATCAATATCAAGATGCTTAATGCATCAATAGTTTGTATCAGCATTGACAAGTTTGTGTGCAGTAAAGTTCGTGTGATTAAAATCAAGGGGGATATAAACCCCTTCTATGAGCCCGAACCCCTTATCAACGCTTTTAGAAACAATCTCTTCTTATTATAATCGATCAGTGTTTATTATCTATTAAGATATACTATAGTCAGGTACTCTTAACACATTTGCTCAAAAAGAATAAAGCTTATTAATAATCACAGATACAACATTACAACTAATGTTTAGAATATCGATGGTCATGTATTACGAGGAATAAAACAAAACTAACGTAAAATGGTTTTTTTAAATCACTTTCCCCCAGAAATGTAAATAAAAAGTATTTATATTCCTACGTTACCTGCCGCCTTTGTCTTTTTCCATAAAAATATATACATGTATCATTCTTCGATTAGTGTTCGTTAATTATCACATTACATCCTCATTGTGTACATTTGTATGATTTTTTTTTAATTTACGTCATTTTCCGCCATATGTCGACGAGAGAAGTAACGTAACTGTTAACAATCAATTTGTGGCAATGTAAGAGTGTTTTGTGTGTGCTTGCTATGGATATGAAAAACTAAATACAATGATTTATTTACAAGTTCGGTGTTTGTAACTTCAAAATCAGTTAAACAGAGTGAAAATTCGAGTAATTTCAAAGTCGAATCTTGGATACGGGGTAACCAATTTCTATTCTTGTTTACAGCTGGGGGGGGGGGGGGGGTCATTTTTCTTCGGGGTCATTTTTCTTCATGTTTAACATGAAGAAAAATAACCCCTTGGTTTAATTCAATTATTCTTCAGCAAGGGGGTCATTATTCTACGTTGAAAAATGATCCCCGGTCATTATTCTACGGGGGTCGTTATTCTTCATTACACCAGCGCCTTAATATTTTGTAATTACTCGTTTTTAGACCAATAATTGAGGTTCTTATAAGTGCAACTTGCTATCTTGTTAGATTGTCATTTTTAATTAACAGACATGAATTTTAAATTAACATATTTAGAAAACATTGCTTTCAAAATATAAACTGGATGAAAATGCTGACATTATTTTGATAACTAGAATGCAGAATGATTAAGTATTCGCTTGATTAACAATATCTAATATAAAAAGTAAATTGTTGTTCACATCCATTTGATAATAGGAAAATGTTACAAGTATATTTAAAAAAGAACATCATCAAGCACATATCCTGGGAATAAAGTGCCAAATCCTTGCACGTATACCTTTTTTGTTTACATTTTTTAAAAATCTGATAAGTGAAATCTTTAATTTTAAATCAGTATATTGATAATTCTTCTCAATGCAAGTCTGCTTCTATATCGTTTAATAAACACCGAACTAAATGTAAAATTATACATAAAAAATATATTTACCGTTTAAATAGCTAACTTTGACCTTCACGTCGATTTCTTCCAAAACTTCATCTAGATCATTGTTTTTCAGAGCTTCCTTCTTTTGAAAATCTCTTAGTTTTACGAGAAATGTTTGCGATTTGTGCAGCATCAAACAACTTCCAAATTCAGCAGAGCAGTTTGGAGAAAATGCAGAAACAGACCAGGTGTTAGGTATCTTGTTTACTTTGCTCTGAATTTTGGATATCAAACCTATAGTGCGAAACCCAAAGGTAGCCATTTCATGTGGAATCTTGTCGAAAAATTGTTTCTGTAGGGTTTTAAGCCTGTTTTCTATGGTTTGATGAACCTTAAGGAAAAGGCAATAATGAATATAACAACTGATTTAACTTCTTATTACCATTCGACAACCATAATGAAATACTATCGCGTTGCTACTGCGAAATTTTCATTTGTATTAATGACGCACTTTGGTAATTGAATAACATAAGAAAAATATGTATTGTACGAAAGCGTTGTTGTCATGTTGTATGTTTCCCCTTTAAATGTCATCATGTTGAATTTTTTAACTTTAAGAATTTCCAAATTAAAACATAGATTTTCAAGCTTTAATTTTGCAATTTTATTGATTTTATTGATGTTGATGGGATGTTTCAAATGCATTTTCCAACCTTTAAGCTCGAAAAGTTTAACTACAAAGAAAACATTGATATGATTCAAATGTTGAAATTTTAAATTTCAATTTTAAGACTGAATAAAAAACAACTTTCAATATTAAATTTGAAAATTCGAAGATCTAAGCTACAAAATCAACCGTTGAAGATGGAAAAATTAACTTTATGGTTCAAAGCAACTTGAAAATCAACTTCAAAACGAACTTTCCAAATTTTATATAGAAAACTCTAACTAAGTTGGAAATTTTAAGATTAAAAATGGAGTTTCAAAAATCTAAGTTGGAAAATTCAACTTAAAAGTTTGAATTTCGAATTACGTATTTTTAATTTAATATTTTCATCTATAATTACACCAAAATTAAAGTCGTTTGTTCCAACTTTTAAAAATTGAAAATTAAAATTGCATGGAAATTAAGAACTTTATTTGGAATAACAAAGAAAAAATATAAACGTTACCCTTAAACGCTTCCGTAACTTTGTAGGAACACACACACACACACACACACACACACACACACACACACACACACACACATATATATATATATATATATATATATATATAATTCACAATAATTGAAATTTGTGCACATGCGTGAGAAAGTAAGCAAGAAAACAGCATAAATGTGAATACCTTCTTTACGAAATAGCTATAAACATGATACCAAAATGAGTTTTTTTAACATTATTAATAATCGCACAGTATTTCTGTTGCATGCTTTTTGACTCAAAACGGCTCACATTTAAGGATATTTAATTGAAATTGATATATAATTGCATGTTGTATTCATGCCTTTTTTAGTTTTTCTTATAATAATCAGTGAATTCTATTAAGAAAAAAATGAATTAAATGTTGTAAAACGTACTGACATGTGTAACAAATGTTTCATAATTTCATGTTTACCTGTTTGCTCAAGGTGGTGCCAAATGTCTTTACATACACTAATTTATCCTATTCATTTTATTTATATCACGTGGCAGTGAATGTTCTTCAATACTGAACGCTTATTGTTTGGTTCAAAGTATAAAAAATCTAAACAAAATTATCTTTATATTTTAAAATGTTAAAAATTGTTGAAGCTGATTGTAACCAAATGTATTGTTTACAAGATTTTGAAATGTGTATTTTGCTAAAGTTAAATTATTATCTAAAAACATTTAGAGTTATCTTCCATTAACATATTCATGTGTATTTTCTGCAGTTATCTTTCTTTTTTGAACCTAGAGTTAACCTTTCATTATATAATCTAGAGTTACTTTTCCTTATTGCCAACTTCCTGTTTTGTTGTTTGTGTTACCAACACAAGGACACTCAGCCCATCCAAAATGTTTTTTGTTTTCGTATGCTGCCACACACTGTAAGTAACTTTCTGTTGATTTATATTACCTACGCGGCTATTCATTAATATGTTTACTGTTTCGTATTTTTATATAAATGCAGTTTATAAGTAAATTTCTCATTATCTCTAAAAAGTATGGAACGCCTTTACTGTCATTGTCAATCTAAGTAAATAACGTACGTTTGTTACAATTTTCTATGGAAACCCATTTGTGATAAAATTCAATGTTTTTTGGACCTTATCTTCGATACTGTTATTTATTTTTCTATTCTTTCATTACAAACTATAATTATATGCATTTTGTCTTTACATGTACATTGTTTTTGAGAACGTATGAGTAATTCATACTTTGATTTTGTTTCAGTTTTTTACCGCATACACAATACATTCGAAGCACTGGATTGTTGTGTTGATTCACTATCTGTAAGCAAAGGCAGAATACCAAATTTCTTCATATTTTGTAATTTGATACCTTTTGTTTAAAAAAATATGCAAGACGAACTTAAACGGTTGCTATGGAGACCGATTGCAATGGTCAAATAAGTTAAAGATTAAAATGTTGCTTTTTAGACTTTTTTTGAACACAAGGTGTAAGAAATTGCAGCAGTTTCACCTATACAGAAAAAATGCCATACAAAATATTGTTCTTTTTTAAATAATTGTAATTTTTCTATGCACAAATGAATAGTTTAAGAGTGTTGCCATGGTAACTAAACGGCACTTAGAAAATTGCAGTTTTAAATTGCATGAAAATGCTTGAATAATATTATTTAAAAGATTTGCATGTTTATTGAGAAAACAAAAAAATTGTTCTAAATTGTGTTTTAAACAAGCATTTTTGCCTTAACTACATAAGACTTTTTTGGACAATGAATCAAATACACGTAGATAGCACATTTTGTATAGATATTCAAACTTCATAATATTTCAAGTGCTATTGCATTCTTCGGAAAAACAATCATGTATTATTGGATTCGAGTTTGCAGTACTTTTAAACGATATAGCAAATTACTAAAAAAGCATTACCTGTAGAAAAGCTGGATAATTGTTGTGGGCAACATATTGATCTGCAAACTTAAAAGATTCCTCTATCGCCTTTTCTAGTTTTTCCAACTTTTCTTTTTGTGCTTTGAGATTGTTATCTTTTTTCGAAGCGATGTTTTTCAAGGTTTCCATTGTATTTGAACGCGCATTTGATATGATCTGCAAAAGGCTAGCAAATGTCCTATCGATTTCATCTTCAACTGACTTTTGAAGATATCTTACATGCCGTTGCTCAGTTTCGACATCGTTAATAACAAGTTCAATCTGTTTCCCAACTTCATCCATACTTGATATCTGTTCCCTTGTCGCTTTATTCTTTTCTTGAGCCATGCTGTCTACATAATTTTTGTAATGTCCATTATTATCTGTGCATAAAACCATGGCGCACATCATGCATATAGGTTTCTGGCACGACTCTTTTGTGCAGTACAAATCAAGATCATAGTTTGGATGCTTGCTACACATCAAATGTGGGTGAAATGCGTTTAGATTCTGGCATTGTTCAAGCGAGTCTAACTCCAGCAGGGTGTGACTTTTGGTTGCATTCACGCGTGTGTGTGCATTTTTACATTCACTGCAAAGAAATTCTGCACATTGCTGACATCTGTGGGTCCCATTTCTGGTAGGACAGATGCTACAGAAAACAGATCGTGGTTCTCTTTTAACCTTGACAAATTCCATAAGGCCACGTCGCAATGGATCACATGGGCATGTTTTCTCCAGATCATCTACAGTGTGGGTAACTTTGCAGTTTGGACATTGCAGCTGATTTTTCTCTCTAATTTTGTTCAGGCATTTGAAGCAGAGAGAGTGTAGACACGGCAACAATCGTGCATGCTTTTCTCCATCCGTGTATTGGTCATTGCAGTTATGGCACATAAGAAACTTTTGTGGAAACTCCTCTGAGAATAAACAATCTTTTCTAATATTAGTCCTGTCCGTAGCCATATCTTCCCGCTTTGTCTTTGTTGTATCTACAAATGATTTTGTTACATATGAATCATCTGTACAATATTGAGAAATTGTATGCTATAAAATTGTAATATAAACGTTGTGAATTTTAGCTAGGAGTTTTTATAATGATTTTTTTTTCTCATTTTTTCTAACTTTATACACGTTTCATTGATTCGCATACTAGAATTATTGATTTGTTATTTTACAGTTTTTTACAACGCAGCAGGACATACCAAAAATATATACATAATATCAATTTCACATTTCAAGTCAAAATTTTGTTAAATAAGTTGTTATATATGAAAGTAGCAACCATCGCTAAATAATCAAGTACCGAACCAAAGCGTATGGCAGTTTTGTATATATGCATAAACATCAATACTTATTAGTTATAATGTTTATAACCTAATGCATTCATTTTCAAATGGGTTTCTCTCGAAATTTATCTTCTGGTTTCGAATCAATGCAAAAAAGAAAAATATCACTTTTTTCCGATTAGTACACAACAGACACAAGTAAAGGGATAGCTTCTTTAACTGAAATGATTTACTACAGCGCCAGTTACATGTTCATTGCGACATCAAATAAGTTCAGTGTAAGTTAAGATTACGCACAAAATATTCAACCTCTTATGTCAAAACGAAGCCCCCATTGTGCAGTGTTAATATTATACAATCAGCCCCCAAGGGACAGACTACTCGCGTCGGTCAATTTATTCGTCCCAAGGGGGCTAATATAATGAATGATGCCCGAAAATATAGTTAACGTCATTTCCAAAATATCGTCGGCATCAAAAGGTCACTGATGATATTCCACCGTCCGTAGGAGCTAAGCTAATTACGATGTTCTACCTGATTTTACTTCACAGTAATTGGCAAATCCTTATACCTCTTATGATAGCAAATCATCGTATTGCGCTTCAGCTGTTTCCTTGCCTTGACTTATTTTCTATTATAAGTTTATGACGTCGCCTTGTTTTGGAGTCGAGAATATTATTTACGTCACCATTAACGCATTGGCGGATCCAGAGGGGGGGGGGGGGGGTTCCGGGGGTCGGAACCACCCCCCCCCCCCTTTCTCTGGGACATATGATTTTTTTTCAAAACTTGTAATATCTATTTAAAGGCAATTTTTCCCATTTATAATATAAATACTGTAATTATCTCAAATAAATGCTTTTAAAATTGCTTATTTAAAAAATTTCTTATACAACATATTTCTTCCTTATATGAAAAAACCCTAATGATTTTTTATAAAAAAAAAAGTACTCCCCTTCAGCATCCGGTGTTCATTTCCATGAAAATTACATAAACTTAAGCACTATCGCTAAAAACACAGATTTATAATAACATCTACAATGTATTTTCTGCTCTATTTCTTTTTAAAAAATCGATTATAGTTCATACAGTTTTGAACTGACAAGCCATCGAGTAAAACGACGTTCAAGTACGAGTACACGCATTCGTTTTACTTTTAAAAGCTGCTTTCGAATGTATTGTTTAGTTAATTAACTTAAGTAATTACAATAGAAAAATTTTGCATCGTTTCATACGAAAAATACAAAGAAAATTACATGACCCGCTTATGTGGGTTATGTTATTTTTCTGGAATGCTAGATACCTTCATACCCACATGAAACACAAAACAAAGCCTGTTTTTGTTTTTTTTTCAAAGAGTCTGAAATTATTTTACAAAAATTCATTGTAAGGGGTTAATATGTAAACCATTCTGAAAATGCACAACTTTTTAAAACTTTCCTGAATATGATCGCATCTGTCTGTACTAGTGCCGGGTGGTGTGGCGCGCCCTTTATGGGGACAGAGGTCACATCAAGTTCCCTGGGATTACTATATTGCTTGTACATTTGCATTACACATGTTCCATCTATTCAGCAGATAAACTATCCCCAGTTTTGTCATATCCTATCATTTATACCTTTATTTAAGAAAGCAATCGATGGAAATCAAAATGGATAGATAGTTCAGAATTTAAACATCAACGACATAAAAAAAAATACCAAAAAATCATAATAGCTTTTCGTAATCAGGCTGAATTATTTTTTGTTTGTTAGTGTTTGTTTCTCATTGCTGGAGACTTGGTTTTTTAAGGCCAGAAATTATTCAAATCTTCCTTACCTAAACCAAAACGCTCAATAATGCGGTGCACTCTGATATTAAAATAGATATGAAAAAGACATTAACGAGATAAATGTTTATCAAATTTACGCACGGAAAACGTTCAAAAGGCCTTGTTTATTGACAAATAATGAATTTTGCACCTATTGATTTTCATCAATTGGAACCCCTCCCCCCCCCCCTTTTCCAAATTGCTGGATCCGCCTCTGTAACGAATGAAAAAAAATCAGAGGCGATTAATTGAAATTAAGGGATTATTCTTTAGCTATTATTCCTATCCGGTCAATATTAAAAAAATATTGACCGGTCAATATTTTTCGGACGAGCTAATATTACAAGTATTGACAATTTGTCAATATAGAATTGTATAGTGAGAATTTAAAAATCTTTATTATCATCTGATCATGAAAACCTCCGAATAACACTTTTAAAAACACGTTTGAAAGCAAAAGCTAATATTTACGCTTGTGCAAATCAATTCAAGAGGCTTAGATGGTCGTTACCATTTTTAGGCTAAATATATCTCCTTGAGACAAACAACTCTGTTTAAGAATAAGATATATATTTAAATTCTTAACATTTATTAATGTGATTTTTTTTCTAAAATTACAGAAATAGAGTCTTCAAATGAACATTATATTTATATTTTAGGGTACATTTGATGAATAATTTGTTGAGCACCCAACCTTCTTATAAAGCATGCAATTTAAAATAAGGACGCATATTAAGTCAATCTTTTTATGTGTCATAGCCAAACGGATTGTTTAAAAAAATTAAATGCTTAAAATTAATTGCAAACAAAAGCAAAATTTAGGATTTAATTTGATTTTTCGTGCACTGAAAAGTAGTTTCCACTATTTAAATACTTTATCAGATTTGAAAAGATTTAAAACCCAGAGGTCTTCGTAAATATTTAAAAAAAGTTCCTGTTAAAAAAGATTTTGATTTGAAAGGCAGCTGTAAATAATTTTGCAACGAAATCATATTCTAATTAAAATAAAACTAACCGGGAAGATACCGAATTCCTTCTTTTTCATGTCATGATGTAATTTAGTTTTGCCAAGCATGCCCAAATGCGTATGAAATGGAAACAAAAAATCTACATGCAGCATAAAAAGGCAAATGGACAAGGTGAGAAAGACGATGCCTCCGCAATTTAGCTTTCATTATTAGAAACATTTTATATCACAATTCGTGTGTCTGAGGCAGAAAAAAGTTCATGCTCACCTATTTATTATAAATGTCCGCTTTTTTAGATTCAATTTATAAATGTCCACTTTTTTAAACTCTGCATGGGGTGCTCTTTAGCCTGATTTTATCCAAGTTGTTTTACAATATCTAAATGATTCAGCAATTATAGTACATGCATTATTGATTGGGAGTAAACATCAATGCAGAAAATATAAAACGTTAAAATCAGATACGTAATACTTAACTGGTAATAATTATTTTAGCATGCTCAAGAATGCATAAGTTTAATACGTCCTTAAAAAGGCTTAACTACGCATTATTTTTTTATATCAAATAAACGTTGTGTGGTATATTTTTAATTTAAATTCTATACACTTAAAGTGCAAATTAAAATCAAGATTTCACAAGGTACATGTAGAACCAACTTTAAAAGCTTAAATAATTAGTGGAATAATGGGGTAAAGCATTAGTAGAGTGGAAACAAGAGACCCATGGGCCACATTGCTCACCTGAGAAATAATAGCCCTATTAAAATCATCTTTATAGGGTTATATACAAAACATCTAGACAATGTAGTAAGACAGACCCTGTATAAAAAGATTTTTAAATATTTTATCCGTATATCCTCATGTTAAATATTTAGCCCTTTTGTAACCAGTTGAAGTAATAGTCATATAACATATTAAACAAAGCAATTCTCAAGAAGATCTTAAACATATAAACCTACATCAAACTATGAATCCCTTATGGGGCCCAATTATTCTCCAGGAACCACTAACTAAACAAAAGAATCAACAATAAGTCAAGATGCTTGCATATAAGTAATATTTTACATCATTACAATTAAGTTTTGAAAATAACATAAAGACCTTTTCCTTAAAATTGGAACCCCTAATCCCGTTCCATCTGGCCTCGAATGTCATGATTTGAACAGATGACCAATATACAGATGGGAAAAAATAGAGAAAAACTTTCACACAATTTCCATTTTTTCTTTTTGTTGGCCAAATGGTTTTTAAGGAAAAGAGTTTCGAACCTTTTCTCAATATATTCCTATTTAAGAGTTTGACCATTTGACCCCCCATTGTTGGCTAACCCTAACCCTACCCCCCCCCCCCCCCAACCCCCCGATTAATGATTTCAACAAATTCTCATAGCACATGAAAATTCTTTCACACAAATTTCAGCTTTTATGGCAAAATGGTTTTGAAATGTTTAAAGAAGGTCTTTGAAAATACATGTACCAATAAATTTTCAATAATTCCTAATTATCTTCCTTTAAAAGAAGGCTTGGTGTCCTTTCATTTTAACAAATTTGAATCTACTTCAAAGTATAATGTTTTGTGTTAAGTTATAAACCTTGTGGTTTTGGAGAAGAAATCAAAAATGTAAACAGTTTACAGATGGACGAAGAGACGGACAGACAAAGAGTGATCAGAAAATCTCACGAGCTTTCAGTTCAGGTGACTTAATTAACTTATTGTTATCGTTAATTTTGCAGTATAACCTTTTCAAGACAATATACTAGGGTATCTATGTAATCTGATTTTCAACAAAACAAAAATCAAAACTTTTAATGATTCAACTCACTCAAGAAAGTGAAGAAGAAAACAAACAAAAGTTGCTGAAATAGTCGATAAAAAAACTTACAGTATACTAAATAGTTTCGATTTCAAATACAAATACACACTATGGGTAAGAAGCAAGTTACAGAGCTTACAACTATGTGATATATAAGCAAGTGTTTGTTTACATTTTGAATTTTAAAATGAAAATTTCAGTTTTAGACCTTAATGTGTCAAACGTTAGGAACTGTTTATTAATACTTAAAAACGAATAAAAAGATTGGAAAATTAGCTTAAAAAGATATTTTGGGTATTTTTGTACATGTATATAAAGGAATTTATGTGATTCAAATACTTTTAGTTTCATGTATTATATTTTTACTATGCTATAATTAATTATTCATAATATTATAGTATGAGGATTTATAGGGTCGTTTGGGATTTTTTTTACTCATCTCGCTAAGAGCATTTTCAGGCTACTAGCCGATACTAAATATATCAATTTTGGCTCGAAATCGGTGTGCTTCGGAAGTTTTGGCAGGTGATTTTGTTCTAGGTTTATTGGTTTTTTAATAACTCAGTGAATTTTAGAACTACTCAAGACTTCACCGTGAACACGTTGTGTACAGAGGTTATTCGGGCTGCACGATTGATAGACTTTCTCAGAGAGGTATCCGGGCGGTGGGTAAGTTAAACCAGCTTTAGTGTGTTTGCAAATAGGCTCTAACGATTTCTGCAGTGTTGATGTAGAAGTAAATGATTTGGTTGATAAATTGTTGAATATTCAGAGATGTTTTGTGGTCGGGGAGCGTGCAGAGTTTGCGTATATCAAATCCTGAACAGGACCCCCCCCCCCCCCCCTTTCACTAAACCAGGTAGATTTTCTGTTGACTCAGAGTGGTTCAATTCTATGGTAGATTTAGTTAACAGGCTTTTGGATGAGAGGTTAGGAAGAGATTTTTTGTCAGGAGTTAGATTTTGGCGCCATGCTTGCTTTTGGTCACCGGAAAATAAAGCTAAGGTCTTTTGTAAGGATGATGTGCATTTGAATGAGACTCAGGGCTACCCTAAGTATTACAACAGTGTCAGAGCATCAGTGATTTCAGGACTTAATAGCTTGTGGAAAATGAAAGCTCAGTGTTTATAGCTGGAGGAAAATAGTATATAAAATGTCACAAACATAAAGGGTTCAAATATATAAGTTAAGATTCACAGTTTATATTTGCAGTTTGTTCTAGTACGACATGCACTGAATATACGTATCATGCCGAGTAGGGTTAAATTGTAGTGACGTTAATCATATTCTTCATTTTGTTGATACAGACTTTTTACTATAGGTAGGACTCATGTGGTGTGCATGGTGCATTGCCATAGGTTTGAGTGTATGATAGTTGTTTTGGCCAATATCTTGTATGTACTAAATATATAATGAACGGTTTAGCTCCTGTACTATTGGGTGTTATATGGTAATATCCCCCATGGTTGGTTTATGATACTTGGTAAACCAAATAGCCCCTAGTTTGTTGGGTGCTATGTTATGTAATATCCGGTATGCTTGGATCATATGGTAGCCGTTTAGCCCCTATATGGTTGGGTGCGATGTTGTCATATCCAGTCTGGTTGGATTATATTATACATGTGTATGGCTTACCAAAGAGTCCCTTTATGATTTGGGTGCTATGTCATTATGTCCAGCATGCTTGGATCTTCTGGTAACCATTTAGCCCCCTTCTGGTTGGGTGCTATGTTGTCATATCCAGTCTGGTTGGATTATATTATACATGTGTATGGCTTACCAAAGAGTCCCTTTATGATTTGGGTGCTATGTCATTATGTCCAGCATGCTTGGATCTTCTGGTAACCATTTAGCCCCCTTCTGGTTGGGTGCTATGTTGTCATATCCAGTACTGTTGGATTATGGTATATGACTTATCAAGGAGCCCCTTTATTGTTGGGTGCTACGTTGCAATATCCAGGTAGTTGGATCATGTTTGGCGGTTTACCAATATTGTCATATCCAGTGTGGTGGTGTTATGATATGTGTTTACTTATTGGTCACCATGTGGCTTAGTGATCAGTTATCATATCCAGTGAGACTAGTCTATGAGGTGTTTAAATAAATAGCTTCTACATTGGTGAGTGTTAGGTAGTTACCTTAAAGTGGGGTGAGTTATTCATACTTTGCATGCATATTGAGTTTGCAGTGCAAGTTTGGTTAGAAGCTTTGTGGACATTGATGTATATATAGGTTTAAATTATGAGTTCCTTTATGGTAAGCTGCTAGGTCTACGTGTATGGTATAGTTATGAGTTACTTATTTCTAAGAGTTTGATTAGATATTTATGTTTGGTAACCATTATTTTTAATGGGATATTTGTTAATGGCATATTTGGCTCAGCGTATTAGTGCTTGGGATTGTAGGTCAGAAAATTGTGGCCAATGGAGCCAATGTACATGCACTTGCCTTTACTTTTGTATTTACATTACATTTTTCAAAGGTTTCTGTCATTCATGAATGACATAAAATGTCGGATGTTTTATAAAATTTAGGTTTGAAAGGTGTGATTGCAATTGTTAAAAGGCATGAATAGGCACTAATAAATCCATAAATTTTAATCTTTGTTCACACATTGGAAGGACTCACTGGGGTTTAGGATAAATTTGTTGCAACCACAATTGAAATAAAACCACTATTGAAATAAATTATTTCAAAAGTGGTTGGGAATGCACTTCATTAGAAAAATCACTTTGCAACCACTATTGAAATAAAACCACTATTGAAATAAATTATTTCAATAGTGGTTGGGAATGTATTTCATTTGAAGAATCACTTTACAACCACTATTGAAATACAGCCACTATTGAAATGAAATATTTCAATAGTGTTCCGGGATGTATTCCATTTTGAAAATCAATTTACAGACACTGTAGAAGTACAACTACTATTAAAATTATTTTTTTTCAATCGTAGCTTATAATGAATTTCCTTATCAATTTTACTTTAAAATTTATATTTTTTTCTTTACATTTTTCTTTCTACAAATATATCATGTCATATGATATTGTATATTATTTGCACAATAGTGAACATCTTGTAAATTACCAGAACTTCTATTCAAACTAATCATATTGAATAATTATTTATTGATAAAGATTATTATAAATATCACTATTAATATAAATTATTTTAATAGTAGTTAGGAGTGTACTTCACTACGACCACAATTGTAATAATTTTATATATTATTTCAATAGTGGCTAGGATGCGATTCATTTCAACCACTATTGAAATAATTTAGTTCAATTATAGTGGTTGGGGATACCTTTCATGTCAACCACTATTGAAATAAAGTATTTCAATAGTGGTTGATGATGCATTTCAGTTTCATGTCTATTATTATGTCTGTTTGTAACACTTTCCTTTCTGCTAGGGGAGTTTCTTAAGAAAAGAAGTATGTCTTATGAGATGATGAATTCCTTTTTGATTATGGGTGCAAAACACAGTTTTATATGTAACGTCATAAGGACGTTTTCAGATGAGGGGAAAGCAAAACTGATCCCTATAAAAATAAATGTAAAAACATGTAACATATATATCTATATATCAATAGAAAGATAAAATTGTGAATTTTTTAAATATTTATGATAATGCTCATGTAACTTAATGCTCGAATTTATTTGGCACTCAAAACATGCGGAAAATAGACAAAAGGATGCCTCTAAATGCAGTACATCCATGCATTTTAGGCTCCCCCTAAAAGCAGAATGCAACCAAATCAGCAATTTTAATTTCTGTATATTTTCAAGAACAAGTGCTTAGGCATCGTTTGATAGTATTTTCAGGGTACATTCGCCAGCTTTTTAAAGAGCTATGTCACCCGCTAAAAAATTCATGAAATTCTGCATGTGTTAAATCCGGATGTTTTTGGAGTTACCTCCCTTTATTTTAGAGTCTCACAAAATTAATTTTTTAAATTTTTCTACATACTTTTTTCATGTATTCGACAGATAATCCACTATATTATGCAATTGAGAATTAAAAAAATTAATTTTCATGTATACCGCATAAAAATAGCAGGAAAATCCCTACCCATCATGCTTTTCCCCAGAGAAAAACCCCCTGGATTTTATACGAAACTGTGTTTAGCTACCTATGATGTTCTTTGATTTACCTCTATATAGTCATGTTTCCCATCTGGAACCGAATGTGTTATGCACAGTCGGAATGATAGGCATAAAAATAACATCCTACCACTACTGAAATATTTTATTTCAATAATGGTTGTAATGAACCGCATCCTTAACCACAATTGAAATAAATTATTTCAATAGTGATTGTAATGAAATGCATATCTAACCACTATTGAAATAATTTATTTCAATAGTGGTTATAATGAAACGCATACCTAACAACTATTGAAATAATTTATTTCATTCAATATTGGTCTTAATAAAGTACATCCCAAACCATTATTGAAATTATTTATCTCAATAGTGATATTCATTATTACATAAATCTATAATGACATATAAAGTATAAATTATTTTTTATGCAGGGGTTTTTGAATAGAAGTTCAGGCAATTTACAACTTTACAAGGTAAAGAAAAAATATGAAAACAATTCTATATTTTAAATTGCGAGGAATGGTTTTTTCTGCACAACAGTGAACATCCTAAAATAAGTACATTTATATCATAGTCTTGATTACTATTACCGTAAAATATGCAAGTCTTTAGTACCTTAATTGTGTATTTGAATTGTTTGTTAGTTAACTACAAATGTATTTGCTTGTTTATCTGCGAGAATTGGTTATTTACTTCTACACAGCAGTGAAAATTGTAACATATATGTGTATTTGATATTTTTCGTTAGATTTCTTGCATTTTAAAATAGTTTGGAAATATGATATACAACTTCTTTCTTTCCAAATGTGTTACAATAGTGATTACATAGTTATATTTATAAAGTAATTCATTCCCATCTAAGATAAGAAAAGAATTTAATAGTAATGAACTTTAATGCTGTCTGTAAAATAGTTCTTATCATGAAATACATCCACAACCTCTATTAACATCATTACTTCAATAGTGGTTGTATTTCAATAGTGGTTGCAAAGTGATTTTTCTAATAAAATAAGTCCCCAACCACTATTAAAATAATTTATTTCAATAGTGGTTTTATTTCAATAGTGGTTGCAAGGTGATTTTTAATGAAATACATTTCCAACCACTATTGAAATAATTTATTTAAATATTGGTTTTATTTCAATAGTGGTTGCAAGGTGATTTTTTAATGAAATACAATTCCAACCACTATTGAAATAATTTATTTCAATTGTGGTTTTATTTCAATAGTGGTTGCAACATGTGGAGAATAAATGTTGATGTGAAAAGAAAAAGAGCTGGTTTAATGGAAAGAAAAGCAGCAAAGTCCAAAGGATTAGAGGTCAGATCATCAGGAGAAAACATTGGTAGAGAGAGTGACACAGGCGGTGTTGGAAGCATTAGAAGACGGAGCTGTCCCCAACATTCCTGACAGGAGCGAGACCCCCAAGAGATTGGATTGTGAGTCTGATTCAGAGATAACATTTAAAGAGAAAGAAAGGTCAAATGATGAGTATGCTTTCAGTAAGCCAATTGATACTTCTACTTGATCAACCACTATTTCAGCTATGGTTCCACAAAAGTTGAAACAGAAAAATATGGGAGGATCATTTATTGATCTTGCGGTACTGCTCTCTAATAACTTGGTTCCTGGTCCAGACAGTAGCAATTATACATTTAAACTCGAGAAGAATGACAACATATCGGTGGCACCGGAAAAAAAGGCAAACAGTCTATAAACTCCATTTTTCAATGAAAGGCTTTCTTGCGCTTTGTTGTCATATATGCTGAGAAATTTCGAAATTTCGAAATGCAACACCAAACCTCATAAAACATGCAGAGACAGTACGTGACATGGTTTCATCGGAAAATGTGTAATGGCAAACATATGATAAGCAATTAAGAATGGATAGACAGATTAGGGGTACTCCATGAGGTAACATTAATGTAGAGTTAATGCTGCAGGCCCAGAGACCCAGACAAGAAAACATGCAGTCCTTCCATTCCTTTCGTACAAGGCCTGGACAAAGATCAGCTTTGACAAACAAATTACCAATAGGAATTTGCTGTTCTTACAATAGAGAGGGAGGTTGCAAGCTTGAGTGCTGCAAATTTAAGCACATCTGTAGATGATGTAAGAAACCACCTAAATATCTTTATCTTAAAACAAAATGCAGAACCCAAGCAGGCGTTAAGAACCAAAGTGTCGACTCCTCTTTGGGAACAACAAAACAACAATGAAATTGTAACCGCAGTAAGACCCAAAGTTTTGAAGTATTTTTTAAAGGGCTATGATACCGCTATGGCAGATTATCTGGTGGCAGGTTTTACTTACGGGTTTGAATTGCATTATGAGGGACCAAGACAATTCAGGTCATCTAGAAATCTTTTGCCGGCTTTGCAGAACCCTGTTATTGTCAACAAAAAGCTACAAAAAGAGCTCGAGGCTCACAGAATAGTGGGACATTTTGTTACACTCCCTTTTGATAATCTCCAAATTTCCCCTATTGGTATTGTTCCAAAAAAAGAAGAGGGTCAGTTTAGGCTCATACACCATTTTTCTTTTCCTGAGAACAGTTCTATTAATGATTTTACACCAGACGTTTGTACAAAAGTCCATTACGGTACTCTTGATGATGCTTTGAATATTATTGTTTCACTGGGTAAGGGTTGCCAGATTGCCAAAACTGACATTGAATCAGATTTTCGCATTGTACCTGTTTGCAGAGAGGACCGTGAATTACTGGGATTTCAGTGGGATGATTGCTTTTACTTTGATAAATGCTTACACATGGGTTGCACTAGTTCTTGTGCTAATTTTGAGAAATTTTCTTCAGGATTAGAATGGATTGGTAGGGTAAAGGCTCGCATTCCACACTTAGTACATGTCTTGGATGACTTTTTATTCATCGGTCCAACTGCATCAGAAATTTGTAATCAGAGTTTGTTAGATTTCAGACTTATTTATGAGAGCTTACGTGTCTATTTAAAGGAGGAAAAGACATTTCAGGCAAATACTAAGTTAGTGTTCTTGGGTATTGAGATTCACACTGTGGCAATGGAGATTAGGCTTACTGGGAACTAATTGGTTAAGCTAACCAAGAGGCCTTAGGGGCCACATCGCTCACCTGAGCAACAATGGGCGTTCAAAAGATATTGTGCCATATGGCCCTCGGTAGAATAACAAAAAAATAAATATCGTTAAGTATTCGAATTTTACACTTATTTTTGCATACACGTAATCTTTGACTTTGTACCTTCATGAAATACTGTTTTTACACAGAATAAGAAAATCCTACGCAAGATATACATGTAGAACTAAATATTTGGTAGGGGTACACTGTTATATAACTTCTAATTCCCTGTATTATCGTTCTGCCCCCCCCCCCCTCCCCCACTTAATAAAGCGATCAAAATATATCAGAGCATATAGGTTCATTTTCTTCCTCAACTACTTACTAGTTATTGTATTTTTTAAAAATATAATAGTTATTGTATTTTATCAAAAAATTCCTACATGTATATATGTGAAGAAGAAAATTGCACCTCAATTTCTCAAATTAAAAATGTTCAACAATTTAATTTGTCTTCTCCATTATAATTAAATGACTGTTGTTTACCCTGCGTAAACTCGTGACTTTTATAACTTTACTCACACTTGATTTATGAATACACTGGAATGAAAAATGTTGTCACGTGACATGTTAAAGAGCTATAAAAATCAATGTTAACGTATTGACAGGCACATCACTCTAATTTACTATGGCCCACCCATTATTTTCATTTTTATTCAAAAATAACAAATGGCTACAAACCAGGATAATTTTCCGCTGTATTATTTTCTTAGGAATAGCGATAATTCTTTTATCCCCGCATCTGAAATGTGTCAGAACTATGAAAACTGTTTTAACGATGTCGTTTTTATTTACTCACATTTCACATTATTCATTGTATAAAGAGGGGTCCCCAGAGAGTAGTTATATACAGCATATCATTCGTTAATTTGTTTGTGTACAAGTATTTAACATACTCTAATTCATATAGAATTTCTAATGATCAACCAAAATTTCAGCGTCAATCGTAAAATTATTAGCAAGATGAGCTCAAAATTTTGCTAGGTTTGAGTCATATTTTGTTCACATGAGTTAATTACATTCAGCTTAAGATTTGTAACTTGGTATTTCATATTCGGTATTTAAAATGGAAAAAAAATGAATGGCCTCAGATCTGTGTACAAACATAGAATTGTGAGCAAATCTCTGTATCTTGCTTATAATTCGAAGCTTAACACTAAAATATGGTAAGTAAATAGAAATTGTAAACAATTAAACACAAGAAACATGCACTATAACAAATAAAGAACACAATTTATTTTTCAAAATGAATCATATACATGTATATACCTACATATTTCCGTCAGCGATAGTAATCCCTATTTAAACTGAATAAACTCGAGAAAATGCCGAGCATCTCAACAAAACATATTGAATTATTCTACCTTTACGCAAAAGATACCGAATTACCGATAGTCTAAATGAATTGCATTTTAGTTCTTTCTTAATACATCAGATGTTGCTTAATTTGCGCAGGTAAACAGGAAACTGTTTGATTTACTGAAGTCTCTGTTTGATTTGATACGTAAAAATCAGGAAATACAAGCGACAGTTCCAAGGTTTACGCAAAGCATAAATGAAAACGAAACGAAAATCACAACAAGCTAACACCAGCGTCAGATGTGAAAACTGTCAACGCATTGAAATATCTAGCCTCAATTTACTTTACAAAATCGGCACCAGTGTATTCTGCATGTTTCAAAGATTCCTTCGTACACGAACTGTTGCACAACAAACAAATTCATCATTGTCAGATCGACCCGTTTATCATATAGTGTAATGGCTGCTTTAAACAAAAAACCTCGTTTTAGAATTATGGAATACGAGTCTTGGTAAAATAGGTAAGCAAACCCGGGCCCGGGCAAAATAAAAGCCGGGGCAGATCGGCAATCGTCAATTCCAATTACGCATTATTTTGAAGCAATATTTACAGCGAATACAAATATACTGGTCAGTAAATATCTTGAAATTTTAATGAGACTGGAAGATTAATAACTGTCAATCTTTTGTTTTGCCCTGGCCCGGTCATACCTACCCATTTTACCAAGACTCATGGATGCTATAAATTGCTTGATACACGCCTTTTCTTTCTTATTATTTTTGTTACAACTCAGATTTGAAACAGAATTAGCCCATAATTTTTGCAATTTATATTTTCCTTCCCATAAGGATTATTCATGCTAAATAACGTTGAATTTGCCGCAGTAGTTCTTGAGAAGAAGATTTTTTAAAATGCACCCCATTTTTTTTTTTACAGTTTTGAGGTTTTCTCCGCTTTCAATGAAAATTTTTCTTTCATTTCTGCAATTTATATTCATCTTTCCATAAGAATGCTTTGAGCCAAATTTGGTTGAATTTGGTTAAGTGATTTTAGAGAAGAAGTTCAAAATGTGAAAAGTTTACAGAAGGACGGACGGACAGACGGACGACGGACAAAATGTGATCAGAATAGCTCACTTGAGCTTTCAGCTCAGGTGAGCTAAAAAAGCAATAGATGCACTGAAATACAAACGCAAAGTTTGCCTAAGACAACTTCCGTCCTTAATAGGACTGCATTGTGTATGTCTTGTGATTATACCAGGACCCAGTTTCTTAAGACGACTTATAGACCTTACTAAAGGTATTGTGAAGCCACATCATTACAAGGAACTTACTAAAGAGAGTAGGCAAGATTTAGCGGCTTGGTCATTTTTCATTAATCATTTCAATGGGAGATCCATATTGTTTAAACACATTTGGAAGACATCAGAGCAGTTGCATTTATATACTGACGCTGCTGGATCTTGTGGTTTAGGAGCTGTGTTTGAAAGAAAATGGTTCTATGGAGCTTGGCCAGAGAGTATGAAAGAATATAATATTACTCTGAAAGATCTAGAATTATTTCCAATTGTTGTAGCTGTGGAAATATGGGGCCACGTTTTGCAGAATTTATGCATGATTTTCCATTTTGATAATGCTGCAGTGGTCAACATAGCAAATGCACAGACATCTAAGGATTCGAAAATCATGATTTTAGTTAGAAGACTAGTGTTGGCACTTATGAAGTACAATATACACACTGTATTATTTTTTGCAGAACACATTCCAGGTTTGTTAAATACTCTAACTGATTTACTTTTACGGTTACAGGTCAAAAGATTCCTGGAGGTGTCGTTGGACACGGAGGAGAAACCAACAGCCATGCCAAGCCACCTTTTGCAGCTATAAAAAACAGCTGTTACCTTGATTGAGACAGCTTTAGATTCTAATACAAAGATTGTCTACAAGCAGGCGCTAAATTGTTTTCAGACATTCATGCAGTTATTACAATACATGCAGTATTGAGGATGTTTCCCTGGAACACATTATTAGTTTCGTTTCATATCTATTTAGTAAAGGAAAAGCACCAACCTCGATAACAACATTCTTGGCAGCGCTGGCATATTATTTTTTAATTTTCTAATATATCAGACCTTTCAAATCATTTCCTGATAAAGAAAATGTTAAGTGGGACACAGCGTCTTGCCAGCTCCCCTGACGTGAGGCAGCCTATTACTCTGGATATCCTGGAGAAACTTTTACTAGCATTGCCTCAAGTTGCCAATTCTAGTTACCAAAGATGTTTGTTCATGGCTATGTTTATAATAGTATTTTATGCTTTCCTCCGAGTAGGAGAAATCACAGTTCGCTCCCATTCTAACCCAAACTTGCTGCTTTTGAGTAATGTATCATTCACAAAAACAGCCAAAGCAAGTTGTATGATCATAACAATGACCAACTTCAAGCTCAATCTGGGGAAAAATCCTGTGCATCTGGAAATCAAAGCTCAGCAAATCCGCAGATTTTGTCCTGTGCTAATCATGAAGAATTATCTCAAAGTGAAAGGTGTGGAGGATGAACCTCTGTTTTGCTATGGATAAAGAAGGCCTATATCCCGTTCAGAATTCTGCAAAGTGCTTAAATCGGCTCTGAAATTCTCAAAGTTGGACCGTAATAAATTCAAATCACAGTTTCAGAACAGGAGCGGCATCTCAGGCTCACCTACAGGGCTTCTCAGATTCCAGAACAAGAGTTATGGGAAGATGGTACTCCGAGTCATTTCAGAGATACATCAGAGTGTCCTTGTTTCCAACATTGTAGTTTCTATATCACAATAATGTTCTGGGATATATGTTATATAGGGTCCCATAATAATGGATAACTGACTGAGGTAGTATCCATTATTATTACTGGTTAGGTATTGAAATCTTTGTAACATTCAGGTATCTGTATGAGGTTTAATACTCATATTGTCATTTTTAGCTCACCTGAGCAAAAGACTCAAGTGAGCTTTTCTGATCACAATTTGTCCGTTGTCTGTCGTTGTCGTCGTCGTCGTCGTTGTCGTCGTCGTTGTAAACTTTTCACATTTTCATCTTCTCCTCAAGAACCACTGGGCAGATTTTAACCAAATTTGGCACAAAGCACCACTAGACTAGGTGATGGGATTCAAGTTTGTTCAAATGAAGGGCCAAACCCTCTTTAAAGGGGAGATAATTGAGAATTATTGAAAATTTGTTGGTATTTTTCAAAAATCTTCTTCTCAAAAACTATTCGGCCTGAAAAGCTTAAACTTGTGTGGAGGTATCCTCAGGTAGTGTAGGCCACGAAATGGGGGAGGGGGGTTGGAATAGAGAAAAATCTTCTTGCAGGTACAACATCAAAAAGGGCTTGGTATTTACCAGAAAAAAAAAAGAGATGGATACAAATTGGCAGATTTTCAATTTTTTTCTAGCAAGATCTATTGTACTTAGTTGTCAAGATATTTTGATACTGTAATGCTAATTTGATCAGAATTAAGGCAATTGTTGCTCAGGTGAACGATGTGGCCCCTGGGCCTCTTGTTGTTGTTTTACAAGATTAACATAGTTAGGATATCTGTCATATAGGGTCTAGTGATAATGGATAACTGACCGATGCAGTATCTATTATTGGTGGCTCTGTATTTTCAGGATGTTGAAATCTTGCAATTTCCTTTTGTTTATTAGAGTAATGTGGAAAGAGGTACATTGTATTGAAGTGATGGATGTTAGTAATATAGGGCATGAGACCCTAAGCGTTTGGCGATGATGAATTTATTATCGTGATAGTTATACATTTCATGTTTAATTTAACAAGTCTTATGATAGAGATATCATGTCCCAGGTTTAATTTTAATATTAAGGGGGTGACTATCTGAGGTGGCACCCAAGTATTCGAAAAGGATTTGGGATCAAGTTGTAAGATGTGTAACGGGGTGTTACAAGGTATTTAACATCAAGATGTATGCGTGTTCACCTGTTTTTATTTTTTATTTTGGGGGGGGGGGGGGGCAAGAAATGTGTAAACAATATTTTTCAGTTAAAATAATTGTTTACCTCCAGCTTTTAAAAGGGCTGACATATTTCATGTTCACTTAATTAGCATTGCTTTGGAGGTGACTAACTGAGGTGGCACCCAAGGTTGACAAGGCGAGTGTACATTGTTGTCTATATAAATAGACATTTAAGGGTTTGCTCTGCATTGTTACAGCAATTTTTTAAGTTTAGACATGTACATTTTACACTTAGATGCATTTCAAATATGACTTAACCACTAGTTAACCACTATTCTTAATGTTCTTAGGAAATATTTTCATAAGTTGGTATAGACTGATTTTTGCTTTAAATTTTGATTCTCTACTAGAATCTTCACTGTTAAACGAAGCACATTTTTTGGTGGGGCGAGGGACACTTCTCATGCAGTTCAGTGTTCCTCTAGTGGGGTATTTTTTGGGCCCCACTTTCTGCTGCATTGTTGATAATTTACTAAATGTATGCAGTCTCACATTTTCATGTATATATTCAGTATAACTTCAGCTGCCATTTTCAATAAATGCTCTTCACGTAAGCCATAGTTTTTTTTAACAAGGTAGCAGCAGAACATAGCTGCAAATGTGCTTCAGGTTCTATTCAACAGTAATAGTAATGTAGGGTTTACCAGTATTAAAGAGCATATAAGTGTATTTATGTATATGTATATCAAGAAATTTATTTGATCCAAATACTTATAGTTTCATGTATTATATCTTTATTATGTTACAATTAATTATTCATATTATCATAGTATGAGGATTTAAATGGTATTTTGGGGTTTTTATACTCATCCCGCTGAGAGTATTTTCAGACTATTAGCCGGATCCTATATATATATCAATTTTGGCTCCAAATCCGTGTGCTTCGGAAGTTTTTCCCACCTCCACCCCTTCTATCTCCTTACTATAATTTTCTTGAGTTGAATGAATAACTTCCTTTTGTAAAAAGTGTGGGATATTTTTTGGGCCCCACTTTCTGCTGCAATGTGGATAATTTTCTAAATGTATGCAGTCTCACATGCTCATTCAGTATAACTTCATCTGGCATTTTTAATAAATGCTCTTCACACAAGCCATGGTTTCTTTATCAAGGTAGCAGCACAACAGAGCTGCAAATGTGCTTTAGGTTCTATTCAAAAGTAATAGTAATGTAGGGTTTACCAGTGTTTTAGAGCACATAATACTGGTATATTGAACCTTTGTCAACAAAAACAGGACACGAGCTTTGCTTACATGACAAAGAATTGTGAGTCCTGTATCTTGCTTAGACTGCCTCTCAATTTTCATTTATTCACAAGAAATGCATTCCAAAAGCATTGTAAATAATAAAAACAGGAAAATAGAACTTCACCAAAACCATGACCATGCCTCTTTAATATTAAGATGCATGATTGATTGCCGATCTTCTTTAAAACCAAGCGATCGTGATTTTGCGAATCAAAGGACACTTTAAAGCGTGTGTGTGTGTGTGTGTGTGTGTGGTTGTTTTTTTTTTTACATCAAACTTCTAAATTTATCGATCTAATTTTTCAATCGTGCCTTCATTTACCAGAGAGATATTTCTATCTCGAGACCGAAAAATATGATGCTTAAACAATTTGTTCACTCAGTATCGTATGATTAGTTTGCAATTTTTTCATAATTTCCATTTTTCTACAAATTGACAACAACTGGTAAGCATGTCATATTTGGTAAACTGGAATTATAGATATTAAAACGAAAATTGAAATTTTGATTTTATCTTAAAAAATGATTTTTACTGTAGGCTACAGAATACCTTGCACTCAATAATTGCTCTTCAGTATAGATGAATATGCATCATTGCTTCATGAATGATTAATTTATTATGTATGACATTTTATAAAATTGTTCGGCAACATTTAAACATCACTGCGTAAAATATTCAAAAACTTAGCTCCGTGTATTCATGGATGGAGAGGTCAAAGAAAACAACGCTTTAAATCAGGAATAACTTGTACCTTCTTCTTACAATAAAGTTATCTTCTGTTCATAGTATATCACTTTTATCTAATTCAGCCAAAACAAACCCAAAATCATGCACGACATTGAGTGCGTTTTATTTCTAGCTAGTTTATCTGGTTTGGGGATCCTCGAACTCTTATCTGCCCCACAACACTTAACACATTAGTTTCAATAAAATGGATCGATTTTTTTTATGACGGAATCACGTGATCCCGTCTATTTGAACATTTAAAGGGAAATTGTTCAGCAACGTTTAAACAACACTAGACACATTAGTTTCAATAAAATGTGACTTTATCCTGTAATAAGTACATACTTACATACGGATATGTGACGTACGATGAACTGAAGTTATTGATTTTATAACAAGTCAAGGTATTGATTACAGGAAAATCGGTTTATTCCCAACATTCTTTTCGCGTAAAATTCTCTTGTTTTAAATGCAGGAAAATGGATCGATTGTTTGATGACGGGATCACGTGATCAGGTTTATTTGAACATTTAAAGGGAAATTGTTCAGCAACGTTTAAACAACACTTTGTAAAATATTTTGTAAAATATTTGAAATCTTAACTCCGTGTATTCCTGCATAGAGAGTTCAAAGAAAACAACGCTTTTAATCAGAACTACCGTGTAATTTCTTCTTACAATAAAGTTATCTTCTGTTCATAGTATATCACTTTAATCTAATTAAGCAAAAACAAACCACAATCGTACACGACATTGAATGACTTTATCCTGTAATAAGTGATAAATTATGCATATGTGTCGTACGATGAAATGAAGTTATTGATTTTATAACAAGCCAAGGTATTGATTACTGGAAAACCGGTTTATTCCCAACATTCCTTTCGCGTGAAACGTCTCTAGGTTTAAATGCAGGCAAATGGATCCATTGTTCGATGACGGGGTCACGTGATCCCGTCTATTTGAACATTTACATGTAACGAGGCCGGTGTAACGAAGAAAGTTGACCCGGGTTGAAAACTGACCCGGGGGTCATTTTTCAACGTTGAATATTGACCCGGTGGTCATTTTTCAACGTTGAAAATTGAGACCAAAATAGTGAAATTTATACCCAGGGTCAGATTTCAACGTTATGAGAAATATTTTTCTAAACTCTGATGACCTCGACACGTTGAAAATTGATCCTGTTGAGAGTTGACCCCGACCTCAAAGTTTTGGTCTGATTTGGAATTTATTATACACGGTTTAAATGTACAATCATGCACATGATTGAAAGTTTCAGTTTTAAAATTTTCATACTGCCCAAAACATATGCGGACCTGGCCGATTTCTTGTAGGTTGATATGTCCGATTAATTATTTGATTTTGAGACTGAACATATGATCATATCCATTTATTATTACAATACAATATAAATAAAGCTAAAAAGATGACCGTTTGCTTCGGAATGGAACAAGCGAGTCGGGCTAGAATACTTTTTGACATAGAATTGATTTTTATTCCCTCGTGTGACAGAATTTAAAGTTTAAACTTGTCATAATCTCTGATAAATATATCTAACAAATATATTGCCGTTTCTTTTCAGGCAATTCAATAGAGCTCTATTCGACAGGCACCTGACGTTGTATATTTTCTAATAATTGAAAATATATAACCTCTATACTATTTTATTGGGGAAAAGGTATATATATTTATATTAAGACAAAAAGATATTATGTTAGGTACCTGTGCTTAATTTGAAGAAGTCAGAATATTTCCCTGACAAAATAATAAATGAATGGTTGTGACATTTAATACTTTGTATATGCCGGGTATATTATACATATATATATATATATATATATATATATATATATATATATATATATATATATATATATATATATATATATATATATATATATATATATATATATATATATATATACTGCATTTACATATTTACACATGTTTTTAATTTTTTTACGTTTTCACAATATTTTTTCACAAACTTGCCAGATTAACTTTTTTTAGATATACAATTCATTTTTATTATTTTGAATTTTCAATTCCATTTTTACATGTAAATTAGAAACATGGGCAACTGACGTAATATGTTTTCTCAATATCTAAAAAATATATATATTCTACAGCAAAAATGTTAACAATTTAAAAAAGTGGGTTTGTATCTAAATATACAGCCGGAGGATGGTTGATCTAATTATATCTGGTATATATGAAAAGGCATGCAAAAAGTTGAATATATAAAGATTACTCAAGCATACAATTGATAGATCAACACTTGTTAAAATTCGGCTTTCAACGGACCTAGATTGGAATATGCTGATGTGTTGTGGAGCAGCTGCATCAAGGAAAACTCCGCTTAAACATGTACAAATTGAAGCAACCAGGACAGTGACAGGGATCAGAGTTAATTCTTCTAAAATCATTTTATATAGTGAGCTTAATTTGGAAACCTTACAATCTCGAAGAGATAAGCATAAACTAGTTATATTCTTCAAGATTATGAATGGTTTTGCACCACAAGATATGTAAGATTTAATTCAATCATATTTTCCAACTGAACATGCATATAATCTTAGGTCGAATGAGGTTTTTTTTTACTATCTACCACTATATCAGACTACTTATTACAGTAGCTTTGCTCTGTCTACATGTAAATAATGGAATATTTTTTATCCAGAAAAGAAAATATGTTTCAATAAAATGTGACTTTATCCTGTAATAAGTGATAAATTATAAAATTATCAACATTTTAAGTCTTCACAAATTCATACTTACATACGCATATGTGTCGTACGATGAAATGAAGTTATTGATTATATAACAAGCCAAGGTATTGATTACAGGAAAACCGGTTTATTCCCAACATTCCTTTTGCGTAAACGTCTCTTGGTTTAAATGCAGGCAAAGGGATCGATTGTTTGATGACGGGGTCACGTGATCCCGGCTATTTGAACATTTAACGAGGCCGGGTCTTATTTATTCTGTCCTAGATTTTTGAATGAAATATTTTGCATGAATTTCTACTAATATAATTATGATTTAAGATCAAAGAAAATAAGCCATTTACCACACCGTTTTTAAGGGGTCATCTCAAAGTTTGTAAATTTTTAACATAAGACCCTATGGGATTTTGCTTGAAATGCTTCAATTTTGCACATTTTTACATTTTTTTAAAAAACTTATGCCCTAGGGATTTCTTTTTCTATTCTTCATATTCATTCTTCATGGTTTGTTCCAGGGGTTTTATCAAAGTTGTTTTTGTATGCCCAATTTCCCGGATTTGTCAGATAATGGCTATTTTTTTATTTGACAAAGGCAAAAATGGTGATCTTTATAGCATCAATAAAACATTCAGACATATTTGAGTAATAAATAAATATATAACATCACATATTAAGGGTCATTTATATAAAAAAAACATGGTTACTGTCATGAAAACATCTAGGACTATATTTAGGCGGGTTAAGAAAACGTGACAGAGGGCTAGGCTTGCTGAACCCTCTTCACGTTTTCGACCCGAGCCCAAATATAGCTTATACTTCGAGACATTAATTTTTATTCCACAATATAATATCAATTTTACCCATCAAACGAACTATTTTCAACAAATCTCGCAAAATGTCTGCAGTTGAAACTATCACGCCATGGTTAACCAAGTAAAAAGATGACGTCACAATACAAATGAAACGCTGCGCGAAAGCGTGCGTACTCGATCTGTACTCGGCCTCGTTAAAGGAAAAGGCGTGTGTGTAACATATGAATTTAATTTTCTCTGAACAAAGAGGTCCATAACTTTTGAAAAAATATTGAAAAAAATAAACTTTTTGAATATGCTGGCTGTATGTAGTATTTTGAATGATCGTTTTCAAACTTATGAATTGATTGTATTTTTAAACGCAATTAATCTTAATCTATGATAGTCGGTGTTGTTAATAAGCAGATTTTGGCCCATAGCACGTTCTAGAAAACTGCCAATATAGTACATGTAGTACCCACGAGGAAAATCCAACCTACAGTAGATACTCTATTCCCCAATAACAGGGTTGCTCCCTCACGTTTTTGCTCAATTTTTATATGTTTCCTTAGTAATAAGCTCATTACAGAAAACAATAAAACATACTTTTTTTTTTTTTTGCTCGCCTGATCAAATTTTTATTTACAGTTAATATTCTAAACTGCCGAGACCAAATCTAAGGTTTCAGCAGAGAAATATAGAATTGTTTCAAAAACTTCACGATATAACTATAATGCTTTAATAAAACAATAAAACATACTTCTTTTTTTAAAGCGCTAAGCATAGCTGTAGCGCTTTTTTGTCGCCAGATTTCTAAACCTACTTCCACTTTCGTTTTCGCGTTTCCTATATACCGCCACCTACTGGCAGATGTTGGAGAGGTCGTACCCTGGAGATGACGTACTCTTGAAATATCATAACTTTGCAGTAGGGAGAACTTATTTAAATTGAAGTTATCCTGCATGCAGATGCATTTGTTCTACAAGTATTAAATTAATTATAAGTTTCATTTAAATGTCATTATTATGTATCAGATACGGGTGCTCCAAAAGCCATATCGTGATGATTTATTTCGAGAAAAAAATGGATTTTATATGCATTAAGTTGTGTTTTAGGTGCATGTTTATTAATAATTGGAATAATTCTACAACATCAATAGGTTTTGAGTGTTTTAAATGTAATATGTAACAGTTATGAAACCATGTTTGATATAAAAATGCAGAATTTTTTATACAAAATTTTTTGATTAACACCTTTTCCACGATAATTTGTGCTGCATTTTATTAACATTATTTTAGGCTTCGTTTTCTGTATGCAATATTTCAGGAATATTTTTCTATCAATTTGCATTGATATGTAATATTTTAATTTTCCAAAACCAATGATTTGATTATTATTTATTAAAAAAAAATGTAACTGTCGAGTTACTTGAAATACTACTGTAAATATATGTAATAATCTTTATAAAGTGATACCAGCTAACCTCGTTTAATTTGCAAATATGATTTTATTAATGATCTAATTTATGTGCAGTATGGACAAATTACGCAGTAATAAAAAGACTTAGTAACAGTAAAAATTGAAAGTGATTTGTAAGATTCAACATTGCTATCAATTAAATATACATGTAACTATTAGATATTTAAATAAATTCGCGTATTATGTGATAACTGTACCCAATATATTAGCATATATGAAATGAAACCTTGCCGATTTAATATTGGTTGATAACGTCGACAAAAAAAATAAAAGGTTTCTATCTGAGTTCACTTTTTCTAAAAAGAACCCGTACCCTATTGCATGGCTACGAGTTTTCTTTAATACGACCTCTGTTACGCTGGTGAAAACAGTTCAGTCATCCAATGGCAACTTCTCGGGCCTTTCTGGCAGACCTTGTATGTATTGCAGGTGTCACTACAGTATTCAGGATTACTATATATCCCTACCATAAATGCGCATCTTTAGATACAAGTTATAAATCCAAAACAAACTTCTGCGAAAATCCTTTTGATATTTTTTAAATCAAAGCTTCTACAATTTAGTAGCAAAACACAGGTACATCCAGCAAGGAACGAGAGTTTGTTTACGTCGAAGTTACACGTGTGCTTGAAAACCACAAGACCACAAGCCAAGAACCTATCACCCCTCTTCCCATAAAAATCAACACACATCACTAAAATGACCTAGCTAGTATTATTACAAAATGTGAATAGTTTGACATCTTACACATACCGGTATTTTTTTCATCTCATAAAAAAGATAGCAGTTGGAAACGGCCCAATTCGAAGAGGAATTCGAATGGTTTTGCCTCAGCTAGGTTTTGACGTGAACCTACGGTGAAATACTGTTGTGACATCTGCATAGGCGTCCATGACAACATCCTTTTAATAATACTTGTTAAAAACACGATACTTTTTACGTCTGATGAGATGTGAGCTAGACTTCATCAAATTCAATGATACACCCTAAAATATACCCCAGAAGAGACCGTCTAGTTGATGCTTAAATGAAAAGAATTAAGCGACTTCATTTTGATATTCTAACATCTGGTAACGTTTATTCATTAGGGGTCTTTGCATGGTGTATTATTAAATAAGACTGGAAATGTTGTTCGAATTCCAAAGCTTATATTTTAAAGAATAAGTAGCATTCCCTGCAAGGAAGATCTTTAATGCGATTAGTATTATCTTACTTTTGTCAAAACTTTTTGGCTTTTTATTTTGCAATAATATTGGTATCGTAATTTGTCACTGTATTTTTTAGTGTTCATCTTTTTTTGTTTGGAAGTTGTCAGATGTAACACAACGTTGTTATTGGCGACAATCTGATTTTACAAGAAACATGCACTCTGTAGCTCTGCTTAACAGTAGCGAAATCTGTTTAAAACTAACCAGCAATATCATTATAAAATTACTACAAATGATCTCGATTTCAAGAAATTGCTAAAATTTTAAAATCAAGCAATATTTTTTTTAACATTCTTTAAGGCAGATTGTTATATAATTGTAAATTTGAAATTTCGATTTTATATATTTAGTGCATTTTTCTAAATAACGAACAATATGATTCTTTACATGAATTTTCATATCAATCGATATATTTTTAACAATTTCTTACCGGCTTAGCGCTTTTCAGTACTTTCAGCACTTTGAGTTTTTTGCTCGCCTGATCAAATTTT
The DNA here is from genome assembly GCF_902806645.1 of Magallana gigas. NCBI lineage: Eukaryota > Metazoa > Mollusca > Bivalvia > Ostreida > Ostreidae > Magallana > Magallana gigas. The sequence goes on along the minus strand of NC_047567.1, from coordinate 20,791,607 downwards.
TAAACAAATAGTTTTACTTACAGTTAATGTTCTAAACTGCTAAGACCAAATCTAAGGTTTCAGCAGAGAAATATAGAATTGTTTCAAAAACTTCACCATATAACTACAATGCTTCAATACCATATAACTACAATGCTTCAATTTCTGAAATTATACTATGCAACATCCTCAGATAATGTTCATTCTAAATTTTTTCAAACCATGACCCAATACCAATACTTGGGTTCCAAGAGGGGTCCACAGTTCAATAAACAAACATGATCATAAGGAAAATGGGTTTCTTAGAAAGAACTGCAACGCTACAACTTGTGAGATTCCTCTGCAAGCATGCTTAAAAATGTTTAAACTGGGATCCCAAAGGTAATTTCGAGACTGCAAAAGGGGGTTCAAAGTTCACCATAGAAATATATAGGAATTATTTTAATCTAAATTTAAAAGTCTACAATTTTATAGATTGTAATATAACTTTGAGGGCATCTTTAGATATTGAAGATTCTAAATTTCTATGACGCTGACCCGGAGATCAGTACTGGGGTCTTATTAGGGGTTCAACATTTATTATAGATACCTGTACATGATTTTAAGGAAAATATTTGAAATCTTCGTAAGAACTACCATGCTACAATTTGTACTGAACATGCATTTGCATGCGTTGCATTGGATATCCGTTCCATCTGTGTTTGGGTACCTTCCGCTCAGTTCAGTCTCCACATGATAGTGCAAAGGTTTTTACTCGTTGTCCAAAGACAGAGACATCATAACATCAAATACGGCAAAGATTAAGTTCGATAAAACGAACAAAAAGAATTTATTTGCATTGTGCATTTGAAGTGAAATTCTTAAGTTTGGTTCCTTGTTAAAGTATTGTTCATTGAGACTATTTCTGAGTGGTTTTGATCGCCTGTTTATAAGAAATTGTGTTGTGTTTTTTGACATGGCCATGGTTACATGAAATACATATAGTGCTATTTATAACATGCCTATATTATTGAATATTGCATCCAATCATAACATGGTTATGATTACTAAAAACGACATTCATTAATAACAGATTACATGTTTATAGATTGTATAGAAGAACTTTATTTAGACAGTCTTTATATTTTTCAGATAGACTTGGGGTTTTTTTCAACTGAATATATTTGACTATTTAATTGATTTATTATAAATAACAGCATGTCTATCATTTTTTTGATCAGAGTTGTGTAATTTGAGTGAAGTTGGTAATAGTATAATACGTTTCAAAATATTACAGAAAATAGAAAATGTTCCTTTTGAAAATAGATACGACATATATGTATTTTGTATATCATGAATTATATATCAAACGATACAGACATTGAGTGTTAATTAATGTACTTTTGGAAATATTGAATCTAAATATGTTAGATGTTGTTTATAAATGTTCCATCAATTCTAAAATAAAATATTGAATAAGGGTTATATTTCAAACAAGAGACACCAGGCTTTGACAGTCATCTGGGTATCATAGCCCTTTGTTGACATGTTATAGTCTTGTGTTTGCACTTAAAGCTTCATATGGAAGTTTTAACCCTAATCTAAAAACTCCACTGGCTGCTTATCTTTGTAATAGCATCAGGGGCCGAAAATTGAAAACTTATGGAAATAAAAGACTTGCAGGTCTTTAATTGTCAATATTTAATAATATAAACAATTTCATTTGTAATGCACAAAAAATGCGCACAGCTTTTTTTCTACAAGTATATAAAGCACAGGAAATTAAACGAGATTTTAAGAAGAATTTAAAATTGTTATGGATGTCAGACAGCAATTACTTTAAGTAAAAATACATGTTTCATATATGTTCATACATGTATCCCCCTCCCCCCAGGATAAATAAAAATCACTAGTTTTTGTATTGTGGCCTGGGCAGTGAATTTCACAATTAAACCTCAGAACATTATAAACACAATAACAATGCATGATTTTATCTCCCACGACTATGAAAGAACAGAAGAAAATATCAATTAAATACATTGCAACAAAGTGGCCATATTGGCCCACCCTGGGGCCAGAACCCCTGACCCATGGACTATGAATTTCATGATTAAGGTAGAGGGCTTCATGGACATAAGAACGTTGCATTTAGTTTTTCTCAAATACATATGGGAGTAGAAATAAAGATTAATACATTTATAATAACTGTATATGACCACATATGCCCTGCCCTACGACCTGAGTCCTGACCCAAGGGGGGTGGGGTGGGCATGGATTTCACAATTCCGGTAGAGAACTTTAAGTTTTTCACAAACATGTATTGGAGTTAATAAGAAGATTTAAATACATTTGCATTATATAACGAAAATTTGCCCCCCCCCCCCCCCCGAATTTAGGGCCTAAGCCCCTGTGGTTCAGGTGATCTATAAATGTTCTAATCATAATTTCTTATGTTTGAACAAGAGTATTTTTGTTCAGCGCAAACAAGAATCAAAGTACTGAAGGGAGTTGATTAAATCAATTGTTATTTATTTTAAAATCAACAATATGTTATTTTGCATGGCAAGTTAATCAATTAAGTATTTGAATTACGCAGATGTTTATAATATAAGTCCTACAGGAATTTCGTGAAAGTCCGATATCAATCATGTTGTGTAATATTCAAAGAATTATTCCATCAAACTACGTATAAGTAATCGAAATAGTTATGAGAAATTGTATGGATCCAAGTAAAATTGAACTCTACTCTCGTTCAACCAGACTCTCAGCTGTATCCGTTAATCTCCGACAAGCAAGAGAGACTCTATGCTTGTCGGAGATTTACGGAGACAGCAGAGCGTCTGGTTGAACGAGACTATATTGAACTATGGCGTAGGAATACTTAAAATGTACGACTTCAAAGAATATCTAAATTGTTCGTACCATTTAAAATCTGACTATTTACAAGGTATCTATAATTTTTTTTAAACACAGGTCGAGCAAGTGCTGTGCAATTTATCTAGATAGTAGATATAAATACAGAAAGTCAAAAAATATACATCATTATCAATCTACAAGATGTTAAAACAGCCCGAATACCGTACAATGTTAGGTCATATCTCCGCTATATGTTTTAAAATATTATTACTTATAGATTTATTTTGAACTTTAACAAAACAATAACATGTAAAACAAGAGGCCCACGGGCCACACCGCTCACATGAGCAACAATAGGCATGATAAAATCAGCTTCATGGAGTCATAATACAAAATATCTGGACAATGTTGTATAATACATGTAGATCCTATACCAAAAAATCTGTTTCCCCCCGGATATTTTCATGTTTATAATCAAGTCCCTTTTCTAACAGGATGATTTTATAGTCACATTCAGCATTGTTGTTCTCAAAAAGATTCTTAACAATTGTTTATATACAGTATATAAACCTTCATCAAACAATGAACCCCTTGTGAGGTCCAATATTCGTCCAGTGGCCAAAGTTTAAACAACTTTAAAGAATCAGCAATATACAATGTATAAAAAATGCTTGCATATAAATAAAACATATATGATAACATTTCAGATTTTGTGAATAATTAAAATGTTTTCCTTTGTACAACTGAATCCCCAATGTGGCCCCACACTACTCTTAAAGATTGTGATTTGAACAAATTTGAATCTACACTATCTGAAGTTGCTTTCACTAGAGTTACAGCTTTTCTAGGCAATTTTTTTAGAAAAAGATTTAAAGATATTTTTCTATTTATTCCTATGTAAAAATTTGTCTCCCTCCCCCTTGTGACCCCCCTCCCCTCGCCCTGGGAATCACGATTTGAATAAACTTGTAATGTCACTACCTGACGATGCTTCCAAACAAGTTTCAGCTTTCCTACCCAGATGGTTCTTGAGAAGAAGATTTTTAAAGATTTACTCTATATACTCCTATGTAAAAAGTACACCCCCTATTGTGGCCCCACCCTACCCCCAAGGGTCACGATTTTCAAAACTTTGAATTTTCACTACCTCAGGGTGGTTCCATACAAATTTCAGCTTTCCTGGCCAAAGGGTTGTTGAGAAGATAATATTTAAAGATTTACCTTATATATTCCTATGTAAAAAATCAACCCAAATTGTGGCTCCACCCTACCCTCAGGAGTCATGATTTGCTCAAACTTGAATTTACACTACCTGAGGATGCTTCCACAAAAGTTTTAGCTTCCCTGTCCAAATTGTTCTTGAGAAGGAGACTTTTTAAATATTTACTCTAAATATTCTTAATATGTAAAAAAAATTGACCCCCATTGTGGCCCCACCCTACCCAAGAGGGTCATAATTTTCACAACCTTGAATTTATGCTTCCACATAAGTTTCAACTTTCCTTGCCAAATGGTTCTTTAGAAGAAGATTTTTAAAGCTTTACTCTATATCTTTATAAGTTAAAAGTCAACCCCCATTGTTGCCCCACCCTACCCCCGAGGGTCATGACTTTCACAACTTTGAATCTACACAACCTGAGAATGCTTCCACAAAAGGTTCAGTTTTCCTGGCTGATTGCTTTCTGAGAAGAATATTTTTTAAAATTTACCCAATATATTTCTATGTAAAAAGTCGACCCCCCAATATGGCCAAACCCTACCTCTGAGGGTCCTGATTTTCACAACTTTGAATCTACACTACCTAAGAATGCTTCCAAAAAAGTTTCAGCTTTCCTGGCTTAATGGTTCGTGAGAAGAAGATTTTTGAAAATTTCTCGAAAATTTTCAATAATTCCTAATTATCTCCCTATGCAAAAGGGCGTGGTCCTTCATTTTCACAACTTTGAATCCCCTTACCCTAAGGATGCTGTGGTTGAAATTGGCACAGTGATTCTGGAGAAGAAGTTCAAAATGTGAAAAGTTTACAAACAGACAGACAGACGGACGACAGACAAAACGTGATCAGAATAGCTCACGTGTGCTTTAAGCTCAGGTGAGCTAAAAAATCATATCACATATGGGCTAAATCATCAAATCATCAAATAACAACAGACAGACATTCAAAACAAATTGCACCGCTTGAAACAAATGTTCGTCATAAATGTTAAATCAAAGTACTTGGAAATAGATATCTGCAATTTTAACATTCTATTTTTGCATTTTGTCTTTTTTAAAGAGGTGGATTTTTTAAAAATCAAACTATATACATCAATAAGGCTTAAATACTAATGACCAATAAAAATTAAAGACAATCAAAACAAACTGGACCATTTCAATAACACGATTGTGACAAATGTAAAATGTAAATACCTATAAATAGATATATTTACAATAGCATTCAACTGGATTTTTTTCTTTTAACAACATTTGTTATTATTTTTTTCAATTTAAGAATATCATGTTCGATAACTTTTATCGTGATCATGGTTCATTACAATACAATATAATTGGGTTTCCTATAATTTTCATCTTTTATCAAAGTTTTACTTCTAAATCATAAACACCTATGCAAATATCAATATCTTAATGTTCTGTATCTTAAAAAATCCAAATAACATTGAGCACGCAAAAGAAATGTAAGTTAGACATTATAATTTCAGCAAATAAAAAATAAAATTTAGATGACAACAAAAGATATACACCCACACCATAAAGTAAATGAATATACATAAATATGAAGGTTGGGTTTGTTTTTGTGATCATATATCATTCATTTAATTCATACCATTTCATGAAATATAGCTAGAGATCAATAAATAATAAATATGAGAGCTAACATTAATTGATTTTGACAAATATACCATTTATTTTATCACCTTTAAAGAAAGCTGTTATTCTGTTCATTCGGTTTTTGTTAAATGTTACACGTCCATAAAGGTAGCGGTAACTTCTACGCTATTTGGATTGTAGCCAGCGACCACCGGATACAAAAACACAGAGCAATCAACAGACTCTATAATGCATAATTCCATCTCGATATTGTGATCAAAGACTTTCCATTGACCACACTCGGTGTCAAGAAGGAATCCAAATACTCTCTCAATGCTTTTTCCGGTTTCGTTCTTTGTTAGAACCTCGTGGTAGACCAAGTGGTTGTTGTGCGCAATGTGCAGACAGATAGCATCACAATCCACATGGTGAGCCCCGATCATTGACCATGCGAATTTCTGCCCCTCCACAACCTTTTTTTTCCCAATGACGGACTTTCTTGCGATTCCAAGCTCGTAGACAAGGTTGTTTTTATCCAAAGGCTTTATAACTTTCATTTCAATCTTGACTGCGTAGTAATATTTCCCAGGATATTTTATGCCTTTAAGACTCATAGCACCCTTGTATATCTGTAAACGACTACTGCTTGCAACAAGTTCCGTTTGCTCTCTAGCAGAAATGTTTTTGAAAACCTTTCCGTCAGCGGAAATGGAAACATCTTTGTGTGCATTGTCTCGGTCAAATGCCAAGTCTGGCTCTGCAATTGGAATAATTAGACGTAAAACAATTGTAAAACTGCGAGAAAGAAAATAAAATAAAAATAAAAAGTGCTCTGTAAATACTAAAGTGATTTGGAGGAGATGCTTCCTTTCTCTTTGCTTGCATCACATCTTCATTATATTAAACATAATTACCTTGGTGCTTCAACAATTCCTTGGTTTTTGAATTTGACTGAATTGAATAGGCTTCTATTATATATGAAGATACTTGTACAAGATATACTAGAAAGTGACGGCATTTATAGAACATTTACCATGAATGGTCTCAACTTCCTTGCGGAAAACCACTTTGTCATGAATTCTAATCTCTAGAGCATGTCTTCCCTTCATGATTGGCTTCACGGTAACCTCCAGCTCGTCGGTGCTACCTTCTTTCATTTCCATTGAACATTTAGTCTTTTTACCTGATGACAAGAAACATTTAACTTAGTTCAATTTTTAAAAAAGCATAATTAAAAAAGCAGACAACTTTTGCACATTGTAAGATTTCTCCTTATTTCACTTAAAAAAGGTAAAAAGAATACGCTTTTTTACTATCATTGAGTTGGTAATGTTTATAGTTTTTTTTATACTAAACCTGAAAAGATGTCCAAACATTAAGCCAAATATGTCTTAACAGAAACGTAAAATTAGGTAAAATGTTAAAGATTCTATTAAATACATTTTTAAAGAAGTTTTAAGATTAATACCCTGCATGTTGAATTGGCAGAAATGCTATTTCCGTAAACAAAACAAACATTTACTAATTTACATGTATTCACGTATATGCCAGGTTTCTCCACAAGTGGTTTTACGATGACTGCCTGACATAGTTACATTTCTGTGGACCAATGTTAACGAGCTTTACCATTGTCAAAATTAGAAGCCGCCATGGTAAATATTACTTATTGCTTTTCTGTGTAAAACCCACACTTTAATGGCCTGAGTGGTAATATAAGTTAAAGGCCGGGTCCAGGTATAAAAAGCAGCCAATCGAATAAGTTGTGGAAATTTAATTTTCCATGCAGATTTCAGATTTAAGAAGCAAATTTGAAAAAAAAGCTTTTCCTGTCTATAATAAATTCTCAATTTTGGCATGGAAGTACATGTAGTTACCATGTTTAAGAATGATAAAGTATCAGTCTTATCATGGTTGAAAAAATATTTCTAAATAAGTATCTGATCAATAAAGTTCTGCAGCTGTCCTGAATTTTTTAATTTCTCCGTGATTGACATTGTGGGCGGAGATACATATGTAACCAACGTTTTGTTTACATAGGAAGTGGCTGTTGCCATGTGCTCAGGGGAACTTATAAACACAATTGCTAAATGAATAGATTAGATCATTGTTATGATCCCAATTTAGAGTGAATAATGGCATACTTTCTATTTCTGATTATTGTATCGCCCTTTTGTCATTCAAAATTTATAATTTTGTTCAATTAAATCAGCATACGTTGATGTCTGAATCAATCAATAACTACAATAATTATTCCAGTTGCAAATAAGTTTTTTTTTTTTAATGATGAGAATGATAAAAAAATCGTAACAAAATTAAGAAACAAAACGGAAATGAGTGTAAAATTATTCCCACATGTGACCCCTTGTGAGGTTGGTTCTTCAGATTTGGAAGCCAATGTCTCTCTAAATCAACTACACATTTAGGCATAATGTCTCTCCTGTAGTACACACAGTTTCGTCTATGGTGGTCATGCTGCAAAACTCTTCTTTTTCGCTCCTTATATTTTGGATCAGCCCTAACATTTCTAATGAAAAAGCATAGTCCAGAATCGTTTATACATGTATTTATCTTTTCTTCGATGGGTGTTACTTCTATTTGGCATTTCATGTTCCTCAATCCACAACATTTGTCTGGTTGTCTCAGAGGTAATACAAGGGCAACTCAGACAATGCTGGTACTCCTCTGCTTCCTGATTTTAATAAATGATGAATTCCTCAATTTTCTGATTATTAAAATTTAACAGATTACACGGTCAGCGCTCTCTTTAATTTGTACCTCTTAGAAATCCCATGATGATTAAAACATGATGAATTGTTTCTCTTTGAGTTTCATTGACTTGAATTGCTAAAATAGATGTCTTCAGTTCCCTCCATTTTTATTATGGCTTGATTCTAGAATTTTAGCCCATATTTAGGGGTTCATAAGGGGTATGGTATTTATTTTCATTACATATTTTACTAGTAATATGCAATACTTACATGCAAATAAATAAATTACTTAAGTTTTTACAATATTTGACCAAAATATGTATATATTTAATAACCTCTTGTCATCTAATAAGTTTTTAAACAATGATTGATTTATTCATCATCCCCCTAGAACCCTCTAAGCTATACAGTGCCCGCAACGTTATTTTTTACAATCCTATCCTATCGTATCGTGTATCAATCCTATCGTATCCTGCAAGTATACTGTTCTATCGTGCATTAATCCTATCCTATCGTGCATTAATCCTATCATGTTTATCGTTCTATTTTAACAGTTTTCCATTTATCCTATCGTGTTAATCGTTTGGAGCCTTTTCATAAGCAAGTAAATTTATTTCAAAGTTGCAAGTCGTTCGGTGCGCCGTATACGAAAATTTATTGAACAAGAATTGTAAAATCCTATCCAGCATTCTATCATAATACTAATTTCTTAATTTATTCGATCAAAATTAACTAATATTACATGTAAATCATATCTGTAAGCATTGAACATGAAAAAAGAACTACTATCGAAGTTCTTAGGAACAAGGTAACACATTCACCTGTATATCGAATATATTAAATCGTACGCGGAATGTATACTTGCGTAAACATTAACCATGTTAACTTTTATGCAATCTAATTTGTTTTTTATGCATCGTATTTTACAGAAACAAAAGTATTCATGGTATAATTTATATCTCATTGAAACCAGAGTTGTGTTTTAATTGAACCCTTTATTTTCCGTGTGGTATTTGATTTGGGCTGAAATGATCTCGGCAAGGGAAAACAATGTTAACAAATCGTACGTTGAATGTGTAAATGCGTAAAAAAAAAAATAACTTGTATGTTAATGAATTAGTTTTTAATGCATCATTTTCTGAAACAGAAAGAAATGTATTTATTAAAGATTTTATAATAACTTTAAACAAGAGCTGGAATTTTATATTTTAATAATTGAACCAGCTATTTTCCGTGTGATTTGATCTCAGGCTGAAATATTCGCAGCGACCGGCTGGGGTGTTCGGTAATAAAAACAACGTTAACTTTACAGATTTATCGACCATTTAAGCTCATAATTTTAGTTAAAAAAATAACTGGTGATTTTCATACATTCTATAAATGATGCAGCGATGATAAACAACTCGGCAACTGTAACTAAAATGAAATTCTGTGTAAATCTTTATTCGTACGTGTTATTTCTCAAATTCTGCATTATCAGTTTATTCGAGAAGATCCTTGAATTCGCCGAAATATTCTGTTTTGGAAAATTTACAAAAGACCAGGAGTGAACTAACCACCAGATATAACCAACCTGTGGGGAACCTTCAGATTATTGATCATTTAATCACACTGGCGTCGAAAGCAAATTGAAAGTGGGAGGGGGGGGGGGGCTAGACTAATCCTCTGAAATATTGCGAAAAAGTAATTTTGGCGCATAAGTGTATTTATATCTAAAATAAGTGATGAGAGTCTTTTAAAGAAACTTAAGCCCCTTTCACAATTTCAGAATTTTTTGTGCAACGGAAAAAATAGATATAAATCGTAAACTGTTGCCAAAAAAATCGCATGTAAAAATTATTCGTACGAAACTCGCACGATTCAGAGCGACTGCTGTGCAATGTACACGTATTGAATCTTACGATTCATTTTTCGTCTGGATGCGACTGCTTTACAATGAAACCGAGTGTTGTAAGTTTATGCGATAGGATCGCACGAATGACTTAATGATCGGACGATTGAACGTGCACCAATGCAATAAGACGTGCGGCGCTCGTCCGATCATGCGTTTGATCGTACGAATGTTCGTGCGAGTTAGATGGTGTATATATACATGTCACGCCAGTTTCCGACGCTCTTCAGTAGAAATTGTTCAAAAGAAGATACCACCAAAGAAGATAGCAAAAGCAACAGCCAAAATCAATGTCAATTGTGGCCTGAAACAGATATCTTTAAACATTATATACTGTGTAAGGGAATTATTCGCCCCCGTTTTATTTTTGCTCATTTCGATCTTTTTGTCGTTTAACGGATTAAGAATTGGCGAATTCCAATATCTTATATATTTATCTCTCTTTAACTACAACATTGTTGGGCGAATTCAAGACGAGCCAAAACCGTAAGAAGAAGCGAAAATGTCACGGGGCGAAAATAACCCTGTATCCAGTAAATACTAGTGGGACAGCATGAAAACTGAAACCGATAAATCTTGCAATGATAGTGGAAAGTTGCAAGATTGCATAGGACACGTTCAACAACAGTTTCATGGTCGCACAACAGACGAACAAACAGCTTCAATTTATCCTTCGATCTACAAAAGTCGTGCATCCCTTTTGCGAGTACAGGAAACATTGTAAAATGTTCGTAGTTATGTTCGTGCGTTGAATTGCAGAAATTTAGATCGCATTCGGTCGCGTCTGAATAGTGTGCATGTCCAGTATTTTGAGGAGACTTGATGCAACCACAAAAACGCATGCAACGAATGCGAGAGTTCGTGCAACGTATGCGATAGCTCGCGCGAAGCTAAAAATTTCCGATCGCAAAGTCTTGTAAAGTGCTCGTGCGCCAATTGTGAAAGGGACTTTGAATTTTTTAAAAACTTTTTTTTAAAAAAACACTATCTGTTTTATAACAAAATAATCTTGAGAGGATCGGAATTAATATCCAATTTAATTGAATTATAAAAGTAGTTATTACGTGTAACACAAAACAGTTGTTATAGTATTTATACCCAACCAGTGACATAGCAAACCACAAAAAGACCAAACATTGCACAACCTCCGTCATAGTAAATATTAAAGATGGGGAGGATCCTAGAATGAAGTTTTACATCAAATGGTTAGTATTAAAGAAGAATTTGTACTAGTAAATACAACGATAAAATGAAATTTTGATTTGACAAATTAAATATAAATTTAGGAATTTTAAACTTTCGGGTCTGATATTATGATATAAAGTTGTCAATGAAAAAATAAGACAAATTGATTAACTTGCATGCAAAACTAATCCCATCTAATTGACGGGAGTAGGGAATATTTTAGGGTCAAACTAAAAAGTAAACAAATTCCGACTTTTCTGGGTTAGAAATAACTATTTCAACCTATTCAAATATTAATAAAGCAGTGGCCATAGCAGGACACAGATCAAATATTACTTTGCATTGGTAAGTTGTCGTTGCTAAGCCAAACACCCCTTCCTTTTTACACTGCATTACACTTTAACATGTGCAAGTTCACGTCGACCTACAGAAGTTCAAATTACCTATACCACGTACCAAAAAACCAGATTGGTAGGAACATTATTTTAATTATTCACAGTCAAACACAAACGCTTAACTAGGACTGAAGTATATTCTTAGACTTAAGTCCGTAACTAGAAGAGTGCTTACTTACCTGGGACAATTAACAAACTTAGGCAGCCGATACAGGTGGCTTTAGTTTATCTTAAGTTTGTTTTACACAAATTTAAAAGTTTTCATTGGGGTTTTTTTTTCAATTAAAACAGTACTGTTTATCATTCACACATTTTACAGGAAATTAATATCTTGATATCCACCAATATCAACTTTTTGGTTTAATTGATATAAATATTAACAAGTAATGAGCTGTAATTAAGTGTAGCGTTTTCCATTTTATGCAAGTAGACTAGTATATATTCATTAAAACAAAGAAGTAACAACAATAGACTGAATACATTGACTGAGAACCATTGCTTCGAGCTTTTTCAAAACTTTGGGTACATTTAGATAGCATGCCACCTTGAATATTTTGTCTGTACATTTACTTTTACCCCGTCTGGTATCACAAATACCAAGCACTTGTATGCATAACGGATATATGCCGAATACAGTTCTGTTTGAAAAAATATCGCACAGTTTCGAGGTCCATTAGGGCCGAGAACTGTCTGATAGTTTTTCATACAGAAGTGTTTGAGGTATACGAGGGTTGTTAGAAAAGTTCGCGGACAAGTTCGATTGTGAGCGGACTATTTGCATGACACCAGCGAAACTTTTCAGAATTAAACTTGACGTATTTTCTCTGAAATATGTAAAGAGTTGTATGTTTTAAATGCACCATAAAAAATATACTTCACGGAGCATGTAAAATTTATAAGTTTTTATATTTTGAATGCATATGTTCTTATTAAGTAAATGTATCGTTTGAGCGCAGAAAAATGAATGATATTTCATATGAAATCAAAGTGACTTATGAAGGTCATTTTCTGAAAGTTTCGATAAAAAAAAATATGACGGTTTTATTGCCGAATTTGTACGAACAAGGCTCAAAAAATGAGTCAAAAACGTTGACGTGAACGGACATCTTGGAGCACCGGGCCTTCATTTAATGTTGTATGCACGCAGGAAAATCTCCGATGAACACCAAAATGTTCTTAGATGCTGCTATTTTTTTAACAAAGGTTTACACTTAGAATCACAGACGTTTAAAATAGAAGAACAGATATATTTGAGCTCTTGCAGCACCCCAGCACCCCAGCACCCCCCCCCCTCCCATACAGTACGTATTTTGCACCAATGGATTTCGCGTTTTCCCTTAAATCTAAAGTCGAAATTGCGTGGACCGAGATTTTTGAACTTAAATGATCTACAATATGCCAAAAAGACATACAAAAACTTGAGAAATAATAATATGAACGTGCATTTTAAAATGAGTTAAATGACTTAAAAAGTGTATGGAACTGAAAGGTATTTACCTTAAAAAAGAGTAATTTGGGATTAATTGGCTTTTTCGTTTGGTATGACAGGTCCTCTTTGGACCGTATTTTCGAACATGTGTCAATGCGGCCGTTAATCCCAGTTGCCTTTTATTCCCATCACAATAGGTTTATTGACATGTATCATGTTATGTCAATAAATTGTAAACATATACTCGTTGTGTATTCAGTCTACTGTATCACCAACAAAGCAAACATGAGAGTTTATGGCATAGGCCATTCATATGTGCCACATCAGTTTCTATGACTGTTTAATAAAATGTTCAATATCATGATTGTGATGATGATGATGTTAATTTTTTTAGTTATGTTACATTGTGTATATATATATATATATATATATATATATATATATATATATATATATATATATATATATATATATATATATATATATATATATATATATATATATATAAAATCTTTAACAGCCAACAATATCAGATATTTATAAATGATAAACAAATACCTGTTGGATTCTTAACAACAACATCCATATCTGTTTCATGTATCCCGTTCTCTTTAAAAGGTGCCATATTTTGAAAATCTCTTAGTTTGACATAAAAAGTTGCCGATTTATTTTCTTTCAGAAAATCCCTGACCTCTGCTTTGCAGTTTGGTGGAAAGATTGAAACGGACCATATACTGGCCATCTCATCGAGCTTTGTCTGAAATACTGAAATTAACCCATCGGCGTTGAATCCAAATGTAGCCATCTCATGTGGTTCCTTGTCAAAGTAAAGTTCAGCAAGATTCTGCAGTCTGTTCTGAATTGTAGGGTACACCTGTCAAGAAAAAGAGTATGTACACTCATCGACCTTGTTAAGAGTTTTTAATAAGAATATCAAATCATAAATTGGCTCGCTGTTTACATGTTCTTAAAGTATTTAAAAACAGTAATTAACACATCTTAACCTGTAAGAGAGCTGGAGAGCTAGGACAGAAAATTGCTTGGTTTGCAAACTTGTTGGACTCTTCCATATCTAACTTCATTCGCCTTAAGTTGTCTTCTTGTTCTTTCAGATGACCCTGTTTACTCAAAATACTGCTTTTTAAGGTTTTCTTTAAATTTACGCGCCTATTCCACAAAACTTGCTGTAGATTGTCAAATGTTTGATCAATTTCATCCTCCACTGACTTCTCGATTTTGAGTATTTCATTTTGTTCATCCATAATCTGATTGATAACGTTTTGTATGTGTTTACTAACATCTTCGGTCCTGGATATCTGATCTTTCATAAGCTGCCTTTTTGCATCTGCAACGCTATCGATATTTTCAATCTTATGATTGTTGGCCTCTCTACAACTTTCAATGACACAATGAACACAAACAGGTTTTTGGCATGTTGATTTAGTGCAGTAATTATTTAAAGCAGTATCTGGGTGCTCGCTACACGTCAATGGTCGGCAAAAAGCTTCCACATTGTTGAACTTCTTAAGCTCGGCTAATTCAAACAGGCTGTGGTTTTTAGTAGCATTGACACGCTTATGTGCCTTCTGGCATTCATTACACAGAAACTCTGCACATTGCGTACATCTTTGAGTTGCAATTTTTGAAGGACAAACACAACATTTAACGGTCATGAGCGAATGTTTGACCTTGACAAAATCCATCAGACCAACTCGGGTGTAATCACGTGGACATGTTATGTCAATATTACTCACGGAATGGGTGATGTTGCAGGTTGGGCATTGCAGCTTATCGTTAACATTAATCTTGTTTAGGCATTTAAAGCAAAGAGAGTGCAGACACGGAAGTAGACGAGCATGTTTTTTTTCTTCTTTGAACTCGTCATTACACATGTGACACTTAAGGAACATGTGTAGGAACTGTTCCAATTCGGTTGAATCAGGTACAGTTGTTTCTACAATAGTATAATAAATTTGATTATTCAACAATATATTCATGTATGAATGTTTTATTACTTCTTTGAATTTGTATTTTGTTATATGAATTTTTGAAACGGTTGACAGTTTGTTATTGTCATTTTCATTATATACTTGATTTTACAATTTATTTCGATATGAAGTACGTCCCAATATTCAGGTGCCCAAGACCACCTTAAACAGTCTGAGCGGACTTCAAAAACAGAGTAAACGGAAGTGATTTCTCAAAACTAAAAATACTCCAAAAAGGGAGTTTAGCGCAAAAAAGAGCTCTTAGCAAAAAAGACTAGATGCTGTCATCAGACAGTAATACCCGCACCAAGTGTTTGCCCCTAAATAACACTGTTTTGAACCAGTTTATGTAAAAAATACAAGTTCCGGTAATATATTTAATTTTTTTTTATAATTTTCAGACAGGATGAGATCCCTTTACCATATGAAAATACGCCAGAGCGACACTTTATGATCAATTTGGTGTTGAACTGTTTGCATGGGAATTTTAAGTTAATCAATAAACTTAACATTTAACATTATCATAGAAATTATCATGGTGTATATGTTTATTACAAACAAATTAAATTATGCCCCCTCCCCTCGGTGGTTGCCTGCTTTAGATTCGCTTCTCTATGCCTATTTGTACATCATCGTGCGCACATATTTAGAGAAGGGTGAGAGTGAGGGGTCCAGACCCTCCCCAATGAAAATTCATTTATATTAATACATAATGTAGTAAAATTACCAAAAATACACCTCTGATCCCAATGCCCTTACAGACATCTAAACGCTCTAACCCATTGCGCTTCACTGTAAGGAAACATTATTTTGGGGGAAAATATTATATTTAAACGTTATTGTTTATTTCAATAGGGAGTATACATCACAATATGCAGGTGTCCTATACCACATTAAAGCTGAAATGTGTGCTTTTAGTTTACGTAGTTATTTACCTAATATAATGGTGCAAGGCGTTTTGAATGATAGGTCATAAAAATACATGCATGTTACAAATAACTAATAATTGTCTGAAATTACGTACACAAAACAGGTCTACAGGTCGCATTATTGGGTAATAGTATTACCCAGCTCTTTGGTTAAATGCGTTTCACGTGGTGTACATACCGGTATGTGTTTTCCAAATGCAGAAAAGGATTAGTTAACATGCATGAACGTTACTTTTGTGATGATCAGGTAAAGGGATTTTTATTGTACATGTAAGTAAGTGTTGAGACTTATCATGTTCATATGAGATACTCGTATAATAGGAAGGAAGGGGTCTTTCTTTCTTAATGTATTATAATGCACCAAATACAATGTAGGCATGACCCTATGGGATTGTTCTGACCACATGAAACAGGAAAATGCAAAATATCTTCTAATGTCATTATGATGTATCAAATGGTGTAAAATACATGACCCACGGGTGTTGTCTTTAACCCCCCCCCCCCCCTTACTGAAATAAGAAATGATGATACACTATATGTTTTAATAACTTTTGAGATCCCCATCCCTAAACCGTATTTATTCTTGCTCTTTGAATTGTGTCTTTGTGCATCAAATGGTATATAGGTAAAGCCCCCTTGGAGACACCCTGATATTCTAGAACTGGAATTAATAAAGTATTTTATCTTATTCATATGTACTGGCGTGCGACCAGTTCTCGCCGAGTACCATTTTCACCAGAACTGGTCGCACGCCAGTAGTGTTTGACCTATGTGGGTAGTTCCTAGCCTAATGATGACTCTGCTTTGTTTAGGAGACTTTACAATTGTCCCAAATAGGCGAAGACACAAGCATATAAAATTTTGTTTATCTTAAAAATTAAATTTAGCAATTTCCAAAATGTTAATATGCATTGGGAGAAAAAGAGCAATCAAGAAATGATTTAAAATTTGCTACTGTACACATGTAAGAATGTGGGAAAACTTTATCTTTAGAACCACGTTTGATTTGGGAGGGGGGTTGATGTGGAGTATAAACATTTAATTTGAATCAATTATTATTATTAATTTTAACATGGATATTAGTTAGAATATGACTTCTAATCATATCTCAATAGATCATTTGTCAATCATGCAACGTGTAATGGGAGGAATTTTAAGAAAAACATTATTTACCAGTTTTGTAAACATTTTAGACCCAAAATTATATTTTGTTTTTGATAGATCATTCGACAATTACATGTAAGAAAAGTGTAAATGTAAGGTGTTTATTTTAGTGATAAACGTCAATTTTCTGCTAGTATTCGACTCCCTGGATGAAATATAAATCTTTAAAACCTTATTGAACGTCTATAGGACAGCCCCTATCATATCCCAAGATATGATGTGTAATACATTAAATCATAAGAGGAGTTCTAGGAAGTAAGTTTTTTTTAGTGATAAACGTCAATTTTCTTCTACTATTTGACTCCCTGGATGAAATCTTAATCTTTAAAACCTTATTGCACATCAATAGGACAGCCCCTATCATATCCCAAGGTATGATGTGTCTATACATTAAATCATCAGAGGATTTCTGGGAAGTAGGTTTTTTAGTGATAAACGTCAATTTTCTTGTACTATTTGACTCCCTGAATGAAATTTTAATCTTTAAAATCTTATTGCACATCAATAGGACAGCCCCTATCATATCCCAAGGTATGATGTGTCTATACATTAAATCATCAGAGGATTTCTGGGAAGTAGGTTTCTTTTTTAGTGATTTACTTCAATTTTCTTCTACTATTTGACTCCCTGGATGAAATCTAAATCTTTAAAACCTTATTGCACATCTATAGGACAGCCCCTATCATGTCCCAGGGTATGATGTGTCTATACATTAAATCATAAGAGGAGTTCAGGGATGTTTGTTTTTTGGTTTTTTTTAAGCGATAAACGTCAATTGTTTGCTATTATTTTACTCCCTGTATGAAAACTAAATTTTCAAAACCTTATTGCACATATATAGGACATCCCCTTTCATATCCTAAGAGATGACGTAGCTACTCCAAATGATGTAAGAGGAGTTCTGTGAACGATACTTTTCTTGCCAAAAACGTCATTTTTTATGCCTACCAATCTCCGTGATAGAAAAAAAATCTAAATACTGATCACACATCAAAATGACACCCCTAATCATATTCTTGAAGACCATTTGGCTACTGCAAAGTGCAAGTGTTCAAGAGTTCAGTTTGCTGGTTTATAAGATGTACGAGCAGTTTGAGAAATTAAAACGTGACAAACGGACGGACAGACGGACGGAACAAGGTAACAACAATATACCCAAACTTTCTTAAGAAAGAGCGGGTGTAAAATGCATAGTGCAATGCGAATTATTGATGTGCAGATTTGAAAATAATTTTAAATGCTTTGTAAGACATGTTTCAAAAGAATGTATTTTACAAACTATATGTTCGTTTGGTAATTTATTTGCTCACAAAGTCGGTCAATTATGTTTACGATGACAATGTCAATTAAAGTAAACAGATTCATTTTTTTTCAAGACCTATAAGTAACATTAATTAAAGATTTATTTCTGTTCTAGGGGAGAGGATTTTGTATCCCGTTTGTAGTCACATTACACCTTCCTGTTGATTTCGATAAGTCGGCACTCGTAAAAACTTGTATCCATCGTATTAAGTACACCATTTAAATCTCCATCTTCATACTTCCAAGTTTTTATTCGAAAGTCAGATTTTCTAATTATCTATTTAAATCCTAAACACGAGTGATTTTTTTTTTTACTGTTGTTTTCCGACACAATTCAATATTTCTTATGAGATATAAATTTGAAATCAACCATTTCTTTATCATTGTTAAGGTGTTTGCTTTATTCTTTAATCATATCTTCACGGAGAAGGGAGTAAATTCTCTATTATTTACATTTATTTAGCAACAAAACGGAAGTTGAGAAAATTGCAATGCATGATGGTGCCAAACACTCTGTTTCCGGAGTTTACTCTGTTTTGAGACTCCGCCCAGACTGTTAAAACTAAACATCTGCCTAATTTTCTGTCAATAACTCTCGTTTAAATCCTTTATTTTAAATAGAAGTTTGAATATTGTAATATCATAAGCCTATATAATCCGATGCCACCAAGTGTACTATATTATGATGACTTTTAGTTTCGTTTTCAAATTAATAATGAAAAAAATGAATTCAAAAAATAATGAAACTCGTTGATGAAATTGATATATTTCAATGCTATTTATAAATAGTACTTACCGGTAACTGCGCACTGTGCCATCTTACTATATAAATTAGAAGAAATTTTAGTATTTTTAGTTAATAAAACCTGTAGATCAGATTTTATAAAAAATAACTGAACCTCCTCATCTGTTCATCTGCCACTGTGACACGTTCATTAATTTCCTTTAATAGGTATTCCGATCCCGATGCCATTTAAACAGCAATGAAGCATCTCCTAAAGATACATTGGCCACTTATGATATCAAGTTGCATAAGTACTTATGAAATATTAAATACCGGGTGCATTTCTTGTGTTTGTTTATGTGAGATTTCTTTCAGCAGAAAAGATTTAGAGAGAGAAATTTCTTATTATTTTCTTAAACTCGGGACGAACAAAAAAACGACGTATGCTATACAATTTATTAAAATGGTCAATATATGTATATCATATGAATTGTTATCATTATCAACCAAATCTTTTAAAGAAAAAAAAAATCACAAACACCGTACAATGTTAGTTCATAGCTTCGCTAGGTGTTTTATGAATCTTATACTGAAATGGTTTTTTTCACTATAACATAATAATAACATATTTTTAAAAAGTCATATCACATAGGGCTATCTCATCACATTACAATTGAAGGACTATCAAAAAAAAATGTGCCACTTTACTAACATAATCAATGGTCAATTAAAATACCAATAAATATATCTATCAACAAACACATAATATTTTTGTATTTTTGTTTTATTTTATTTTACTTTATTAAAAAATTATCTTTTTTGTATTTATTTTTTTTGAGGGGGGTGAAGGAGTGGAATGTTCAAAAATCAAATAATATGTAGAGCTTCTTAATCTTAAGATTTCAATCACAACATTTAGTATTATGCATTTTAGAATCATTTATATGTTTGATAACTTTTTACGTGATCAGTGTACATTACAATACAACAATATTTGTTTCCCATTATAATAGAAAATTAGTTCTATTTCTAAAATAAAACACTTGTGCAAATGACAGTATACAAATGTTCTGTCCCTTTTAAGTACCATTAAACCCACAAAAGAAATATACATTGCCATTGTAACTCAAGTCAATGCAAAATAAAAAATAGAAAACATTTAACGATATTCACGCATACTACTTATATTGGAAAATATATAGAATTGTAAAGAGAATTACGTGTTAATAAATCATGAAATATACCTAGAGATCAGCGAATTATAAATATGAGAATTAACATTAATTCAATTTTGATAAATATACAGATAATTTTTACCACCCTCGGAAAAACTAGGCCTTCTGCAATTTTTTCGCTTATGTTAAATGTTTCACGTCCACAAAGGTAGCGGTAACTTCCACGCTGTTTGGATTGTAGCCAGCGACAACTGGATACAAAAACTCGGAGCAATCAACAGCGCATATCTCCTTCTCGATCTTGTGATCGAAAGCTTTCCATTGTCTGCCCTCCGTGGCGAGGAGGAATCCATATACTCTCTCCAGAGTGTTCCGGTTTCGTTCTTTTATAGAACCTCGTACTACAACTAGCGGTTATTGTTTGCAATGTGCAGACAGATCGCATCAAATTCCACATGGTGTGCCCCGATCATTGAACATGCAAATTTGTGCCCCTCCACAACCAAATTTTTCCCGATGACGGACTTTCGAGCAATCCAAAGCTCGTTGACAAGATTGCTTTTATCCAGAGTTTTTTTTAAACTTTAATGTTCATCTTGATCGCGTAATAATATCTCTCAGGATATCGTATGCCTTTTAAATTGAGAGTGCCCTTGTAATTTTGTAAACGACTGCTGCATGATACGAATTCCCTTTGCTCTCCAGCAGAGATGTTTTTGAAAACCTCCCCGTCAGCTGAAACGTAAACATCTTTGTGTGCCATGTCTTGGTCAAATGTCATGTCCGGCCTTTAAAAATACATGATTAGACGTAATTTACAAGTGATACAACTTGAGAGTAAATGCTAAATCTGGCCCGGCGAGGCAATAAATAAACGTATAACACCTGTAATACTACGAAAAAGTAAAAACTGTTCTTTGAATACAATTATTATGTTTTACTTTGAATGCCAAGTGGTACTGGTTCCTTTGGTTTCGGGAAGTTCCTCTTTAATGTTCGTAGTTTTTGAAAAGATGCTTCCTCTTTGCTCCCTCCCACCTAAACTTCAAATGCAATCATTATATCAAATATAATCAACTTGGTGCGTTTATAAAATATTTGAATTAGGTTTAATTGAATTGGTTTCTGCATTATATGTAGATGCCTGTACACTATAAATATAACACATTTATAGAACATTTACCTGGTTTGCTCTCAAACTCTTTGCTGACAACCACTCTTTCCAGTATTCTGATCTCTAGAGCATGTCTCCCCGTCATGGCTGGCTTCATGGTGACCTCTAGCTCGTCAGTACTTCCTTTTTCATCTCTGTCAAACATGTCGTCTCATTGCCTGATGTCAAGTTTTAAATTCATAAAATAGAGGAATACCTAAAAAGCAGCCAGATATTTTTGCAGTAAGTGAGATTGCGTATTTCCATTTTAAAAGGGTAAAAAAAGATGTTTTCGTTATTTTTTCACTTTCGTTGCATAAAATATTCATATTGTTTTCCTTATTCTAAACCCGATAAGATGTTATCAAATATACCAGTATCCTGGTGCTGATTTCAAATGTAAGATAAACACAAAAGTATTTTTCTGCTTCATTAATTAAGCCATCTTAACCTAAATGCAAACGATTCCATTTAAATACAAACCATTGACAAATTATTTTACAAAGTTTTTAGAAACGGTACTTACGACAAATCGGGTGCCAAGCAAACAAGTCAGAGTAATGCAAGCATCGAAAAGGTGGTCAATTAACTAATGTTTCGCTAATGGTGATTGTATAAGCAGACAATAAAGAAGAAAGGTATGATGTTAATTATAAGATTTATTAAAATTTAAAAGCGAATATTCAATGGTGATATATTATAAAAACACAAGGAGACACTGTTCATGAAGGGACTGCATAATACTGCAAAAATTAAATGTTCTATCATGAAAATGGTCATGCCCAACCATAGAACTTTCCAGTGCAACACGCAATACAACACGGAAGGTAACCCTTTTTTATTGCTGTTATTAACTTTACTAAGAGTTTGAAATATTTATTTGCCACTTATATTTGAAAAAATACAGCACAGTCAGAATTATGTAATAAATTCTGAATTCGAATTGATTGTTATTTCAATGACCTGATAATTTAAAGTTAATGATTATTTTTTTGCATATATTTAGTATGGCAGAACTCCTCAAACATCTACTAAAGTGACATGTTCATTTTGGGGTTTTGAACTTTCTGATACAAAGTTGTCAATGATAAAAGTTTACACTTCATAGTTATGATGATGATATTATTTTTTTAGATTAATTTTATATGTCACATCCATATAAATAATAAACAAACCTTTTGGATCCTTAACAACCACATCCATATCGGTTTCGTTTAATCCTCTCTCTTTAAACGGTGACAGATTTTGAAAATCTCTTAGTTTCACGTGAAAAGTTGCTGATTTATTCTTTTCCAGTGAGTCCCCATGCTCAACACTGCATTTTGGTGGAAAAATTGAGACAGACCATACATTGGCCATCTCAACGAGCTTGGTCTGAAATTCGGAATTTAAACGCTTGGCGTTGAAACCGAATGTAGCCATCTCGTGTGGTTTCTTGTCAAAATACTGTGTGACAAGTATTCAATTCATTCTGAATCGTTGTGTACACCTGTCAAATGAAGGAATAAACATAATCATCGACATTGTTAAGAAGTCTTCGATAAGTATATTCGGCTATTAACTGTTTTCATTTATGCCGTATTTCCGGTATTTTTTTCGCGTGTCACAAAATTTGCGAAAATCGGGAAAATCTATAACAATTTCAATTTGCGACATTCTCTGATAGAAAATGATACAGGATATAATTTCTGCGTATTCCAATATTTGCAAATTAAAAGGGATCGCGATAAAAAGCGAAAATTAGATCACTGCAAAAATTACAGGATATACGGTATTTTGGTCCAAGTTCCAATCCGTGGGGATGTATCAGATGGTAATATGAATACTTATAGCAATCTTTTTTGATTAGCTGGAACTTTATAATTCCTGTCTTATACACTCGCGTGTTAGTCCAAAGAGCTAGGACAAACTTATAATCCATTTTCAAGGTAATTTTAAATGGTCAATCACATCCTTACCTGAAAAAGAGCTGGTGCGCTGGGAGAAGAAATTGTCTGGTTTGCAAACTTGTTCGACTCTTCAATATCTAACTTCATTCTCCTAAGAATGTCTTCCTGTGTTTTCAGATGACTCTGTTTGCTCAAAACATTGCTTTTTAAGGTTTTCGTTAAATTTGCGTGCCTATTCCACAAAATACGCTGTAGATTGTGAAATGTTTTATAAATCTCGTCCTCCACTGACTTCTCCAAATTCATCATTTTATTCTGTTCATCCTTAATCTCATTGATTATACTTTGTATTTGTTTACTTACATCTTCGGCATTGGATATCTGATCTTTCATAAGCTGCCTTTTTGCATTTGCAACGCTGTCAATATTTTCAATTTTGTGATCGTTGGTCTCTCTACAACTGTCAATGACACAATTAACACAAACAGGTTTTCGGCATGTTGTTTTAGTGCAATAGTTATTTAAAGCAGTATCCGGTTGCTTGCTACACATCAATGGTCGGCTAAAAGCTTCCACGCAGCAATGTTAAGGCGTCCCGATGCTCAAATACAGGTGGAAAACGATATTATTTGAATCATTGCAAACATACTTTGACCGGGAGTATTTCTTAAAATCAATGTTACATTTATTGACACCGATGTTAAACATTATATTAGATGCATTTTCGTGACGTCATATGTTCTTTGTAATCACGTGACGGGCGAATCCTAATATTGCAAATGATCTAATTAAATCGCATCAGCGCAGGTGATTAATAACATTAAATCATACATATTTTTAAGAAAAATCCTTTGTTAGGTCATATACTTTGAAGTTCTTGCTTGGGAAAGAAATGGATATTTCGTTTATGAAAGATATTGTTGAAACATTCCACAAAATCATCAAAATAATGCACATTTTTATTAATCAAAAGCGATTTACAAAAAATTTGGGTAAATCCGTAGGTTTCCCTAGCACGATTAACATTGGTACTTATATTCTCTACAAATTTTACGTAAAATATTCTAAAATTGTGTTAATCTTTCACCTGCGCCAAGCTGGTTTTACATGCATTTAAATTTCTTCATTCGGTTGTTTACACGTAGCATGGCGAATCTCCTAACCACTAGTTTATAAATAGTATTTTACTGAAAACGAAGCTTTAAAACTGCCGATTATTTGATACTGTTTTTTAATATGAATGAATTCTGTGCGTCTAGCATTACCGGCAGCATCTATGTAAAGGAAACATGCGGTATTATAGTGGTTTGATATAATTCACTTTTAACGTTAAGATACATTCCCTGAGAACTATCGACAGGAATGCAGATCGTGTTGTCAAAGTTAATTATGACGTCATATCGTATGAAGTACAGACAAGTGACTGTCTACACATCGCTGTAAAAGCCATCGGGAAACCTTAACATGCCCGCGCACATTGTTGGACTTCTTAAGCTCGGCTAATTCAAACAGGCTGTGGTTTTTAGTTGCACTAACACGCATGTGTGCCTTCTGGCAGTCATCACACAGAAACTCTGCGCATTGCGTACATCTATGAGTTGCAAATTCGGAAGGACAAACACTACAGCAAATAGTCATGAGAGAATGTTTGACCTTGACAAAATCCATCAGGTCACGTCTTGTGTTATCACGTGGACATGTTTCATCAACGTTACTCACGAAGTGAGTGACATTGCATGTTGGACATTGCAGCTGATCGTTGACTTTGGTCTTGTTCAGGCATTCGAAGCAAAGAGAGTGCAGGCATGGAAGTAGACGAGCGTGCTTTTGTCCTCCGTCGAACTCGTTATTACACATGTGACACTTAAGGAACATATGAAAGAACTGTTCTGATGCAACGGAACCATTTGAAATTGTTTCTACAATGGTATAATATATGTGATTATTGAACATTATATATTAGTGATATAAAAACAGTCTCCCGTATTTTTCCTCTTTGCTTACTCTCTTTCTCTCTTTCTATCCCTTTTTTAATCTTACTTTTTTCACTCTCTTCTCTATTGTAATTGTTTATATATTCAATTGTTCCAATAAACGTTTCAAGGTATCACACCGGTAATCGGCCAATCAAAATGAACTTAGTCAATTGTAGTTCCATATATACTTCAGAATTATTTTTTTTTCTTGACTGCATTTTTACATTTTCCTTTACTCAGTTTTAAAATTTTTTGTACCACTGAGTAGGATATTTCATGTATTTTGTTAGGTGATGATCTTTTTTCACAGGGACTACTTCTTTCAGGGCACATGCAGCAGCTTCCTGGGGAGTGTGCAGTCTGTTTACATACAAATGGAAAACACGTGGTTTTGAGGTTAGACCTGTTTGGAGCTAGATATTTTGAGAAAATGCAGTATCGCTTGCCCTTTTTATGGTGTTAGCTGATGAGATAGGTAACAAATAACATTTCCTCCGAATATTTTGTCATGAGGAATACAAACTGATTTTAAAGAATTTTTTCCCCTCTATAGTGCTATATAGTGAAAACAAATACCGGTGTGATACCTTGAATACACTATGTCCCACCATATCTATGCAATACTTTTTAAAAGTATTTGATACCATACACTGATCCGGAAGATAGTTCCTCTTTTGAGTTAAATAGAAGAGCCTTCCCACTCTAAAACGCTGGATAAGCGTTTTATTATACTGATGTAAATATATTTTGTTTTCTTTATTTTAATCGAGTTCAGTGAGTAATCATCGCCCAAACAGCCATCGGGTAACTGTTTTTTTTATGTATGTTTATATTCTGCTGAGTTGTAATTAAAATGAAAATCCCGCAATTTTCAATATTATATATTCAATTAATCAGCAGAGTAATTCTTTTTTATAGGATCGTGCCTACAGCTCTCAACCGCTAACGGCATTATTGTTGAACGTTTTAGTGTTAGAGAAAATCAACCAATCAAATTACATAAAAAAAATTGGCTTCGAATTTTGAGCAATAGTATTCCAGGGAATGGACAGCAGAGATTTTACTCTGGGGAATAGTTTGGCTGTACGTGAACAAGTGTAGCTCTAAACTTTATATTAAAGGAACCTTTTTAACAAGATTATAATAGTCATCAATATCTCACATTTAGAACTACTCATCAAGATTACTCATCAAGGTGGTTGTGTCAAGTCATTGAAAATTTTAAAACTACAAAGAAAAAGGGGTCAGCATTCATCCTTGTGAGTTTTAATTTGACCTTTGTTCCCTTATGAACCTTTGCTGACATGCAGTATTTTAATTAGGCAGAATAATTTCATCAAATAAAGCTTTCATTGTCGACTTATGCACACTGATCAGATTGATTGAAAAGGATGAATAAGAAAGCATTCTGTGTGTGTTGTAAAATGGTTTTGTGAGCTTTTTGCACCTAAATTTGCAATTATCTTAAAATTCTAACATTTTGATTTAGAATGAAAGCCTTCTGAATAACAAGATTTTTCTGAATTTAAGGTAATTTGTTTTGATGTGTTCAGTATTTGTTTGACATTAGGGGGTCACCATTAATTATAGCGTACTAATTATTTCTATTCTGCATGTTCTTTTTTGGCGTATTGAAACAATATTCCGAAAGTTAACAAAAGAAAGAAAAATGTCCTCTCGTACATAATCCACCGTTTAAAAAGCAACTTGAAATTAAAAAAAAAGTGGTTCATCAAATCAACGGGGTTTTTTAAGTTTTGTTTTTCATTTAAAATGTAAATAATGAAACTACTCATAATTAGTTTTTTAAGGGCATCATAATTACGTTAATCCTCTTCAGTTATAAAAAATATAAAATATTTCATAGTTATGCAGAATTGCATGTATTTTAATTCTAAAAGTATAATACCCGCAAAACAAAGATCTTGTTATACAACTTTAAACATTTAGTATAAAATCAAATATCCTCATGTTATCGTTAAATTATCGGTAGCGACTAAAAATAAATAATCTAATGAAATATTGTACATCTGCCAATTACCAGCAGAATTGTTTTTAGCGATAGTTTTCTGTTTTAGGAAATTAACAAATCTAAGGCATCGACCTAGTATCAGATACGTGTATGTATTCTCAGATCACGCAATATGTAAAGTAAATCATTTTAACATGTTTTGCAGTACTTTGATATCATGTTCATCGTTGATGCATTTTGTCTCCCTGTCTGTTTAATTTCAGCACATGGTGTTGCAGAGTTTTTTTCTGTTTTGTTTTAAACATAGTACCATAATATAAAATGGTTACATTTCAATATGTTTTGTAAGTATACGTGGAAAAAGTAATGCAAATTCCCAGTTTGACAAAACGAAAACAAAACGAAAACTATGGAGTTGATCGGCTTTCAGATTTGCATAAATTTGTTAATCACGACCATAATCAGTCTCTTTATCTTGAAACTTTTATAACAGTAGTGTTGGCTGGGTATATTTTGATACAAACTATGTGCAAATAATTTATAACTAATGTTGTCACATGAAAAATGTAACAAAACACATGTTGGAGCTTTACATAATAATACAACGATGAAATTTATCTGAATAAGTCTTCTTTCTACAAACAAATTTCTTACAAAGAAAATTGTTATCTTTCATTCTTGTTGAGACTAATTACAAGTACATCGTTGCAGATCGCCAAACGTGACAATAGACTAAGACCAGTTGTTGGTCAGCAATTCTTTGTAGGATATTTATTTTAACACACGTTTGAAGTAAAATACTTCTAGTTTATGTTAAACATACTGTTCTGTTCATTGAGATGTTGAGTCAGTTCTATGTTGTTTGCCTGTTTTGAAGGAATATGTTGTGTGTTTGTACAGGGATACCCATGATCACTAATTAAAAAGTTACTCATTTATAACCAATTATTCAGAAGTTTTTTTTTTACTTCCAGTTTCTCTATTTTAATTGTTTTTTATCGTTTCATTGATGTATACATGTAACAAATTACAACAAGGTCATGACTACTTTATCAATGCTGAAAAGTTTGAGTGAAGTTAAAATTAGTATATGCATGGCACTTGACGTTTTATATTTTTCTTATAATAAAAATAAATACCCTTTACCTAATAAGAAATATTTAAATGATAATAGTGATACTTTAAGTATTAATAAAAAAATATATATTGTTTTATCGTGCTTTTCTACGATAAATTTTAAAAAGTTAACTATCAACAAATTGAAAGATTTTTTTTTTTGTCATATGATGGACATCCCCTTCAGACACATAAAAAATATATAACATTACATAACATTCAAAACTTTTATTATTGCAAATTTTTTAGTATTTCCCCAAAATATAATTTTTCATATCTTCTCACTCTGTTGACAAATCATCTGAGAAAACTGCTTGATGTTATAGGAAAATGTATTTCAATAAATGTGACATAAAAAATTGAATAAAAATAATTGCAAATGAACACACACAAAAAATTTAAATTTCAATTTTATTTGGTATGAAAGTTCCTCAGGTAAGAGATATCGTTTCTAAGTCCCAAGGCCCAAACACCCTGGGAACTATTCAATTTGTGAGTGGAATAAAATTTCCAAAATTTTGTGTTGGAATGATGAATACATATTACATATTTCATTACATGTCTATGTAATTATGCATATATTTTAAAATATTGACACAAACACACGGTGCATGAAATTCTCATTTACATATAAGTGAAAATATTCATCCCATTTAGACACTTATGTCATATCTAAGACAGTAATAAACTTTGTGTAATAAAAGTCATCATTGACAGTTTTTAATATCCACTTTTTTAATTACAATTCGTCGTTTTGACATATAGATCAATAATAATCCTTCACATCTGTTCGATCATCATAGGATTGTGTATTTTATCACATCCCTTTTCCTTGTCTAGGTTGGCTAGCGTTCCCGTTTGCTAGGATGGGGTGATTTTTTATTATGTTGATGGTTTTGGTACGGATTTTTTTGGGGGAGTTTTGAAAGTGACGCATATTTTTTTCTATACTCGGCAGGAATTTACAATTGTTATCATTATTTTGTTTTTGTTTTGTTATTTTCTATAAATACCCGCATCATACGGATCTTCCGAAAGCAGAGGACTATGCAGAACGCAGAACGATCCAATTTTTATCATTCCTGTTCCCTTTAAACGCTCATAATTCATTACAAAGTTAAGGTAATAACTTGAAATTTAGATATAATGTAGATTTTTGATTTTGACAGGTTTGTATTTTTTAAAATGGTGTTGAGATGGCGTCGAGCGGTCACACTTGTTACATTAAGTTTAATATGGTTACAAAACTTTTCGACGACACCAACAGCGGAAAAATGTCCTTCTCCATTTGTTAGAACTTCATACCATTAGAAAGCTTAATGATCCCTTTATGATTTAAACCTAAAAGAAATTTCCATTAAACATTTTATGACCAAGTTTCAAAGAAAATTAAAGACCTTAGTTTTTTCGTGTCAACTAAACAATGCTCCGCGCTCTGCACAGTCCTACGTGTTCGGCCAAATGGTGGGGGTGATAAAGTCGTTAATAAATATTGTTGTTTGTTGAAACTGGTGTTTTACTTTTATTTACAGTGTGTTTA
This sequence comes from Magallana gigas, assembly GCF_902806645.1. NCBI lineage: Eukaryota > Metazoa > Mollusca > Bivalvia > Ostreida > Ostreidae > Magallana > Magallana gigas. The sequence goes on along the minus strand of NC_047567.1, from coordinate 20,761,449 downwards.
AAGGTGTAAAAGGTGAAAGGTGAAATAGATATGATCAAACTTAAAAGTAAAACCAAGTAGAATCCCAAATCACAAAGAACCTGGGAAATAAATTACAACAAACATAGGACACGGTAAACTTATTCAGAGTGTGATTCTGACCTGACCCATCCTATTACATACAAATCATAATACTTTTGCATATCACTTCATACGATGCATTTAGTTTTTCCATTTTCATTAATACGACTACACTAAGGATGACATTATTTTTATAACGTATGACCCGTATAGACAAATGTCAATATTGATTTGATTTCTATTTAGCACAGAACGAACTGAATAAAAACAAGACGTGCTGTACACTTTATTTAGACAGTAGAGATAAATACAGATAAACAGACATCATGTAAGTAATTATAACCAACCAAGTCTATACACGGTAAAGCAACCCGAATACCATACAATGCTTCGCTACGTGTTGTTTATGTATAACATGTTATACAGAACTTCCCGCCTTTTTTTTCATTAAGTTAAATCATCCAATAACAATAGAAAGACTGTCAAAACAAATTGGACCACTAAAATAGGGAAGTCTTAATCAACATTAAAAAAAAACACCTATAAATAGATATATCTGAAATAACAACTTTTTGGTTCTTTTCCTTTTGTGAGGAAGGGTGGATTTCTTCTTAGATCAAACTATATATATGTGAAGAGTTAAATCATCAAATAACAATAGAAATACTATCAAAACAAATTGGACCACTAAAATAAGGTAGTTTTCATCAACATTAAATCAAAATACCAATAAATAGGTATATCTAAAATAACAACTTTTTGGTTATTTCCTTTTGGGAGGAAGGATGGATTTCTTATTTAGATCAAACTATATATATATATATATATATATATATATATATATATATATATATATATATATATATATATATATAAAGGGTTAAATCATCAAATAACAAAAGCAAGATGATCAAAACAAAGTGTACCACTATAATGACATAATCGTGTCTAACGTAGAATTAAAATACCTTTGCATGTAAATAAATATATCTACAATAGCATTATTTTGTTGTTTTCTTTTCATTCAATAACTTTTGGATTTGGCATTTCAAACATTTGCATTTGCATTTTAGAAACAATAACATTAACATATGTTTGAAAATGTTCTGCATGATCATTGTACATAACAATACAATATTAGTTTCCAATAATTATTTTAAATACTATAAGTTCTATCTTTATAATCATATACATTTGTGCAAGCGCCTGTCATAACAATGCGTATACACAAAAAATACAAGCCATCATAAGTTCAGTTAATCAAAAATAAAACAAAAGATAACAATTAAGGATATTCAAACAATATACAAAAAAGAATATAAAGAATTGTGTAAGGAAATAATTTCATGAATTATTCATTTAATCAATACAATTTAATGAAATATAACTAAAGGTCAAAGAATAATATGAGAGTTAACATTAATTCGATTTATCTTGCAATTTACTTTTTATCACATTCAGAGAACTTGGGTTTTCTGTTCATAAGGTTTTTTTATGTTAAATGTTACACGTCCATAAAGGTAGCGGTAACTTCGACGCTATTTGGATTGTAGCCAGCAACCACTGGATACAAAAACTCGGAGCAATCAACAGACTCCACAACGCATATCTCCTTCTCGATCTTGTGATCGAAGACTTTCCATTGGCCAAACTCGGTGTCCAGAAGGAATCCAAATACTCTCTCCATAGTGCTTCCGGTTTCGTTCTTTGTTAGAACCTCGTGGTAGAGCAAGTGGTTGTTGTGGGCGATGTGTAGACAGATAGCATCACAATCCACATGGTGGGCCCCGATCATTGACCATGCAAATTTCTCTCCCTCCACAACCAAATTTTTCCCGATGACGGACTTTCTAGCGATTCCGAGCTCGTAGACAAGATTGCTTTTATCCAAAGGCTTCTTAACCTTAATCTCCATTTTAATCGCATAGTAATATCGCCCGGGATACTTTATGCCCTTCGCGCAGAGAGCACCTTTGTATTTTTGTAAACGACTGTTGCTAGGGACAGGCTCCGTTTGGTCTCCAGCAGAGATGTTTTTGAAAACCTTTCCGTCAGCGGAAATGGAAACATCTTTGTGTGCCTTGTCACGGTCAAAGGTCATATCTGGCTCTGAAAATGCATGAATTTGACGTAATTAACCAATATTACAACTTAATAGTAAAAAAAACCCAATGTTTTTATACATAGTTACATGTGCATTTGTACGTTCTTACTTTGAATGCCAAGTGGTGTTGCTGGTTGCTCTGGTTTTGGTACTTCCCTCCTGACAGGTGGAGTTTTTTGAGGAGATGGTTCCTTCCTGCTTCCTCGCACCACAGCTGCAAACCCAGTTTCTTATGATATAAGATGTTATCTAGTATTTGCTGTTTGTTCAATTCCTCAATACTAGTAACTTAATACTGTGCAAGTATTTAGCATATGAAAACATACTGATTTTGTTTGACCATATTTTGTTTTGTAAATACAATGTATACATATTAAGCAAATGAATTAGGGAGCAGGAAATGCCTAATTAAGCCTTCTCCATGAACAAAAAATGAAATAATACTGAATAAGCCACTGAGTCTAATGAATATACAAAGAAAACATTTACCTGGTTTGCTCTCAAAATCTTTGCTGACAACCACTCTATCCAGTACTCTGATCTCTAGAGAATGTCTCCCTGTCATGGTTGGCTTCACGGTGACCTCCAGCTCGTCAGTGCTTCCTTTTTTCATCTTTCTGGCACATTCAGTCTCAGCACCTGTATCCAATATTTATTATATTTCATTAAGTGTTTAAATAGCAGGGACAGTTTCATATGGAATGAATACAACAGTAATATAGAGAAATGGAGCTATACTTTAAATATTCCATACAAATCAAAGTTCAATACTTTAAAAGGTCAAGATCTAGTAAATAAATATAGACTGTCTTTTTAGTACTAGAACCATTATGACGTCATAATTGATTTTATAAATCTTTTCCCGTATTTTACGGCTTTAAAGGAATTATGTAGAAAATAAACATTTGCCTTTTGGATCCTTGATGATGATTTTCATATCAGTTACGTCTAGTCCTCCGTCTTTGAAAGGTCCTTTCTTTTGGAAATCTTTTAGTTTGACGATAAAAGTTGCCGCTTTATTCTCCTCCAAATCGTCTCCGAACTCGACTTTACAGTTCGGTGGAAAGGCCGAGACAGACCAGATATTGGCCATCTCGGCAACTTTGCTTTGGATTTCTGACACCAAACCTTTAGCGTGGAAACCAAAAGTCGCCATTTCGTGTGGCTCCTTGTCGAAGAATTGGTCGGTGAGAGTTTTCAGTCTGTTCTGTATGGTTTGGTAAACCTGTGAAGAAAAAATACTAGTATTCAAAACGGTATAATTTTGTTAAAAAGTTTTCAGAACCAGTTAAGGAGGGATTGGTGGAGGTATTCATTTTTTTTTAAATGATTTCCTTGAATAAAGCTTTGTATAAAGATATAGGAAATAGTTGCTCAAATTGTAAAGGTGAATTGTTTCATATTTTCCTCACCTAATAATAAATACATGTAATAGCTGAAAACAAATCATGTATGAAATTTAAGTTAGATCTGATTGGTAACTATTTACCACCCAGCCTCCTTAGCTGTTTTAATAATACCACAAGTAGCTGTACCTGAAGGAAAGCCGGGGCGTTGGTGTAAGCCAAAGCTTGGTCAGTAAACTTGCTCGATTCCTCTATCTCGCTTCTCATTCTCTTCAGGTCAGCATCTTGAGTTTTAAGGTTATCTTGTTTGACCATAACATCATCCTCCAGGGTCTTTTTCAGATCCGCGCGGCCTTGCGAAATGATCTGCTCCAGACTATCGAACGTTTTATCAATTTCATCCTCCACTGACTTTCGAAGCTTAGATACCATCTCCTGTTCGGCCTTGACGTCATTGGTGACGCTCTGTATCTGTTTGCCAACATCTTCCATTTTTACTTTCTGATCCCTTATGATCTGTCTTTTGGAATTGGCCACGGTATCAGCGCTTTCAATCTTGTGGCCGTTCGTCTCTTTGCAAGTGACGATGGCGCACATCATGCATACCGGTTTCTGACATGATTCTTTCGTGCAGTATAGCTTTAGATCATTATCCGGATGCTCGCTACATAACAGCTGGCGGCAAAAGGCGTCGAGATCACTGGACTGCTTTAGCTTCTCCAATTCCAGCAGGATGTGGTTTTTGGTAGCATTCACACGCTTGTGAGCACTCTCGCACTCGCCGCACAGAAATTCTGCGCATTGCCTGCATCTGTGTGTGGCAATATTGGAAGGACAGGCGGTACAGCCCACGGCCGTGGGTGCTCGTTTGACCTTGACGAAATCCATAAGGTCACGACGAGTGTTGTCACGTGGGCAAGTTTTGTCGACGTTACTCACGTTGTGGGTGACTTTGCAGGTTGGACATTGAAGTTGGTCGTTGACTTTTGTCTTATTCAAGCATTCGAAGCAGAGAGAATGGAGGCACGGGAGCAGACGAGCATGTTTTCCATCCTCATTATATATGTCGTTACAAACTTGACACAGCAAAAACTTTCGAGACAACTGGTCCGGAGCCAAGGAAACCTGTGGTATAGGTACCACTTCGAATTCTCCCTCGGCCATTTTTGAATTCCTGTAATAGATTTTATGATATATATATGCCATTAATAAGGAAATCTATAAATCACGTTCCCTGGAAATAAATAATTATACTTATCTAGTGTTTCCTTTTGCGACCAAAATTTTTCTGTCGCTCTGAATGAGTGGGGTCATGTTATAACAAGATTTATTATTGTATCATGGTTAAAACAAGGATTTTCATATATTGTGTTGAAAACTTTTTTTTCCATTTTTAAAATATTAGTATTCTCTCTCAGTGTCTACTAGCTCTTTCGTGATATTCATAAGAGTACTGCATTTTACCAAGTGTACATCTTGCCATATTGGCTTTTAACAAATGAATTGCTATGAAAAAAAACTTTGGAATTTTCTATTCTTAAATTCTATTTAAAACAAACCACCTTTTGACAAACACAGAGAAACCCTCTGTCTTTAGAATAAACGTCTATTTTATCAATTTGAAAACTGGAAAGGTTTGGTAAAAAATTACTGGACAAAATAAATAGTGCGTGTAAATGTATTCAGTATAAATCAAGCCAGGATGCTGGATTGTCAACAATATATCCAACAGATAAACAATGTACATTTTTATTTCTTTATTTTTTTCGAAATGATCTTTTGAACTGTAAACTACATTTAAATATTTACTGGCAGTATTTAGTAGAGAAAACTCAATTTGTTTTAACTTTGAAATTTGACCCCCCCCCCCCCTTCCCCTTTTTTTTTATACAGAGCTCTTCTTTTTAAGGAGATTCATTTTGTCTAAAAATGACAAAAACTATACAGCCCTCTTAATCTATAAATGTAACAAAAAAAACCGCACGAGTCTTGTTTACATAAAAACAATTTCTTCAGAAAGTTTTATTGGAAAATGTCAGTGAAGTTTTCGTATATTTTGACGTTATATAGAAATTTTAGGGGGAAAAACTAGATCAAATCGTGACCATGCTCCTCTAGATATTAATAGAAATTACCACAAACAAGTTTATTATTGCTTATTTAGATTTGTCAATTTCCTACTTAATTTTTTGGCATTCTCATCTTCCCTGTTTTATATCAATGCTGATATTTAGAGCCAAAACATGAACACATTAATAATTGAAAAGTAGATATAAATGGAACATGTTATTTTTAATATATAGACAAACAAATACTACAAGTCTATGAGATTCTGATTTGAACCCAATTGTTTCCCGTACTTTTGTGTAATATTTTCATGACTTTAAGCAGGCAGTCGAGCATCGAGTTTCAGGGAATACGGGCAGTTTAATTTCAGTCTAAGATAATAATATTCCTGCATGAATTTACATGCCTGCACGGATCCAGAATTTTTAATTTTTAAAAGGAGGGGGGGGGGGGTAGAGAAAAAAAAGATTTAGATAGGCAGTGAAGACTGGAGGGGGTCCGAGCCTTAATTTTGATGGTGATTTAATTATGATATTATGATACTGGTTTGAATTCTCCAAGGAGACCGTAATCACCCGACCCCCCTCTTGATCGGTGCTTGATTTAATGCAGCTTTCAAATCTTATAGATCTATGTTATTATAAATCAATATGAATATTTTAGATTCATGGAAAATTTCTCAAAAAGATATAAATCTACTTTTAAAAAAATATTTATACTATGTATAATTTATGCATGCAAAGGTTAAAGCATGAAATCTGAAATTTGTTTTCTATATATGTACGTATATTCCACATTCTCCACAAAGCGTGACCTCTCTTTAATTTGACCCCGTACAAATAACCCCCTCCCCCATTTTCTCGTTGATTTATTTTGCTAGCACCTCTCTTGTGCACACCTTTGAATTTGTTGCTCTCAGAAATGTAGTGCATACACGTTCGATACTTCTATGAATATACACCGGTATTTGCTTCCCTAGTTGTAACACTAATTACCTATGGTAAACATGTGCTAGTGTCCTTATGGCATATTCTAGTTCTAGCAGTACATGTACAAAAATATAATTATATAATTTTAACTAGTCATAATTAATAGCTGAAACTAAAATATGTCGGAAGCACATTAGCTTTAATTGGAATATCTATTTATGTATGTTTTTGTGATGAACGTTAACCAGAATGGGGTCTCTCTCTAAACCCAACGGGTGGTGCTTGGTTTTAAGATACGTGAATCATCTGTTTATGAACATTATTTTGTAAACATAATTATACTTTCGTTTTAAACACTGCACTCTATATTTCCGTGCATTATCTTATGCAAGCTGTAACATGTAATACCTTCCTTAGTAACAAACATTACCCTTTTTTCATGCTTAGATAATATTAATATGTCAAAACTTAGAATTGAGAAAAAAATTTCAACGCTGAAAACTTTACCTCTCTATTTATTTCTTCTATGAACTTTGACCCCAAAATCTGGCTCATCTGTGAGACCCAAGCTTTACGCGGACCCAGAAATTATTTCCAGGGGGATCTGAGAAATTATGGTGTTTGTAGGGGGTGGGGGATCCAAGGCATATTTGCGATAATGTTTCTGTGAGAAATTATAAATTTTAAGCTCCCCCCCCCCCCTGCGATCCGAGCATGCTGGAGGGTTGTCGTTTGTCAATAGACTTAAATAGTTTTTGTAAACGTTTTTATGTCACTGGCCAGTAATATAAATAATGAATTCTTTTCTAATTTTGTCTTACAAGAAGGAGAGTAGGTTGTTGTCCTTAATTTGAATGGCGTTAATAAACTTGCAAAACTGTGCTATTTGTCAAGTTTGGTTAAAATTGGTTCAATTGTTCGTACCACAGTTAAAAAGGTAAAGGCAGAGACGATAGTTTATCAAAAAAGTTTTAAGTATAGCTGCATGATGACTGAGGAAAATACATTACCCAAAAATCAAATTATGTAAAGCGTTTCAAAACAAGTTTAAAAAAAAAAAAAAAACCCAGAAAAGTCAAATCTCAAGTGTATATATCTTTCTTTTAATAAAATCGTTCTATAAGTACACTTGAAAAAAAATGATAACACTGAAAAATGGTCTATATCTCAAACCTTCAAATCTTATCAGTCTGTTTGGGGTCCTCATATGGCCTATATTTACGCATTGGATTTTTTTTACTGCGTCTTCTCTCTCTCTCTCTCTCTCTCTCTCTCTCTCTCTCTCTCTCTCTCTCTCTCTCTCTCTCTCTCTCTCTCTCTCTCTCTCTCTTCCAAATGCATTCATTAGAAATTGTCTTGAAAAATTCCAATATTGTTTTGCAACAAAATTCAATTGAATTAATATTCTTTTGGAAAAAATATGATATGTACTATTTTTTACCTGTAGTTCTATATATACAATACAATGTTGTTAAGTTGAGGTCAAACCTAAAAAATTGTCATTAAAGTTACTGTAAATAATAGTCACTTTCTTTTTAAGTTTCGTGTATTACTTTTCATATAATTATTAAATAAAACTAGCCTTTAGATTAGAATATAGACAAAAAATTATGTACATGTACGATTGTTGATTTTATACGTATTTACTTTCGTTTTAAACACCTATCGTTCATGCACAAACTGTATATATAGCATGATTACGTTTACTTATCAAAGTTCAGAACCTCTTGTATTTTTTTATCTAGGCTATTGACAATACACAATAGCGAATTGAATTACATGTACATAATACATGTTTTGATATTTTTTTCTTTTAAAACTGCATTTTCTATGCATGGATCTTGTAACGTAATTTGACCAGCCCTCAGAGTAAGAATAATGATACTGAGGCCTAGATAGGGTTACATATATCGATCACGACACGCTTTCAGTCCGGCTGGTTTGACTAATAAATTTAACAGTTATAAAAATTCTCAAATCTCTGTTTTCAAAACGTAGTAATTGGTTTTTTAAAATTAGTAATATTTATTTTCATTTCAGATTCTGCGAACAAAAGTTATTATTTTGGTTTCGTTTTGTAAGTAGGGGTTTGAAAATATTTTTAACTAAAAACCCAAATTATAGTGTTGACAGAAGAAGAAAAAATATATAAATACATATATCAAATGTTCGTTTACCTATTTTAATCATCTGATTATGGATATAAGTAATACTTACATCTATCAACCCTTTGCTATGCTATGGATAATCTGGGTTGTTTTGGGATAGATCGATAAAGATTAAATGTAGCTACGGTGCGACGTAAAGTATATAAATTGTGATAACTAGTCGATGATATAGTTACATTTGTCAAGCATTTTGATATATTTTACATACAGAAATTTGTAATATAAATTTTGGATGAGTGTGAAGCGAACTAAATACAAGAGTTGTTTTTATCAAGGAAGTTGAAAGCTTTGTTTAAATACGAATGAAAAATTGCTGAAAAATGTTCCGTACAATGTCTAAAACGAAAGTTGGGATTTCCATATATATGTATGTAAATAAATGTTTATATATACTACGTAGTTAATAAAAGACCCCCCCCCCCCCCCCCCCCCCCAACCCCTTTCTTTCATTCGAGGTCATCCGTTATAACAATAGGGGACATTAATTATTTATGAATACATCTGAACGGTACATGTCATTACACATTTTCAATGTAAGGTAATTTACATATAACATGAATAATGATACTGTGTTTGAATGCTTTTAAATATTTTTTCTTTGTATACGAATAGTTAGTGGCGGATCCAGAATTTTGTCCCCGGTTTGTACACCCCCCCCCCCCCACACACACACACGTACATGTACAAACACACAGTGCATCTAGATTGAATTTTTATCTATCCATATTTCTGATAAATTTATGATGAACCGGTACAGTTTTAAGATGATCTAAATATTATGAAAATCCAAAATGAAATCACAACACAATCATATAATTTATTGCAAACGACTGTTTGCAAATCCAGACTCCTCAGACAGCAAGTTGCGTATGTAGAAAAAAATGTATTTATATATATATATACTACGTATATATCCTTGCAATTTCTCATTTCTATTAATCAAACAAAAATGAAAATGGAAATTCTGAGTTTGACAGATGTCGAAATTTTCATTAATTGTAAACGATTAATGCATAACTTCCTCAAATACTTCACCGCGTTCTTGCTTTTGAATTTTTGTTCCACATAATAATCATACCCCTTGAAATAGTTCTTATATACTTTTTTAGCATTGATAATTCAACTAGGCCTAATTTGAAAAATGAAAAAAAAAATGGCATGTTTGCATCAGTGTTTATCAAGAACTACATAAAACCTTACTTTTTTGTAACATGCAACATATATAAATCCGATACCGTATATTTTGCATTTCACACGGCTTGCGCGGATCCAGAATTTTTTCCATCGGAAGGGGGGGGGGGGGTCGACGATTATTTGAGTTTGCCCGGAGGAGGGTCCGAGGCATTGTTCGGTGATTTTATGATGTAATTTAAAGGCATTTTAATTTTGCGGGGAGTGTCTGGACTCCCACCCCCTCTAGATCCGTGCATGCGCGGTATGACTGCTGGAGCGCCAAGCAAAAGTTCGCGTATTGCATGCAATTGTTTTATTGTAGCCTAGTAATATCAAAGAAAGTCTACTTTGAACTCTTATTGTACTGTATGTATTGTATTGTTTATTATCTAGAACCATGCTATTCATAGGTTTAACATATATACATAAGCAAATAGTACAAACATATGTAGACATTTAAAAAAAATATCACTTTATTAATTAAATTAGCCTGCAGGTGTACGAAGCAGCTTGCACGTACACAGCAGTGTTCATAGCAGAGTGCATGTATATGTATCAGTTCAATGACAAAATGAAGATGATAAAATTATTTATATAAAAGTAAACAGGATAATGGAGAATATATATTTTCAAAACAAAACAAAAACGGATGATATACACGTATATCTTTATCTTTAATTGTGAGCATTTATCAAGGTATACATGCATGTAGATTTTTTTTTAAAATCTGAGGAAGAAAAAGAAATAAACCTGTTCTGCCCTACTTCGCGTTTGCACGCACAGATGTTGTTAGAATTGAAACGCTGGCCATCAGCTACATTTATGAATGAATGAATGTTAGTGTAATATATGTATCATGTTTTTCGGTTTTCAATCATCGCATTTCTGAATCTTTGTTACAAATCGATCGATATATATAAGATTGAAAGAAAAACGTACAAATGTAATATTGTTTGCCCGGGATGGGGTGGGGTTAAAGTTGTTGCAGGACTTAGTTTTGTAGTTTAATGATAAATGAGTTACATGTAATGTGTTCCATTAGTAGATTTGAATCTTCTAAGGGTTTTGGACCCCAACCTCCTAGACCCAGCTAGGCTTGACAAGTGTTGATTTAAAAGATCATTCTCTCTATCAAAAATTTATCTACAAAATCATATAGACATGCTTCTCTTTGTTTCCTGTCTTGCATAGAGAGTCCCAGTAGTAGTTTGGGCTATATATGGACCGTGGATATCGGCCTGGGTAGCTCAGTGGTCAGAGCTCCTGACTAGAGTTGCAGGGATACCGGGTATACGATTCCCGGTCGAGCTACATATTTTCAATGCATGTATATATACTCATTCCTTTTTCCTTCTACAAATGGCCCGGGAGTCCAAACCGCCCCTTGCAAAATTCAAATTTCTTCCGGCAAAATTAAATTTTGAAATGACCAAAATATCCCTCGCCCCAAGGTAAACTCAAATTACCGTCGGACCCCCTAGCTCCCCCTTAAAAATTTTCTAGATCCGCGCTATTCTCTTTTGAGAGTGGACAGGCATAGCTTACATGGATGTAGGCTATGCCTACATACCTGGATGTAGGCTATACCAGTAAACTTCTCAAATGAGAATAGATCCGCGCATGGACTGCGCTATAAATGTACCGACCTAAAAAATCGTATCACGTGATGTTTTGTTTTTCAACATGCATTAAAATATTTGATTATTATTAATCTATTGATTAATTTATTATGAACAATCATACTGTCACACATAAATTTATCTTTAGATGATAACCTAAGAATTTTTTTTATAACGTTTGACGGGTCGAAAGATCCTATCAACGATTTGACTTGCCCCCGTAATCGAGATTTATAAGGAGGGAAACACGTCCGTTACATGAAAATATCACCACGTGTAGAGAGAAAAAAGGTAAGAGAGCCGTGATCTGCGATATTTTAAATCACAATATGAATTGAAAAAGATAGATTAAGGTGTGCTTATTTGAATTTTCATATCAGAATGAACAGTTTGTTTATGATTTTTAAAATATTTCACGAAACATGCCCTGTTAGTGTTACCATGTGTGGCCAATCCCATCAGCCCAATCATGAGTGTAGAAACCCTTTGTTTATCATGTTGATCATGTATAATATATAAATTCTACGTTTAAGAATTGTGATCAAAGTTTATTTTGTGTTGCAAGGAGATATGTTATTAGATTTCCAAGAATTAAAAGTGAAATGAAAAAGAAATATAGGCCTAGGCCTATATCGATTTCCTTTACCCGGTTGCATCATAGGATTAGTTAGGCGCGCTTTATAAACGCGCGTAACTGCATTTCCTTATTAACAACAGAAGAGAGAAGAGGTAAGGAGAGAACATCCTGAAGTTATTAACGTGTTATTACGATTTATGCCATATTATATCTAATTATTTTAATTCTTTTGTTTATGTTTGACGAACGTTTGCATTGGTTTGGCCGCGCACGATAAACAAAATAAATTTTTCTAAGAATTAGACCTAAATATAAATTTGGCTCCAAAAACCATGAAGTGAAAACAGGATTCAACCAAAGGGTGAATTTTTAAAAACAATATCAACAAATTTATGAATTTTTTAAAAGTAGGTTTGTACAATGTATCTTTATTTACTAAAGGATAATCTTTAAACAATCGTCAATCAGTCCATATTATTAGTTAGTTTTTATTGTCTTTGGGGGGGGGGGGGGGGGGGGGGGGGGGGGGCTTTGTGATTAGGCCTTGATTTTTATTCTTTTATTTAATAAAAATTGATACACAATCCACTTGGATAGAACTATGAATTGATTAAACAAAAACACTAAATAATTAATTAATGATTAATTACTAATTAGCATTTGCAAAAGCATGGTTATAATATTTCAACCATAAACTTTTTCACAAATGACTAAGGAAACAGAATGGTCCAAGTTGAGTGTATCTCTTCTTTTTCTTCAAATGACGCAAAGAACATTCATTAATATAGTATTGATTTTTGATAATTTTTTCATCTCGGCTGCCCTGAAGCTAAAAATCTATCTGTACACTATATGAATTTATAAAACGTGATGAACTTTTATAAACTTGCTATGGTTCATTAATTTGCAAGCTGTTGTTCATGGACTACTTTTGTATTACTAATAAAATGCTTGTTGATCAATGCATTATTAAAGAATCAAGTTTTTTAAATGGCCCCCTATTGCTTACTGTGCATTAAATAAACTATAACATTTTTTTGTGGCTTTTTTTTCATCTTGCCTTTGAACGTAGCTGTTATCAGACCTTTACCATACACATAAATGTTCATGATATTTTGGTCATTAAAATTTGATTGTGATGTTAAACCCAGCTTTTATTGTGCCTTTTCCATAACTGTGAACCCAGCCTTTATCAGACCTGTATAATTTACATGCAATATAAATTTTCGAAATATTTTTTACTTGAAGATCATGATGTTGAATCCAGCTTCTATCAGACCTTAAATTTTACAATTTGCATTCATTTTCAATTTTTTTTTGTTTAGATATTTTTTTTTAACCAAGCCTCTACCAAACCTTGGAAATGTCTAAGCCATTTGTATCCTCCACCCCCATGAAGTATGAGAAGTCGGACGCCAGTTTACTGACCACATGCACCTACACAGAGGTCCCCTGCGCAGACTTTGACCCCGAGGCTGGGGGCATCTCCCTGTGTATTGATAAAGGTGGTACGGCTTGCTGGCCAGCTAGAGTTTATAGAATAATTTCACAAAATAAAGATTTATTGAATGCATATATATATATATATATATATATATATATATATATATATATATATATATATATATATATATATATATATATATATATATATATATATATATATATATGATTTGATGGCATGCACTTGCACAAAGCAGTGGGTTACATTAACACTAAATGACCTTTTGCTCAGAGGACAGTTTGAAAAAAAAAATCAACATATTTTGAGAACCTCTCAACAATCCTTTTGTCAGATCAGTGTATGATTATCTTTTTTCAGTGAGTGAAAAGAAAGGACCAGAGGACAGTAGCTCTGAGTTGTCCTCGGACGGCAGCAGTAACAGGTTGTTCAGCAGCTTCATCCAGATCCACTCCGATGTGTCCAACTTCTACAAGTCTAACCACTCGCACATTAAAACTGTAAGTCTCTCTCTCTCTCTCTCTCTCTCTCTCTCTCTCTCTCATGTAAAATGGATAGAACAAAAATAATTTTCTCTTTCTCTTCAAGTATCTTTCTCTCTCTTATTTCTCTCTCTCTCTCTCTCTCTCTCTCTCTCTCTCTCTCTCTCATGTAAAATGGATAGAACAAAAATAATTTTCTCTTTCTCTACAAGTATCTTTCTCTCTCTTATTTCTCTCTCTCTCTCTCTCTCTCTCTCTCTCTCTCTCTCTCTCTCATGTAAAATGGATAGAACAAAAATAATTTTCTCTTTCTCTACAAGTATCTTTCTCTCTCTTATTTCTCTCTCTCTCTCTCTCTCTCTCTCTCTCTCTCTCTCTCTCTCTCTCTCTCTCTCTCGTGTAAAATGGATAGAACAAAAATAATTTACATTACCGTAATTTACAGAAAAAAATTAAAGATCTCTTGGATTTTTTTGTCAATACAAAAGCAGAACAAACTGATTTTTATGCATTGTTGTAATGTATCTTGAAAAAAAATTTGTATCAAATGGAAATATGTTCTCTTAACAAACAGTTTATGCTTAAACTTTTTCTTATAGGCACTGAGTTACTGATAGGGGGCGACTACAGTGGCTTTATTTACTGTGTATTAGAATTTGTAATTTTCTGGTTCTTGAATGTTTGAAACTTGGGTTTTGCAGGGAGTGTATGTAGCCTTGATTGGTGTGTACATGGCCTATTTCGTGGCTGCCATGGTGATCACTCACGAAAAGAAAGTCAAGGACCCGACCCCATTGATTATCGTTACCGCGGTGACGGCGACCTTCATTACAATATGGCTGGTGAGGAAATACTTTGGCAAACAGATCCAAGAAAAGCTGGTTTTTCACGTGGTTTTCTTCTTTGAACAACGAGAGAAAATGGTCAAGGCTTTAAAAATGTAAGGAGTATCCAACACCTTCTGATTTTTAAAAATGAAATAAAATGTCTTGTTAACATGTTTAACTTAACCTGTAATGATATTTATATTCACAATGATGAATCCATTGTTCAATCTTTTTACTCTTTGATTTAAGGCATGTCATTTATGCAAACAGACACGCAATATTCGGAGAAAAAATTTCAAACACATTGTAAAATTATCAAGTTTGATCAATCGAGTCAATTCCTCTAAGTCTTTGACTGTGTTTTTTCAGTGTATTGTGCCTAGTGTTGGTTGTGGCAGCAGTCGTTGTTATAGGGTTCTCCGTGTGGGAACAGCCCAGTAATCTGGTCTCCATCAGTGGCTACATTTTCTTCTTGTTCATCCTCCTAATCTGCTCTGCTCATCCCACAAAGGTAGGCTTATGAAGAAGGCATCTTGTACATGGATATCCTCTGATAAACACAATCAATGTTAATGTGCAAGGGGGTGCAGTCAACTGATGCATGCATGGATGGGATTTTTATGTGAATTTCTACTTACTCAAAGTCAACATTTTTGTGTTCGGTGCATGCCAGTGACTGATTTGATTTCCTCCTTTTTCATGTCCCTGTGCAAATGCAGTTTGTTAATCTTTATTTTAAAGAGAGATATATAAAAAAAATTGAATCTGCGGTTTGAAGACTAAATGCAAAATTTCATTCAGGTGAACTGGCGTCCGGTGTTAGGTGGCTTGGCCCTGCAGTTCTTCTTTGCGGCCATGATTCTTAAGTGGGATGTCGGCCAAGCGGTGTTTGAATTTCTAGGCAACCAGGTCCAAACCTTCCTGGAATTTACCAACACAGGGACCAAGTTTGTGTTCGGAGACAAGTACACAGATCACCCATTTGCAATGGTGGTATGTAACAGACAGACAAGATAATTTCATGTACATGTACCTCCTACCTCTTCTCAGGGATTGTTTTCAATATCTTTAAAAATTTAATTGATTCTAACCAACGGCTTAGAAGGTTTTATTAAAAACATTGAAAATTTTCTTCCCTGGCAAAAGGAGGGGGTGTGGAGGTTTTTTTGAAATGATTTACCTCAGATTGTTTGTAGATGCGACAACTTTATTATTATTATTTTTTTTTATTTAGGTACTTCCTGTGATAGTGTTCTTCAGCTGTGCGATATCTGTATTGTACTACGTCGGAGCCATGCAAGTCGTCATCGGGAAAATCGCCTGGGTCATGAGGGTCAGTCTCGGTACTTCTGCACCCGAGTCTTTATGTGCAGCTGGAAACATTTTCATTGGACAGGTAAAGAAACTTGTTTTTTGTTTTCTTTTTACAGTTCAAAGGTGTGCATATGACCTAACAGTTAAGGTGGAATAACACATCATCATAAAATGGCTAACCACTGATCGAAACAACATTTCGTTTTATTAAAAGGATTTTATCGACAACAACATGTAAACCTACTCCATAGCTGAGTGGATAAAGTGTCTGACTTGTGATCTGTACATCCTTAGTTCGAATCCCGCAGGGGCTTTTGTTGTTACTTACTGAAATAATTATTTTTGATATTCATTTTTTATCCCCAAACTGCAAATTTTTCGCTTAATATTTGACATACATGTACAGTTTATTTATCATTATATCTTTCATTATCAAATAACGTCCTGTTAATTTGAGTGACTTTTTCCAGGTGTGTTATTCCACCTTCAGTTTTTCATGTGCAGTAACACTATGTCATGACAATCAGATGCTGCTGCATTGATCAACTTTATTGCTGTATATATTGAAAAATAAATAACTCAATTTTTCAATTATTAGGTTTAGAAAAAATAAAATAAAAATTTGAATTGTTCCCCTTTTCAAAACGTTGCAATGAATTTAATAATACAATCCTTGCTTACCCCATTGTCTTTTGAAAGTTTTGGCCTGGGTGAATTTTTTTTTTTTTTTTTTTTTAATGGGACTTACCGTTAAATGGAATAAATGAGCATACATATTCTAATTTGTTTAAGCATTTTCCATCAACACTAGATTTGTCTCTATTCTCTATTGACTCTGTTCTCTATTCTCATTGAGAGTTATCAAGCAGAAATAAACATCAATGTTTACCGTGCGATTTACATTAGCTTTCATAAGTTTGACTCAGATTTTCCTGACCTGGTCATTTTCAGACGGAGGCTCCCATTATGATTCGTCCATTCTTGGCATTGATGACCAAGTCGGAGCTCCATGCTGTGATGACCGGAGGTTTTGCTACCATCGCTGGGGGAGTGTTAGCAGCCTACATATCCTTTGGGGTAAGTTTGTTATTAAGACATGCATAAGATAAATGAAGTCTAGAAAAATAATTTTTTTCTAAATGATTGGTGAAACAGCTTGCCACATGCCATATTTATAAAGAAAATATACCGGTAACCTAAATAAAAATTGTTTTTTCCATTTCATAATGAACACTTACATGTTTACGTTCATGCTCTAGTTTGAAAAATATTTTTTGCCTTGACTGTAAAGGTTTTGTGGTGCGAAAGTACATTAATTCATAAACATACAAAGAGATGTACAAGTTAGTGAGATCCTATGCCATCAGCTTTACCCCCCCCCACCTTCCCTTTGTAGTGTGGTCTTATGTTGTAAGTTCTGCATGTATGTACAGAAGGGTATGAGAAAGGCAAAGCTACATGTAGTTAAAATGAGGCCCAGTATCATTAAGATTTATCTTTTCATTGTAGGTATCTGCAGAGCACCTATTGTGTGCCTCAGTGATGAACGCCCCTGCTGCCTTGGCCGTGTCCAAACTACTGTACCCAGAGACAGAGACCAGCAAACTTAGGAAGGCCTCAGACCTTGGCACAGACGAAAAGTAAGATATTTTGGCTGTTTTAAATGTACACTGGAATTCTAATTAGTATTTTTTTTTTGTTCTTTAAAGAGATTTTTTATCATAACATTATTTAGTTGGTTCCAATAAGTATCTTGCTAAATAGAGAAAAAGATGAACATTTTATCAATTAATACTTACTAATGACATGCAACTTGGCGCTTTTTGTCAATATTCTTATTAGTAAATTCATTTGTTGATGAACATAGGTTAAGAATGCTTGCAATGTATTTCTGAATACATATTTTAATGGGTTATACAATTTAATAATGGAATTTTCTTCTTTAATAATTTATATTGATGTGTGGGTTTTCATATGTGGCCACTATAATTTATAGGAAAGAGAGAAACATCCTGGAAGCCGCTGCTGCTGGTGCCTCGTCCTCCATTAAACTGGTGGCCAACATTGCGGCCAATCTGATTGCCTTTCTTGCCATGTTGGAGTTTGTTAATGCCGTCCTCTCCTGGTTTGGGAGCTTTGTCGGTTATCCTGAGTTCTCTTTTCAGGTAAAAAAAGTCACCAATCAATGCCTGCTTAGAAAATAGTGTATAACTAAATTTGTCTGCAAGATATTTCATTTTTATTTAACCTAAACTTTTGGCCAAATTTTTACAAATTCTCTAAACTGCAAAAATATTTAATATCTCATTGACTAATAATTTAAATGTTTTTTGTATTGATAAGGAATGAATAGTAAATGAATTCTGCTAATATCCTATGTCATCTATTTTTAAGGGTACAGTATTTAATGTATTTTTAGCAAGTTTCTTTTTAATAAAATATCAAAGGAAGAACTCTTTGATTTATTAATGAGATACCTGGTACATTTGGTAGTTTTTTGTATGATCATGTCATGTCATGAATGGCCAATTTCTATGACTTTTTCCATTACAGATGATCTGTTCTTACGTCCTGATGCCCTTAGCATATCTGATGGGTGTCGACTGGGCTGATTGTGGAATTGTGGGTGAACTAATTGGAATCAAAACCTTCCTCAACGAGTTCTTGGCCTACGGAGAATTGTCCACCTACCTCAATAACAGAAAATCATGCACAGGGCGGATTTTGGCTGTATGTACCGTAATAGCAATGTGATTTATTTTTATGTTGTCTATCAAATAGACCCTCTAAGAATGAATTACTGTGGTATCATCAATATTTGTTGAATACCAATTCTTGTGGATTTTGTTGTGAAGTTGATCAACAAAATTTATTGTTCATTGAAGTGCAATTTCTACTTGAATTTTGTATTGATAGGATCATGAACAACGAATTTACGTGTCCTTGAAACTGTTAATATCATTAAATTCACGAAAATTGATATCCACGAATATTAATGAAACCACAGTACATAATAAAACTATTATTTAAAAATCCAGATATTTGATCAGTCCAAGTTTTGTTGAAATATATTCAGTAAATGACGGTTCAGTTTTTGATGTACAATAACAATGCAATATAGAGTAAGGTTTAATAGAGACACATATGCATGTGTGTTTCTGTGTTAAATCTCTTAGATGAGATAAATTCCAGTCTTATTGTAGCTTTGAGATACTCTAGGATTTAAGACACTAATGTTAAAATCTTAAAATCAGTTAATACTCATTATGAAGTCATATCCAAAGATTCATAGTCATGAATATTTGCAAAAAATTATGTCAAAGATGCATGTAGTTTGGACTACTTGCAACATATCCAAAGTATTCAAAGACCAACTGCATTGTGAGTATTATTGAAAACTTTATTCCACATTAAATAAAAGTCACAGCTAGGAAATTTCCTGTTTTACATTTCTCAGATAGCTCCATTAGCTCCATTTAGTACATTTCTATATTTTATCTAGGTCTAATCTGAAACTTGTTTCCATATTTATTAAAACTCACAGCTAAGAAATCTCCTGTTAAACATTTCTAAGATACCTCCATAGTATACATGTACATTTTTATATTTTATCCAGGTCCGATCTGAAATCATTGCTACCTATGCCCTGTGTGGGTTTGCTAACCTGAGTTCTATCGGGATTCAGCTCGGAGCTCTGGGTCCAATGGCACCCAGTCGGAGGGGAGACCTCGCCCAGATCGTACTGCGGGCTCTGTTAGGGGGGATTGTCACTAGTCTCATGACCGCTTGTATAGCAGGTAAGGCTCTCTCAATTACTTTTTCTATCTCATCAATAAAACTTTTCCTGATTGTTGCACTAGCTAACAAGAGCCAAACATAACATTTGATATACCCAGGAACTAGAATAGGGTAATGCCCACCTTATATGTCTAGTCAATGTATTTCAATGGTAACGCCAAAAATTCTTTTTAATTCATAAAAGTTCTGTATCCATTGTTGAAGTATTGAAAAAACAACAGATTTTTCATGTAGACTATAACTTAAAAAAGTAAAACCCTACAATCTCTGAAAGTGGTTAGATGTAGCATTGTATCTTTGAAATATGGCTTGCTGTGTAGGTCTTCTTGTTGCTGAACCCATTACACAACTTGCCTGTCTCAACTCCACTGTTGTCAATGCCACAATGATTCCTCTGGGGACAAACATGACCTCTACTCTGACGTTTGTTTCACAGTTCATCGAGCAGACAACAGCCTCCGTGTGATAGTAAATGATCGAGGAAATCATCATTTGAAAAAAAATTTATTGTCTCACTTTTCCTCTTCTTTTTTGAAAAATTATTTATGAATATTGAATATTTACAATGTACATGTATATGAAAATTTTCATACATGTACTTGCAGCTACGTAGTTATTCATATTTGTACCTATGGTAACAAAAGGTATTGTTTTTTAAAGTAATGTGTGATTTATCCATACACTACTTTGGACAAGTATTAATACATGTATTTATATTCAGACACTTTACAGTAAACAGGAATGAAAAAGCACACATTTATAATCAGTAAAACTGTATTATCATGCATGTTAGATGATCAAACTAGACCCATTTGTATTGCGTATTTATTGCGTTCCTTTAGGAATAGTAATGATGATATATTTATTATTAATAACCATATTTTTAGCAATCATAGGTGTATTTTATTACAAATTGAAATATTTTTTAATTTATTCTCTAAAATGTAGAGAGGATATAGAACAATATCAGATATTTATCAGTTAAGGCAGCATGGCTACATATCACCATCAATGTAAATACAATCAAAGAAAACTAATGGTTTTTCCTGTAGTTTCGTTGTAGTTAACTCAGAAAATAGGTACATTGTACTTGTACATGAAATTGTTAACAAAAACTAATATATAGATTAGATCACGTTTAACAATTGTGGAGACCAAACTTTTTTGTATTTTTAGATGAATGATGCCCCCCAAAAATGTACAATTTTTAATGTGGCTAAAAAGTTATCATACTTCAAAGAAAGTGGGAAAGGTTTTGTTTATAAAGTGAACGCTATTTGATTTTCTGTGTGTGGTTTGTGCTGGCAATGAAATGAAGAATTCTGTGTTTAAAGAGCTTTTGGTGTGTGAGTGTGTGTTTATTTATCACTTAAAGAGAAAAAGTTATTATATTTGTACTTTCTCATGAATATTTCAAATGCTTGAGTGGCTTGTGTCAAGTCATAAGCAGCCCTGTACAATGTTTTAACACAGGCTGTCATGGTGTTATGTTAAATTGAAATGATCTCTTTTTGTAATGTCGCAGCTTCTTAATACTCTAATACTTTACTTTAGGGTTGAGGTTTTTTTTTTTATGCTGAACTACAGCGGTATACTCATCCATAATTTTCTTTACATATTTTTGAATCTCGTATCAAGTCAGTCAGCAAGTGACTTGGTTTATTTTTCCACTGAAGTGGAAATGTGAAACTGTGGATTGATCAATTTTGAATACCAATTTTTGTTGACCTCGCTTTTGAGTTGATCTAAAATTTAAATGTTCAGCAAAGTAGTATTTTCAAAAACATTTATTGATTGGTAGTTACTTATCATTTAAACTTAGATTTTTATTAAAATCCACATAAACTCTTTTTTCCACTTGCTCAATACATGTATTTCTTTTGTTTCTAGTCTTTGTCTTATGAATGAGAAGTCAATGTCCTGTTAGTATTTGTAAATAAGATAACTTCTACCTTAGTCAAAATGCCTGACGTTTTCCTAGATTTTTGAAAGGTTTTGATAACTTTGATGTTTTCCTTTTTCTTTAATGATTTTGATATTTTTAATGCCAGGCATAAAAAAATATTAAAACCGTTAAAAAAAGCCAGGAAAACTTCAGATATTTCGGACTACTATTAAAAGGGATATTATACTTTAGGTATT
The DNA here is from genome assembly GCF_902806645.1 of Magallana gigas. Taxonomy (NCBI): domain Eukaryota; kingdom Metazoa; phylum Mollusca; class Bivalvia; order Ostreida; family Ostreidae; genus Magallana; species Magallana gigas. The sequence goes on along the minus strand of NC_047567.1, from coordinate 20,739,381 downwards.
GGCTAGCTTAGACAAAAGAGTTAATTCTCACTTGAGTACTTGAATGAATAACTGTTCCATATTACACAGCTGTTATGTCGCATCAAATATTGTACTGTCAACTGCAGAGTGTAAGGTATGCTGTGTGACTGTTTCATACTAGTATGCTAACCAGATTATTTTTTTTTCTATAAATTTTATATCAGCAAAAAGAAGGGAGAGCACTTATTAAATGTTAAACAGTTTTTTCAGAGCGTGAAATCATGATAAAACATCTACCTGGTGTATGATGTGGCAAAGCAAATTTTCAAAATATTCAGGACTTTGTGTAAAACTCCATTGTTCTTTTTTATGAATAGAAATTTGCTGTATTGATAATTAAACTATGCATGCAAATGAAGAGTATGTGCTCCAAAGACTTTTTTGAAAATCTCAATGTATTCAAAGCCAGCCTATTGCATTCTAAATAATTGCAATCTATATTACATATGATTATATTCTAATTAATAACACATGTACTTTTAACAGGCAGCATGGATAATAACATCATTATACATGTACATATATTTAATATTATGTTCTCCAGTGGTTGCAGTGGGGTTTTTAATTATTTATCACTATTGTCCAACATTGAATTAAGATATGTGCATGTCTGTTTAATTTATTTTATTTTGATCAAATTGAAACGAGAAGAAGTGATGTGAACAAAGTCAAAGATCAATTTTTAATGATAGGTTCTTTGAATTTAGTTGGTACACTCTTTATAGGGTAAAAATTAAGCTCAAACTTGTGAAATCCAATGTGTTCAGATTGATTTGTTGTTTTTGTATCAAGCACCTTAAACAAATGTTTTGTTCAGTACAATTGCTTTTTTGTGCGTTTTGTAGAATTGAGATGAACGAAAACAATAAAATTTCCATAATATGAATAATATTGCTGTTTGAATCTCTTTATTTGAAACAAATCTAAAATATAATTCCAATTGGTTCATGTCGAACTTTTAAAGCTGACAAAGTACATGTAGCTTAAATCAAATAATTACACACTAGTTAGCTTATGAATTGAGTTGTTCCCGCTATTGAGTTTTTGGAAGTGCCATCTGGTAATGATTCGAAATTCTCCGGTAATATACGTAAAGTTGCGAGTGTCCCATCCTCTTTCTTGGTATATCGCAAAACGAGTTATTTTTGTGATCATTTTTGAACAAAATAATGATTTATCGCTTAAATGGTTAGCTAAGCTTACCCGATAAAATTTAAATAGTTTTTCGCCACAGGAACTTAACAGCTTTTAAAAAATCAAAAGACCTACAAATGTAAGGACCTTAATGGTCACCCGTGAATGAATTACAGATACAATATCATATTAAGATATTTAATGACGTGAAACTTTTGTACCAGAACTCAAGGCCTTAATACAATGTAGACAATAATTAAAAATACAAATACAAGCCACGAGTTGTGGTCTGCACGATTTCCGTGAGTCATCTGAAGTTGCTATTTGGTTGCTGGCTTGGCATTATCTAAGGTAAACTACGAGGGTAAAATATGCAACGATATCACAAAATGTCCCATTTGCGTTGACGAGTTCAATGCCAAGATGTCTTCCGTGTTCCCATTCGTTTTGTCATGAGTATCTCAAGAACCACATAGAGTCTTCGTGTCACTGAAAGACGGCGCTCATGGGGTTCTCTTGTCGTAGCTTTCACTATGACCTTATTTAATCTACTTGTTTAACGCTCAAGTATGAATATCATGGAATGATAGTTCTTGTTGAAATTGAAATGAAATGGAATAATATATAGATTTTTAAAATTCATTTTCGTTTCTTCCTTGCATTTGCATAATCTTTTTTTTTTTGCCAAACAATGCATAATTTTTGCTTTGCCTCACTTTCAAATAGAATATATCAACAAACAGAAAAAATAGAGAAAAATATTGAAGAGGGTCATCAAATTCTTTGGAAATGAGAATGTAATACTTAGTAATATTTGGTCAGATAATATAGTTTGAAAGTTTGGACTCAAACGGATTTGACTGATTTTAAACTGAGTCTCATTATTATTTTATTTATTACTTCTTTTAATGATTTTTATTTCAAACAGTAGAACGATTCAAAATTATTTCCTCCGTTAATATTTTTATGGTCTAGCAGCCAATGTTATTATCTAATTAGTACATCTTCTAAAGATTCAAAGGTTATGCACAAGCTCAGTCAATAAAAAATATCAGGAAACAATCACTGTTTTTTTTAGGAAATATTTTTTCTAAGCACCAAGCATTGGAATCTAAAAATAAAACTAACATCTATTGTGTGAATAGAAACTTATTTACGAATTTAGATGAACGAAGATTTTCTTCTACTCGACCTTATCCATATATATGGTCTTCTTCATTGGTTTTTAATTTTTTCAGTTATTTTGTTTAAGAGTTTAGTTAATTAGATATCCTTAAACTGCAATAAACAAAAAAAATCTTCACATATAGATGGACATAGATTTTCTCATTTGAAACCGCAGAAGCACTTCAATTCATTAAAATGTATCCTTATTTTGTTTAATAAGTAAGATAATGTATTCGTCACATGTGAATGTAACATTGCAATCAGAACTACAAAATATTATATTTATATTTTATTGTCTACTTTAAGTTCAGTTGTTTTTAACTTCAAAATCACGCAAGGGTCTAAAGTTTCAATTTAATGTCAGTTTTATTCGCGTCCAAGTATCAAATAATTTTTGTATGTACATAAAGATACGTAGATTCATTTACTACTAGACATAACATTTCTTCTCTTCCTAAAGGTAAGGCAACATTGTGTCGTCATAATTCGTGGGCATTAAATTTCGCAGAAAATGTGAAATTTAAAGTCTAGAAGATAATTACATAGGTTTGTTAATAACAGTTCAGTCTATCAAAACACATTTCTCTTTCGTATTTCGACTAAACTGTATACAATTTACATATCAAGTATAACTTTTTATTATTCACTTTGCTGCATTATCAAAAATGATGTTATGTTTTAGATTGATCCTCCATTCATTGAAGTTACCAATGGATTGCATGAAAATTCATTTTTTCGCGACGTTTTTGTGCGTTGCTATGTATGTGATTGCTTTCACCAGTGCTGATCAACAAAACTCCAGTAGCTTCCTTAGTAACTATGCCAGACACCAAAATATCTGCCATATGATAGGATATGAACCAAAATGTAAAAAAGGTAAAATAATGTTGTTTTTAATTTTGTTAAACTAAGAATTGTTTTCATTGAAATTAAAATGACGATAAGAAAATAATTTTACCCCAAGAGTGTATTTTTTACCATTAATTGAAGTGCAACATTCTACCTTGCGTCTTAAATCTCCTTTAACTAAAGATAATTTGAATGCATTGGGCGATTCTTTTTTTTAAAATAATATTTAAATCGGTATTTGTTATTAACATTTATTAAATATAAATGTGCATAAAACAAATCGATACTTCTTATTTGAATATTTTTAAGAATGGTTTTTTGAAAGGGTTAATCTATTCATTGCATGGTCAAAATTTAATGTATTTCTCATTATCGATTTAACCAACAACACGCAGCTTGGTATTTTTAAGACTGTCAAGGAAAGGTCATCGCCTTTCATGCAATTTTGTCTACAAATCTTAACAACGTACCAAAGGGCACCATTATCAAGTTTGGAAAGGTTGAGTTTAACGATGGAAATGGATATTACCCATCCACCGGTAAATTCACTGCCCCTGTAGATGGAATTTATTCGTTTTTATGGACCTACCACATAAAGAAAGGTTCCTCCGTTTATCTCTGTGGATTTGTGAATGGAAAGCTTCGAGCTTATACAGGAACACATTTAAATGCAACGCCTTGGCAGAATAAGTCGGCTCATTTTGTTGCAAAACTGAAGAGAGGAGATCAGTTCTGGGTCGAAACATACCATCATAGTGCTGCCTTTATACATAAAAGTTTTACATACCTTCTGGATACAAAATTAATGGATGTTAAAGTATGAATTGCAACACTTTTGTTTATTATTGAAATGAAATGGCTATTTCAATAATTACATTATTATTTTTTCATAAAAAGATAATCTACGATTGTTTTTCAACTAATAATACTAGTATGTCCGGTGTTATGTAGCAGCTTTCTCCGCACAGGAGCCCCCCCCCCTTCCGGGAAAACCAGCTATATAGCAGGCTTTGGGAAAAAGCTACTATATAGTAGTCCCCCCCCCCCCGAGTATGGTTCCTCACTCACGTTTTTAGTTCCAATTATAGACACCCAGTTGGGATTAAAATGAATGTTTGTTACAGGTTTACTATCGTTTTGTCGATTTTTTATTATTTATAGTCAATGCTGAAAATGGAACACGTATGTCATGGATGCTTAGAACTATATTTAGGTATTTTATTACATGGTTAAAAAAGATATACACTCGTATGCATTACCCTGAGTTCTGAACTTCTAAATAAGAATGTCTTGAGAATTTTAAAATTAATCTATCAGTCCATCTATCTGTTTATGAAATTTGGTCCAGGCTAAACCTCGTTCTTAGAAAATCTTTGGAAGAACCGAAGGATCGCTCATGGCGTTTTTAAAGAGTAAAACCATTAAAAAAACATCCATCTGGTGTATGATGTGGCAAAGCCACAAGGTTTGTAAACAATTCAGGACTTTGTATAGAACTCCATCATTTTCTATATTCTTAGACATTTGCTGTATTGATGGTTAAACTATTGATGCAAATGAAGAGTATGTGTTCCCCAGATTTTTTTAAAATCCTAATTTATATCAAAAGCAGTTTTCTGCATTAAAAGTTAGTACAAGATATATTACATAATCATGTCCTAATTGATAACACATATAATTGTATCACCGTGCAAAATTCACTGTTTAATTATAACTTTATTTTGGACTTTACTTTTAAAACTCAACATCTGTTTTATAATATTTTTTCACAGTTTATTTCTTACAAAGTTACTTATTTATTTAGTGATTGACACTTTTCGGACTCTATATGTGATTTCAAAGAGACAGAGTGCCATGTCTCAAGAACTGCTAATCTCTTAAAACAACATTGTGCAATTATCAGTTTTTCATATCTTGGACATCAAAGACTCATTGAGTAAATTTAATTATTTTATATCCGTGAACCTTTCACTCGGCTTACCTATGTCATCACCTGTCAATTTATACTCATTGTTCAGTTTCTTATAAATAGTTATGTACAATATGTCAATCGGCAGTCTGGAATACGGCGGTCAGCCTCGGCCACGTCCGACTCGCCCAGAGCCTTGAGTCCGGAGGCCACTACTGGCCATATCCGACTTGTTTGTAATATGTCTGCCTGTTAAATTATTGTAATGTTGCCATCGTTGAGTCTCGACCAATAAAAACGGAATCCTGCATCAATTGCCTGTTTATTTCTCTGGAACTGTATACTGGTGGACCTTCGGGAATACGGCAAACCTACCCTTTGTTTTTACCTTACGGCCTACAGCGCGCCTACACCTTATACCCTTTACGTCAACATTCCCTCACCCGGTTCGTACTGCACACGACCGATGCAGTTCTAGACGAATTCTCTATCACCGTAAAATCTACGCGGTCACAATTGTAACAGGCAGCATGGATGATAACATCATTATAGTTATATGAATGTAAGTATATTTGCTGTCGAGTGGTGACATTGGATTTTTAATTATTTATCACTTTTTTTCAAAATTGATTTAAGCTATGTAAAAGTCTATGTTTGATTTATTTTACCTTGGTCAAATTAAAATGGGTCGCAGTGATGTGAACAAAATCAGAGATCAATTTCTTATGATAGGTTCTTAGAATTTAGCTAGTACACTCATTGTAGGGTTAAATTAAGCTTAAACTTTGAAATCCATTGTGTTCAAATTCGCTTGTTATTTTTGTATCAAGCACTTTTAAAAATTGTTTTATTTAGTACAATTACTTTTTCGAGCGTTTATCAGAATTGATTTGGAAGAAAACAATAAAATAAAATACAACAAGAATTGCATTTTTTTAAAATCTCTTTTTATTAAACAAATCCAAAATATCTTTACTATTGGTTTATGTTGAACTTTAAAAGCTGAAAAAAGTAAGTTTAGTCCATTAACTGAACAGATGTTGGCTCTCTATTAGGTTGTTCACAATATTGAGTTTGAGAAGTGCCATCTGATAATAATTCGAAATTCTCCGGAAATGAACGTGAAGTTGCGAGTGTCCTACTCTCTTTCTTGGTATATCGCAAAGCGAAAGTTAAATTTTGTAAAAAAAAAAAAAAAAAAAGTTAAAAATAATTTACCGCTTAAATGTTTAGCAAAGCTTACCCGATATAATTTAAATGGCTCTGGACCAAAGGAACAGCTTTAAAAACAAATCAAAAGACCTATGAATTTTCATGGCCACCTGTGAATAAATTACAGAACAAAATATTAACATTATTTAATGATGTACAAATTATGAACCGGAACCAGAGGAGTTCATACACTATAGTCGATAAATATTAAAAAAAAAAAACAAATTGTTAACTTAACCGCAACGAGTTGTGATCTGTATGGTTTCTGTAAGTCATCTATAATGATCTTTTAACAAGTTACTGTTAGGTTACTGACATGGCATTATCTAGGGTAAACTACGAGAGTGATATCTGCAACGATTTCACAAAATGTTCCATTTGCTTTGAAGATTTTAAATCGCCAAAATGTCTTCCGTGTTCCCATTCGTTTTGTCATGAGTGCTTAAAGAACCACATAGAGTCTTCGTGTCTTTCAAAACAGTCGCCCGTGGGGTTCTCTTGTCCCCTCTGTCGGGACTTCATTCCGGCTGAAAACATTTTAGCAGAGTTAAAAGATTGGGCGAACGATTTTCCAACTAATGACAGACTTGGAAATATATCTCAAGCTTCGCAGGGAAACCTTTGTGGTGGTTGTCAAAGAGATGGAGAAGAAGAAGAAGCAAAGCAGTTTTGTTTGATGTGTAAAGAAAAACTGTGCGGTATGTGCGTCAAATATCACAGGCGTTTAGTTGTCACAAAAGATCATGAAGTTTTGTCAATGGACGAATTAAAGAAGTCTCCCATCGTCGTGGAAACAAGAAAATCATGTTATACACATGCAGAGGAAATTATTAGATATTACTGCCAAGACCACTCCATTCCGTGTTGCACAGTGTGTATTTGCACCGGACATAGAAAATGTGAGAACATTGAAACGATTACGGAAACAGCCGAGAGGCTACGAACAAAAGAACATTACAAGTTATTTGTTGCCATGGGAGAGCTAGAGAAAGAAATGACGGACATAAAAAATGAACTAGAGAAAAATATTGCGGACATTGAAGAGACGTCGGACAATTTGATTGAGGAAGCCGAAGCGATGTATACAAATTTACAAAAGCATATCGAAAAAATAAAAAATGAATATCTCAGAAAGCTCTCCGAAAAATCCAAGGAGTGCAGAGGAAAATTGCAAGAAAATTCAGATTCCCTTGGTGACAAATTTTCTTATCTGAAACGATGTAAAAAATCGTTCAACTCTATGAAAGAGGAGAGAGATGATGTTCAGTTCGTCCGCGAATTTTATGAAATCAGCAAAAAATATTCAACCTTAAAAGATTTGTATTTAAAAAACAAGACTTGTCTAAGATTGATGAAAGTGACATCTAATTTTGATTCAAAGTGCTTTGAAGGCATGGACTACCTGGGCAATGTAAATGTTGAAATTATAAAAACATTTCACACAGAAAGATGCATGCCCTCATCAAGCTTGTATGCATATCACATAAGAAAACGCAAAAGTTAAAATTCTAAAGATGTAATGTAGCGACATGGAACTTTTTGATAGATGACATTGACATTTTAAATGTAATTTATGAAGGAAATGCTGTTTTATTGATAATTAATTAATGTTTCCTGAAATAGCAGTACATGTATGTGTGACATTGTGTCGTTCAGAACCACTCGGGTTGTTGATAAATCATAAAACGTTTTGAAATGAAATATCAATATTACTGTTGATTTTCTTAAACAATAAAATGCTTTCTTTGGTGATTCATGTGGGATATGAAGGTGGCAAAATTGCAGAAAAAATACATAACTCGCGTTTGCGGGTAATGAAATTTTTTTCTGCAATGATCGCCACTTTCATAAACAGCATGCGACATCAATGAAGGCATTTTATTGTTTATGTTTGACGAATTTATAAAACGATTGTAAAAAGTAAGTAAAATGCACTTAACTATTGTTCATAAACAATCGATGAAAGGCCCATGTATATTTCAGTCTGGCTGTTTTTAAAGAGCCATGAATTATATAATAATATAATAATATATATAAAACGTTAATTTCCGTAAGAAATAGTGGGAATCATACTCAGTAGATGTAAATATATAATTCAAATGATCAACATGTTTTACTTTGAAAAGTAGTTATGAATGTGAATACCATGATTTTTAAAAAAAAATAAAAATAAAAAATTGCGACTTTTTGAAAAAATCCACATTGTTTACTTTGTTTCACTTTCTAATAGAGTGTCAACTAACAGAATAAATGTAGAGAAACCCATTATATAGAGTTGTCTGATTCTTTGGTAATGAAAATAGACAGAAATGTACTTGTAAATTTAAACAATATCTTGCATTTTATGGCTCAGTTGCACTAAAACGTTTTTAACTCATATCTATATACATATCGGTGTACATGTGTTTCACAGCGTTTATTTAATTTCATCTGATTAAGGAAGTATTTCCAAACGATATGAGGATTCTAAAATCATTTCTTCAAGTAATATTTTTATCGTATGGGTTAGGCGTGGTCTAACAATCAAAGTTATTTACAGTTGATTGGGATCACTTTCAATTGTCTTAATATGTCAACGCTACCAGCAATTACGAGACAAATATATCAAAAACTACTATTGGAAATACCACCAATGTATATATTTATATAGCTATGATGTGTAAGCAATGTTAGAGAACATTGTAACTTAGAGAAGTTCTTGCATTATGCCTTCAAACTACACGATGTTGATATACTATTCAACAATTGTTGTAATTAAATTGTTGTGTTGAATTATGTTATTATTACTGTACTACATATTCATTGTTGCTATTACCAGTTTGTTAGTAAATCCATGCAATGTGCTGCAAACATTCTGTTAAAAACATTTGATGTGCAATAAGATATAAGTCTTACGCAATAAAGAAAGTTGAAGGGATATTCCGACTCACTTTTGGTGTGTGTTTTTGTGTTTGTGTTTTGAGGTGACACTGCCCATAACACAAAATTTAGGCAAATGAAAAACGTACATTTGTAAATGTATTTTTCGGTAAATGAATAAACTTTCTATTACTTATACTTATTGAGGAAATGTGCTTGTATAATAAATGCTGTTCAATCGACAAGTGTATTCATATAAGCTTTCCTGAAGTGTTTGTTCATTATGCGGGTCTACATTTTATCAGCTTGATATACATGTATATATATATATATATATATATATATATATATATATATATATATATATATATATATATATATGTATATATATATATATATATATATATATATATATATATATATATATATATATATATATATATATATATATATGTCATATTTTAAATTTAAGAAGAAAAAATTGATTGCGAATTGATTCGGTTTAACTCCAATGAATGTATTTAAATTTTTAATCTTCCAATGATTGGGAATTATTATATTATTCAAGTAACAAGGAAGGAAAGTAAGCATTATAAAAAAGATACACAATTATATCCATATTTAGCTATTTTTCGATTTAAAATCGGTATTTTATTTTATTGTGTAGTTTATAAGAAGATATCGGCAACATTGAATTCAGAACGTCAAGTTATCAGGTTAATACTTGCATATTCATATAATTTTGAAAAACGTAAGGAGTATGGGTATTCTAAAATGTGTTATACATTCGGGGTCATGTGTTCGTACATGTAACTAAACAAATATCACGCAAGGTTCTAAAGTTTCATTTTAATGTCACTTTTAATTAGCGTCTGAATTTCAAAATATTTTTACATGTACATTTACTGACATTTAGTGGAATAGAGCATTTCGTTTCTTCCTAAAGGTAAGACAACAAATAAACATTCTTTTACTGTAATGTTGTTCCATTATTATTCATGGGCATCAAATCAATCGTAAAAAAGTTTCGAAAATAAATTTAAGGAATAATAGTCCGATTTTCCAAAAATCAATTTAGTAGGCAAGTTTAATATACCAACTAAAATTGTTCATTTCGTTGATGGAATCACCAAAGAATTCTACGCAAATAGCTCTTCAACACATATCATGATGAAATCGTGTGCAGTATACAATGTGTATACATGACGTAACCTCTCATTTTTATTATATTGCATTAAAAAACTAATGATATGCTTTTAGACTTTCATTCATTGATTATACCAATGGATTGCATGAAAATACAGTTTATAGCGACGGTTTTGTGCGTGGCTATGTATGTGATCACTTTCTCGAGTGCTGACCAACAAAACTCCAGTAGCTTTCTCACTAGTTATGCCAAACACCAAAACATCTGCGATAAGATAGGATGGGAACCCAAATGTGGAAAAGGTAGAAAAGAAGGTATAATGTTTTACTAAACTTTTTAAACCTAAAATTGTTTTTATTTGATATAAACCTGAATAACCTTTTTTTTTAATTTACGCAAATAGTCTAACGTATTCAATTGATTACTGCACAATATTCATCATTTACTAATTCATTAAACTAGTTAAACTTATGTGAATGATTTTGTGGATTTTGTCGTGTTTTTTGAACCACTTTTTAATCTTTATTTATAAATGACTAATTTTAAATGAACATGTAACAAATCGTAACTTCTTACTTCATTTCTTATATTTTATACCAATCTCTTAAAATTGTTGCTTTATCCATTATTGGGCAAATGCATTTCTTATAATTCTTATAACTAACAACGTGAATGGTTTTTTTTTTAAGACTGCCAAGGAAAAGCAATCGCCTTTCATGCAATTTTGTCTAAAAGACTTACCAACGTGCCTAAACACACCATCATCAAGTTTGAAAACGTTGAGGTCAACGATGGAAATGGTTATAACCGGACCACCGGTAAATTTACTGCCCCTGTGGATGGCCTCTATTCGTTTTTATGGACCTACCATATACCTAAAGATTCCAAGGTGTACCTTTTTGGATATGTGAATGGAAAGCCAAGAGCGAGTTCCGGAACTCGAGCGACAAATGTGCAGAATACGTCGGGCCATTTTGTAGCAAAACTGAAGAAAGGAGACAAGTTCTGGATCCAAATTGAACACTTTACTGCTACTATTATATTCGAAAGTTATACATACTTGTCAGGTTATAAAATCAGTGGGTGTTGAATCAAATATTTGTAAATAAAACATATTTTATAACTTTTTCTTCTTTTTAGTTTCAATCAACTCTATGCAATCATTTGCATCGGATAACTGACCGTCACGTGCAGTCATTAGATTAAATGAATTTGCAGAAAATTTAATTAATCTTAAAAAAAATTAGATTATTATCCTGTAACCATGATGTAACACTTTGAAATTCCAGACTCATTCATTTATTATTAGTTAGACAAGTTTATGTATCGATTTTCCTATTTTCAGTTACTTATGCTATTTTTAGAAATGTTTATACCTAGTCACTCATAAAGAATTATGACCCATTGTTTACAGCCGATCACTCATTAGGAGTGATGAAAATTTAATATTATAAATAGTAAGTTAATTTAAAGAGACGGCACGTGTGTGAATAACTTCAGATTTACCCATTGTTTCGTTAGGAAATAAGAAATAACGTTGATTGTAACAGTTGAAATAGATAAAAATCCCTTTCACTTACCTATTTAATGTAATTATGAGCTTCCGGAAATTTAAGAGTCGTGCAAACCGGAATAATCTAATATCGTTTATTTGTATAACGTGGATTTTGATTGACAGTGACTGACACGTGCTGAAAACTACAATTAAGATATTCGCCGACTACGATCATCGTGGTATATGAGGTAAAAAGGACCCTCAAACGGAAAACATGATCACTTTCTTGATAATCTATTAATGTTTTTCCAATTTCTTTTCATTTTAAAATGAACAGATATAAATGGTCAAATAACCCCTCAAAGGGTCTCACTTACAAAAATGAATTTAGGTTGTAGTCAACTCCTATGATAAGCAAGCAAAATACATGCTTACAAAATAATAATTGTGGTTATTTTAAAAACTGAGAACAGCTATTACCTTGAAGAAGTAGAAAAGACTTAGACATTTTTTATCAACAAACATGAACAGGAGAATCTTCACGAGCCCTGCATGTGTTTTGTTTACAGTAAATATTTTACGATATTCTAATATATAGTTTATTGCATGTATCGTAATGCTTTCGTATTACGTTAACAGACTGAGATGACAAATGATACAACATGCCAATCATTAATATTCCTTTCAAAGGAAAACGTGTTGTGGTCTTATCACATACAAAGCGGTTTCTAAAGCGTGTATCTTTGTGGTTTTGTAAATGGGAAGCTAAGAGCTGTTTTCAGGAACAACAGGAACATCCTCGCCATCTTCTAGCAAGACTGAAGGAAGGAGATCAACTCTGGGTCGAAATTTACTATCATAGAGTTACCATAACACAGGGAAACTATTCACGCCTTACTGGATTCAAAATAAATGGCTGTTAGAAATAAAACTGTCTATAAACTATCAATTGTAACACCTTTTTAATAATGAACTTAAATGATTATTTCAATTTTTTTATTATTGTTTACCAAAAGATATTCTTGGCATGTTACAACTTTTTGACTTCTGACACCCCATTACTTTCTGCTTTTATCATATAAAGACTTTAGTTAGCTAATCTAAGTGTTCAAGTTGGGAAAGGGGAAATCACACTGATAAAAGATTATGTGAATCTTCTCAGTATAGTTGGGCAATCTAAATCTTGTGTCAAGAAGATTAAGGCAAGGTACATTTGCTGGGTGTATCAAATTAACCTGTTTGCTACTTCCTTAAAAATGAATTACTTATTTACAAAAACAACTGCTAAAAGACATTTACTTTATAAATTTTATTTGTTAACGATAATGAGCATTTTCTGCACATAGCATGTAAAATTATATAATGGGTCTAGCTATATGTATTTGATCAACATGATACCTAAAATGCTACACTAAACCAATTTTATGAACATATAGCAATCAAATTAATCAATAAATGATTTCGATTCATTGACTTCAATATCAAAATATGAAAGCAATGATCATCAACTGTACATAGTTATAGTTTAACTGGATGTTACATTACAGTAAATGTGTGAATAGATATGATTCGAAAGCAACGTAAAACAAATCAATAATATAAACATTATCCATTAATTTACACGTGAAGGTGGATGGGGATGCATGTGACATTGCTTATGCTGGGTGCATGTGACATTGCATGTGCTGTTTATTAAGGTTTCACCCTGCTTACCTTTTCCTTATTAGATTGGGGATAAAGTTAAAGGATCAAAGTCACCACAATAGTAATTTGTGTTACCCCATGACCAGGCGGTCCTTAGCTTGAATTTTGTATTATACCACAGAAACACATATCATAGCAAACTGTTTTAAAACAAACAGATGGTTCAAAGTATCTGATCCTGTTGAATATCATTGACAACATTGCCTGTTTGTTGTCCTTATTTTTGCACGCAGTGTCTTATCAAACAATTTGGTTTTAAAACATAGATAGATAGATAGATAGATAGATAGATAGATAGATAGATAGATAGATAGATAGATAGATAGATAGATAGATAGATAGATAGATAGATAGATAGATAGATATCTTTAAGAATTCCATACCAGTCAATGGTTAAAGGGGAAGGAAACTAAAAATATGTTGTACAATAAATCAATTTATTGTACAACATATTTTTAGTTTCCTTCCCCTTTAACCAATTATCATCTACTTTAATTGTAAATCGTATTTATTTTCATTAAAAACCCCGAAACAATGAATAAATCAAGAAAATCGATCGCTTAATTTAAATTTCCCGCCGTAATGGGGGCTGCCATTGAACTTTAATCTATGACGTCACACCATCTATTCCGGTTTGTCTTATCAACATCAGTATTAGTAAATCATGATATTCGCTCTAAATGACAAGTTCAGGAAAATTTGAAACAATATTGATTTGAGACCGTTCTTTTACCTTTGCAAACTGCGAACTATTGTCAAATGGAGTATGTTCGTTAAAATCTAAAAGCGGAGGTTAGTGTCGGAGAAATCTCAGCGTAAATGTGGAAATTGTCAACAGATGCCAAGTATCATAGAAAATGTCTGCCGTCGTTATTTCGACATGGTAATTCCGACTTTAAAGAATGAATTTTAAACATCCTGATTACAATTATAACATTTATTCAGTAAGCGAAGAACTTGACTTGGAATAAAAAATTTAATTGAGGTCGTTTTCAACTTTGACAGTTGTCATTTACTTATGAAAATGCATATATTTATGCATACAATGATACATGTATTTATTCTTTAGATTGACGTGTGAACTCAAACATTATCAATTTTGTTTAGTCGATTATTTGAGTAACAGAAAGGCATAAACCAGCGTTAATTATATTCAGAGCACTGTGTACATTCATTTGTATATGTAAACCAAACCGGAATAGATGATGTGACGTCAAAATAATTAATTTTTTGGTTTTTAATACAAAAGAGTTCTACATCATGTCAGCCTCCGATAAATACGATTTCTCCAACTTCAAACTTTAAAGCTTAATTACGTATTTTATTTTCAAAACAGCATGACCACATGTGATAATTTACAGCACTTTATTAAAATAAATAAATTATGTTTTTGGAGATATTGGCAACAAGACTTTTTTTTATTCTTGAGAGTTCGACACTATCTATCTATCTATCTATCTATCTATCTATCTATCTATCTATCTATCTATCTATCTATCTATCTATCTATCTATCTATCTATCTATCTATCTATCTATCTATCTATCTATCTATCTATCTATGCTGTGAATTGTATATTCTTTTAAGGAAATTAACCCCGGTTCAAGTACATGGCATCAAATTTTGAGGAAAATTACAAGAGGGTTAACTGTAACGATTTCACAAAATGTCCCATTTGCGTTGAAGATTTTAAATCTCCAAAATGTCTCCCATGTTCCCATTCGTTCTGTCAGGAGTGCTTCAAGAATCACATCCTGTCTGTTGTCATTCAAAGGAGGCGTCTGTGGGGTTCTTTTGTCCACTTTATCGGGACTTTACTCCCGCTGAAAACATTTCATCAGAGCTAAAGGACTGGGCAAATTAATGACAGACGTGGAAAAGTATCTCAAAATTTGCATGAAAACGATTGTGATGGTTGTCAAAGAGATAGAGAAGAAGAAGTAGCGACGCAGTTTTGTTTGATACGTAAAGATAAATTATGCAATTTGCGTGCAAAATATCATAGGCGTATCCTCCTCACAAAATATCATAAAGTTTTGTCATTGGACGATTTAAGGACGTATCTTATTGCCATTGAAAGAAAAATATCGTGTTTTACACATGCGGAAATCATTGTATATTACTGCCAAAACCACTCCGTTCCGTGTCGCAGAGTCTGTATCAGCACCGGACATAGAAAATGTGACAGCATTGAAACTTTTGAGGAATCAGCCGAAGGATTATGATCAAAAGAATATGACAAGTTATTTGTTGCCAAGGGAGAGCTAGAAAAAAGAAACTACAGACATCAAATATGAATTAGAGAAAAACATTTCGGACATTGAAGAGACCTCAGACAATTTGTCTTACGGTGCCGAAGCGTTGTATTCAGAAATCTAGAGTCATATCGAAAACATAAAAAAATGAGTATCTCAAAAAGCTCTCTGACAAATGCAAGAAGTGCAGAGAAAAATTGCGAGAAAATTCCGAATCCCTTGCTGACAAACTTGCTTATCTGAAACGATGTCAAAAAAATCGTTCAACAATATGAAAGAGGAGAGAGATGACGATCAGTACGTTCGCAAATTTTATGAAATCAGCAAAAAATATTCAACCTTAAAAGTTTTTTATTTAAGAAACAAGGCTTGTCTAAGATTGATGAAAGTGACGTCTAATTTTGATTCAAAGTGCTTTGAAAGCATGGACTATCTGGGCAATGTAAATGTTGGAATTGTAATAAGATTTCATACGATAGGATGCATGCGCGTACTCCCACCAGAACAATTTACCAAGCGGACATTTCAACGTTGAAACAACGTTGTTTCAACGTCAGGCATTAACGTTGAATCAACGTTGAAAAGAGGTTGCATATGAAAGTTGAGGCAACGTTGAAAATGTAATGTTGTTTCAACGTCAAAATTCAACGTTGATTCAACGTAGAGAAAGTGTTGAAATTTGGTTGAAAATATGTAGATATGACGTTGAAAAAAAGTTAAAATTAAATGACTTTTTTGTTAAATTTTTCTTAAAAACATATTTTGAATTATGTTGTGCTGTTTAATGTGTTTTGATACTTCATTAAAAGAAGATGTGATCCAAATGTGAAAGGGAAAATGGCTGAGGGCTGAGGCTGAGGGAAAATGAACACTAAGAAACCACGCGTACATTCCGCCAAAAGGTAGCCATGCTTGTTTTCCATGATATGGAACAAAATAGAATCCACAATAATCAGTTCATCATTTGCATTCAGCAGACTGTTATGAAAAATAACTCCCAAGATACTCCAATTTAAAATATAAAATAGTCACAATAGTTCAAATGCTAAGAAATCCGGCATTTTACTATACATAAAATCCGTGTATGACTGCACGAGGTGTACCTAAGAACTGAATTTCTTTGTTCACCAATAGCGTCTTTAGCGGTCAAGCTGACATCGAGCAGCCTGGTAATTTGCATAACTCCTAAGATCAGCAGTGCTTGCAGTAGTGCTGGGTCTGCGCATCCCCTTATCACTGACCTAGTTAAATGAAATAATGTGTTGAATATTGGTTGATCAACGTTGCAACTTGATTTCAACCTTTCCTCAACGTTGAAACAACGTTGCTTGCCCACTGGGTTAAGCATAACATCTAAAAAAAAAACCACGTAAAAGTTAATTTTGAAGATGTAACGTAGCCATAAGGACTTTGGGTAACATTTACATTTTCAATGTAATATACAGATGAAATGTTTTATTGATAATTAATTATGTTTCCTAAAATAGCAAAATAAGTATGTGTATATGTATATAACATCGTTTGTTTAGAACTACTTGTGTTATTGATAAATACCGTAGCAAATCGTCAAAAAATGATTTGTTACGACATAAATTTTAGACGTCGTTGAGTTTTGATCGCTTTAAGTCACAAACATGTCACAAATATGATATGCTTAAGAGCTATGACCATCTTTTACTTGAAATAAAAAGGATGAGAAAGAAATTACCATAAACAAAACTCTTGTGGAAAAAAGTAACAATACTAATCTCAAGAATTCCAGACTCCATCAACATAGTATAGCAGTGGATGATGACGTTGAAGAGAGAATCAACAAAAGAATCCAGAACTTGCAAACTGAATTAGAAGGTATAATTGATCACAAATTTAATCAGATTTTGCAAAAGTTAGACGTTTCAAAAACTGATACCAGGCAAAGTTATTCGAGAGGAAGCTGCAAAAAAGGCAAAAAAAAATAAAGGAGAGGTGAGTATGCTAGGAGAAATTACTGTAAACGTATTACATTTGGCTGTGTATTCTATTTAGCGTTTTTGGCGGAAAACGACGTCTGCTAAATGAAGTACATCACCAAATGTAAAAAATGTAAGTAGATAGATAGTTACATTTAGAAATGCGAAAAATCAAATGTACGCTAACTTGTTCAAAAATCATATTCTGCCAAATATCGTACACTCTAAATATAATACGTTTACAGTATCAGAATAACGATTCATATATAGGGAATCAATACAGAAGACCATTCAATTCTAAAGGCGAATTTCTCGTAGTCTATACTGATGGCCAAGCAGTGACCAGTAAAGCTAGAAGTAACGGCCAGTATATAAAGTGTGACATGATTAGTGAGTTAAATGAGGTTCCAGTTATCTGAAATAGTGAAAAACTGGATGCATTATTAGACAGTGGTTCTATGATAACAACGTTGTTTGAGAAAAAGTACAAAACTCTTCTACACAAACCAGAGTTAATAGAATTGCCTGCCCTTGGATATCAGAAATCAGATATCAGGAGCAGATGAGTCGATTCTGCATAATAAAGGATTTATAGATAAAATTAACCATAGATATCCCATAAAGCTTCTAGATCTTGAACTTTTTGTTCCAATTGTGATAGTACAAGAAACAAAATTTAGAACAGTCCTGTCATTGTTGGAACAAATATTCAGAATCTGTAAAGACTATTTTTCACATGTGTCATGTTAGTTGCTAGAGGCTTGAATTTCTGTCTTGTCAGCCTATAAGATAATCGATCAAAAAAACATTCAGGTCATTCTGTGTAAAGGCAACTAATATATATATATATATATATATATATATATATATATATATATATATATATATATATATATATATATATATATATATATATATATATATATATATATATAAACCAGTGCCATGGAGATGGATATATGTAGAGGAAACAGCTTTCACCATCATAAAAGAGAAGTTAACATCCTTACCTATATTAGGAGCGGTCTTGTTTCAAAACTAGGGAGGAAAAAAGAGAGTGATAGCATATGCCAACAGAAGACTCAAACACAGTGAGACTAATTATCCGGCACATGGGCTGTGTGTGATAAGCCCCATGACTATTTAGATAGGAACCAGTTTGAGGTCATCACAAATAATAATAATCTTACGTATATCTTTACAAAGGCCAAACACGATTCTACAAGCCAAAGATTGGTAGCTACCTATGATTTCAAACTTTCTTACAGGAGTGGACACCTCAACGGCGATGCCGACGGATTGTCGCGCAAGCCAGTAGTCTTAAATGACACAGTGAAGGTTATCTGACAGTCAGTTATGGCATCTGTACCATTTGTCAGAGTCAAACCATGGATGGATGCATATTATTCGATCGTCGGCCGAGGATAACTCGAATTCATCTGATACATTTACTAGGAAAGACTGGAGACAGGAACAGTCCCAATAAAAGACTATTGGGCGAGTAATAGATATCATGAGAAGCGGTTAAAGACCAAGGGGAGAAAGTGTTAAAAGGGAACTCTTGCAGGTACAGAAGTTCAATAGAGTGTACAAGAAGTTGGAACTGATTGAGGGAATCTTGTACAAATTAAACCTCTTCACATGATGGTCGGCAAATAAAACAGATAGTATTGTCAAGTCCCTGAGAGAGATAGTATTATGTGGCATTAATGATGATGTTGGACATCCAGGTTACAAGGTATGTTTACAACTTAGAAGCAGGTTTTTTATGTCTTAATTTATATAATTCTTATTACTATTTCTAGTATATTCATAAAGGTAGAACGATATAAACGATCCTAAATTGTTAATTATGTGAAGTAAAGGGGAAACACAATTTAAAAATAGCGTCATCGACACGGTGAACGGAACAAATACTATTCTTCATGAATGATGCATGTACTGAGAGTGTTTATTTGTTCTTTATTCAAAAATTCCTCTGAACGAAAATTCACTTAATATGGTTTATAACTCATAAATCAAAAATACGGAACACAGGGAACACGAACTTGACTAATAAAACCCCTACAGCTTCTTGATGGAAACTTACATGGATTTACCTAGCTTTATTTTATTTTGTGTTACTACCCGTTTTATATTTAAAGAGATTTCAAGAAATTATATTTAAACGGGGAAAATTAGCGTCGTAGCTAAGTTCGTTTCAAGCGCCGGAGGCTCGAACATTCTAAGGGGGTTACATTAAATTGAAATAAGAATTTTAAAATGAATGGAGAAAAACCCTGCATTATGGGAGCTTCTAAAGTTCATTTCTATACGTTTATGAAGGATAAAAAACAGTTTACTAGTTACTATACACTTTTTAAGTAAAAACAAAAATTGATTTTTGAAAAAAATACAAAACTCATCTACTGTATTATATCAGTTTCCTGTCCTCTCACGAAAAAATAGGATATGTAGGAATTTGTTTTAACATTCGGAAAGAGGAAAAAGTATATATTAATTCTTAGTACATGTTACAATTTCATTGACACAGATTAAATAAATCTTAAAGATCTTTGTGTTATTGATACATGCTATGTATAGTCAACAACAAGCATTGAGAAAAAAAAACCATTTATTGTTCATTAATATATATATATATATATATATATATATATATATATATATATATATATATATATATATATATATATATATATATATATATATATGTGTGTGTGTGTGTGTGTGTGTGTGTTAAATTTGATATTTCAATGTATTTATACCTCTTATAAAGTTTATAAAATTTCTTGATTGACATTTAAATGACCATATTTACATGTATATAATAATCGGTCTCTGAACTCCCGTGTATGTGGGGTATTAGTCCTACCCGTTGACCCACTTACAAATACTCCATTAATATGCAGAGGCTCTGTTGATTTTTAAGTAAATTCATTACAAACGCTTTTATTAATAATATATTAATATTTTAATTACATTTTTTGCTGAGTCATTGACTAATAACATGTTGTCAGCTAACTGCAGTGATATCAGGATTAAAAGTATTAAACATCCTTTTTTTTTGTTATTTTCGATGCATAACCAAATAACGTAAATGTAAGGTATGTTGTTGCATTACCCATTTGTAAAACCCAAGACGATACTATAGAATTACTCACTACAGGGTTAGTTCATGCAGTGAAAATATATTTAGATTAAATTACTATCATACTTTTATCATTGACATTTATAATTTACAAGTTCGTGTACTCAGGAGACAGAGCAACTTCAGTTTCTCTTTCTGAGGAAATTATGGTGTAGTTATAAATATGTACCGGTTACAAACAAATCTAATTGTTTAATATTCTCTGTTCGATCGTGGAATTTTCTCTCCAAAAAAGCAGAATTTTGCATCTATTTTAAAAAAGAAACTGTACCATTTACCGAAAGAGCTAATGAAAAATTCGTGATTTAATTAAGTTTATTTCGGCTTCATGGGCTTTAGTTCCTAAATTCTATCTATGATGATCCTATTATGATAATCTTCCTTTTGTTCCTATCCTCGTCAGCGTGCCTCTTTTTTATTTTCTTGCCAAATCTCAAAATCAACGCCCTATTAACGGTTTACCCCTCTATTCTTGTCGCCATCGTTGTTGATGGACCGAGATGGATGTCACCTGACCAATTTTTAAAGCGCGGTTATTCAAATCGTTTGTATTTTTCACAACACTTAAAAAATAAAATATATATATTTTTTAATTCTCTTATCTTTGTTATACGGTTGATTTAGATATATTTATGTGATTTATGTGAAAGTCCTATCTTTAAACAAAGCTGAAGTTAGGAAGCAAATAGTCAGATATTATTATTATTCAATTGAGTATGAGTTATTGTATTCTAAAAAGTTTTATAAATTCGGGGCCAGATGTTTGTACATGCAACCAAACAAAAATCATGCAAGGGTCTAAAGTTTCATTTTAATGTCACTCTTAATTCGCGTCCGAATATCAGATCATTTTTACATTTATATATAAATATACATACAATATTGTATAAGTATATTACATTCTTTTACTAGCATTTAGTTGGAGGGAACATTTCCGAAAGGTAAGACAACAATCTTTTGTCGCAAAGTTGTTCCGTCCTTATCTGTGGGCATTAAATTTCACAGTAACTTTTCATTAATTGTTTTTCTACATTATAAAAAGGATAAAAAATTATGCATATTTTTAGATACTACACCCTCCATTCTTTGATTAAAACAATGGATTGCTTGAAAATAGAGATTATAGCGACGCTTTTGTGCGTGGCTATATATGCGTCGAGTGCAGACCAACAAAATTCCAGTAACTTTCTCACTAACTATGCCAGACAACAAAACATCTGCGATAAGATTGGATGGGAACCAAAATGTGGAAAAGGTGCCACTGGAAAAGAAGGTAATCTTTAATAAATTTCTTAAAACTTTGAAAAATTGTCTTCATTTGTTATAAATTTGAATACCTTTTTTAATTTACTTCAATAGTGTAATTTTTTCATCATTAAAGCACAATATTCTGCATTTATTAATTCATTAAACTTCTTAAGAGATATGTTGACTGAATCTGTGCATTGTCTGGTTTTTTTAAATCAACTTAGTTTTAATCGATATATACATGTATTTGCATATGGCTAATACTAAATGTACATGTAACAAATCGTAACTACATGTACTTACTTTATTTCTTGTAAAAAAAAATAATTTTAAACTGTTGATTTATTTAATTATTTCTGGGTCGAAAGCATTTCTCATGATTGTAATAACAAACACCATGAAATTTGTTTTTTTTAAAGACTGCCAAGGAAAAGCTATCGTCTTTCATGCACTTTTGGCTAAAAGACTTAAAAATGTGCCCAAAGATACCATCATCAAGTTTGAAAACGTTGAGATCAACCAAGGAAATGGATATAACCCGGCCACCGGTAAATTTACTGCTCCTGTAGATGGCCTCTATTCGTTTTTATGGACCTACCATATACCCAAATATGCAGTGTACCTTTTTGGATATGTGAATGGAAAAATAAGAGCAAGAATAGGAAGTATACCATCAAATTGGCAGAATACGTCGGGACATTTTATAGGAAAACTGAAGAAGGGGGACCAATTCTGGATTGAAAGTTTCCATGGTACTGCTCCTTTAATAGTTGAGAATTATACATATTTGTCAGGGTACAAAATTAATGGTTGTTAAAACAAGAATCTGTCAATAAAATATGACTCGCAAGTTTCAATTGGGTTATGTATTTTTCTGCAATGTCGCCTGTCCCAAGATATTTATGCAGCACATTTGGACGATTTTTAATAAAAATACACATCAACCTGTGAAAGAAGTGCAATTGAAATCGGTGAAAGGAAAAATATCCAAGATATCTTCGTTGACATACCATTTTTCACTGAGAAATAGTCACAGAAACGAAAGAAAAACGTATTTTTTACGGAGATTTATAACTGGAAATGTTATGTTTTCTTCACTCAAAATTCACTCGGAATACCTCGCACAACTTTTCAACGTTATCATCCGGGTACTTTTATCTCTTTTGCAATGCAAAATCCCCATAGACCAAATATATCTTGGGACAGACTATATAAATAAGTATGAATCTGGTTTTGATTTTCATACCGGGTAATTATGATATCTAAAGTGCTTAACTAAAAGAAATATGTAATAATTCTAAAGGACGTTGTTTATTTTTTCTTTCAGTTTCACTTTTGAAAAGTTAATTTGTCATGTTAAGTATGCTAAATTATTTGTAATGGCCAGCAAACATTTTAAAGTCAGTTGCAATATACAGGACACATATTTTTTTTGTTAATATGTAAACAAAGCTTGTGCCATATTTTGGTTTGCATATTTTGTTGAAAATACTGGAAATACTTCATTTTCCTTGAATTTTCTTTCTGCAAGTTTACATATGTTTCATGAACATGATATTACAGTTTTTAAGTGTTGTCACTTCTAATTTGTTTTAAATAATGTATTTTCTATTTAAACGAAAACAATTAATAAACAATGATATCGTTTATTACTGAAAATTGACATACAATTTCGGCTAAAACTTTAAAATTAACCTTAGGTAAGCATTGTAAATATTTTAATTTGGAAAACTAAAATTTGAAAATTTAAATTGTGACCATGTGCTCCTTCAAAATTGAAATGTAATAATCTATACAGAAATGTTTATTCATCAACTCTAATATTCATAAAATCAAAGCAATTCTCATCCATTGTACAGGATCATAGATCAGTAGTCTGTTACATTAGACAAACATGTTTAAATCTAATAAATATTTTACAGATCAATGACATAAGGATAAGTATATACACATGTATAATTATATGTTTGTTTGTGCATATATATACAGAGGGCTATGAAAGTCATTGCATGTAGACAACGTGCACTGGATATAAATCATTATACACAAAACTGTGTATATTAAATATTGTTCATTTAATAATATAAAACAATAATAATGGAAATATGATTAAAAGTAGATCACAGATAGTAATCATGCATAGCATCAAATCAGCTTGTGGTAGCCATTCTGATGGCACAATCAGTTCTTGTTGCATAAATCAGTAAGTCAACATTTTGCACAGATAATTATTCCAAGTTAGTTCTTCTAGCTATATCAGTCTTGAACTGGTCCCCATATCAGCTGAACTTTAGCTGGTCATGAAAACGCAGTATGGAATTGACTGGTTCCTTGTCCTAATTAAGCTGGTCCTGGGTATTCAATCAAACAGGCAGCACCCATACCAGTCCCCATGCACATGGAGACAACACCAAACGCCCTACAAATGGTTGTCACATAATATTACTCAGCATTGAATGCACAGGCAGTTCTGTTGCATGTTATTATGTGAAATTTCATATGAATAGATGACTTTTTTGTTGGAAATGAAAGTTTGTGAATTCAAATGAAATGCAGTGTTTGAAATGTGCACATCATAAATGTTATATGACTGTGGAATCTAGCATTTAAAATTTGAACTCATGTCTATTTCATACAAGAGAAAATTTCATACGAAATTTACATGATCTGAAATGTACATTTATAAAAACTTAAGACGAGTCAACGTAAATGCTCTTGTTAAGAGTTTAAATAGAGATAATTAGAAACTTTAAAATTCACCTAGTCTTGAAATAGACTGCTTACAAACAGAATGAAAGGGGCAAATATAAAAATTAGGGGCAAAAATTTCCCTGTATACAGTTATAGGAATTATATTTTTCAAAGATTTCAACATGTAAAATCCTTAAGGGAAGTACAATTACAAGCATATGTATTATTCTTATGCAAAAAGTCTTATCTTTTCCCCTCTTTGTCTCACCCTTCTTACCTTTTTCCTCGTCTTTCCAACTCGTGCAGTAGCGTCGCTATTTGTCTGGCTCCTGTGCATCCTAGCGGATGACCAAGAGCAATGGCTCCACCCAGGGGATTTACTTTCTCTGATGGAATGCCCAGTTTTTTGACTGTGTAATAAGCCTGGCTGGCAAATGCCTCATTGATTTCAAAAACATCTATGTCATCAATGGTAAGGCCTGCAATGTTTGGAGAAACTAGTTAATCTTTATGATAAAATCAATTAAGCAGGCTTCTTTTAAATATTGTAAATATGCCTATAATTAACTACTAGCACTTTTCCTGACATAGAAATCTATCAAGAGGCAAAATGGGGGAAAACACATTCAAGTGAACTGTACATTTTTTTGGTTTATTTATCCAAAATAAATGTCTATGACAGTCATATTTGTGGGTTTTTTTTTTAATTTTTGATGAGTATGTGATAATGTACATCATGTAGAAAGTTAAAAGTCATGTCCATAAACATATTGCATATGTTTGTTAATTACAGTTGTGGAGATCATATATCATAGAATACACTAAACTGAAACTGATTATATACAAGTACATGCTTTTGAATACATCTGAATGAATTAATATAACACCTTCATATTTTTGCGATGTTTACATATGTTAAAAAAATAATGCACCTTTCAATCAGACAAATTTATTAAATACTTCTATCATGAAATAGAGTTTCCTAAAGAATACATGGATATGTTATACCTGTCTTTTTCAATAGTTCTGGAATGGCCACCGCCGGTCCGATTCCCATGATGTCTGGGGGGCACCCTACTACAGCGTACCCCCGGACCACCCCGAATACCCTCAGCCCCCTCCTGGCAGCCTCTGATCTGCGGGCCATAAGAACCGCTGCTGCTCCATCACTAACTTGGCTGGAGTTTCCTACACAACACGATATACATTGTGACAGTCCATATCATTGGTTATTCTCAATATGTATTACTATGTACTTAACTGTTAACAGGGGACAACAAAATTTTCCATTGTGAATTTACAAATTATGACCATGCATGAGCATATAGTCAGGTACATTAAGTTAAGATATACCAGCAGTGGTAGACCCGCCCTCTTTGAATGCAGGCTTTAGTTTCAGCAGTTTTTCTAGGGTTGTTGGTCTCACTCCTTCATCTTTTGACACCTAGTAAGAACAAACATTCTGAGTTTATGTATAGCATGAAAATATAATCCTTTCCTAAAAGAATCCAGAGTGAAGTAGTGAAAAACCATTGTTACAGTTACATTATGTACTAGAAGATAACAAGATGAAAAGTCAGGAAACCTAGTAATTTATAATCAAATCTAGTTTCATTTGTAGTGGACTATAAAATATCCCAGTTAAAGTTCAAAAATTTTATCACTGTCTTTTTTTAAAAATGGAAAATAATTAGAATGTGTTCAAAATTAAAGCATAAAAAAACCTACCAGTATGTCTGACAGTCTTAATGAGGATTCATACACATATATTAAACATATACTAGGTGTCACATACTGTGACTGTGTGCTCGTTTCCATCCTTGTCCGTGACTTTGGTGGTGACAGGAGCTATCTCCTTATTAAACGCACCAGTCTGCTGGGCCTTGCCAGCTCTGTCAACATTTTGTATGAAAATCAATAATAAATACTGTATAACAAGCATTATAGCATGCAAAATACATATCTGTAAGATTGGCAAAAAATGTCTGCTCCCCCATGTTGAAAGCCTGTCGTTAATTTCTGTATATAAAGGGAGATAAATGAAAGTTTGCTCGCAGAAATAAATTGTCACAGATATCAACTCTGGACAACTCAAGTCATTTAGGAATAAAAATTAACAGTAAGGCCAAGTTTAATCTGCCATGACAGTTTATGTAATAAGGTTGACCATGACTTTTGACATTTCACCCCTGGTACTAACCTTTGTTGTGACAACAAGGCAAATTTGTCCTGCTCTTCTCTTGTGATTCCAAACTTTTCTGCAACATTCTCTGATGTCATTCTAAAATAAATATGATTAAAAGAACTCCAAAGGTTAAATTTTGAACATTTTCTCCATTCATATATTAAATGAGTCAATTAGCAGAATTACAAAATTACATGTGTACATGTATCATGTTCAATTAAAAAAATTATATTGATAATATAAATCTACATGACTATTGTACACTTTACAACAGAATGAGAGCTTGTCTAGCTATCATTATTACATCTAAATAAATCATTACATTGTTACATCTGACACTTATCCTATTAGCATATCTAGCTAACCATTATTACATTACATATATCATTACATTACACTTACCCCATTGGGATGAGAACTTGTCTGGCAAGGTCATGTTCAAACACAGAGGGGTTGATGGGGGCCAAGGAACTTGTATTCCTGTGCATGCTCATAGATTCTACCCTGGAAAAGAGAAACAATACTGGATGTAACTTACCACAATAGTTTGAGTCTGACCATTAAGGAGCAGGAAGGGGTGGGGGGGTAATGGCATTTAATCACTTGGAAAATGTAGAGTATGGGCCAGTTTGGGAAATGTGAAATGTATGTACATACCCTGCTCCTATTCCTAAATCAATCTGGCCCGTTTTAATGGCACCTAAAATACACAAACAAAAAAGTTAGCAAAACAGTGCACAAAAGAGAGTCAGAAATAATGAAATATTCAAGGAAATTCATTTATCAAATAGTATTCTATTATATTAGATTTTCAGGTGATTATTGTACATTTGGTTTTCTCTTTGTTTTTAAATTATATAGACGCTTCAAATGATTATGATTGAATGGTAAAATGCAAGAAAGAGTTTTAATTGTTTCAAATTCTTTCACCTAAAGACAAAGTATATATTGTTTGAGTTCTTATACGGTCCAGTTTCCTCACCTGCTATGGTCATACAGGCCTGCAGTCCTGAGGAACATTGTCTATTAACAGAGTGAATGGGCGTAGTTTCTGGAATCCCACTGTGTGAAAAGGAAATATTAGATTCAATATCAATCTCTGTTGAATAGTAGGGCAAAAAATCACATACATATACCTGAAAAACATCTTTTAATCATGTGAAAGAAAAATTTGCAAGAATTCTTATGCCTTGTTTTCATCAGAGCATATTAAATCTCTGACCCAGAAAATGTTGTACAGTGAAAAAAAAACTATAGTCACCTGAAGAATTGTCCGGTTCTGGCAGACACAGCTGGCCTTGGATCTCCAACATTACCTGGATAAAATACACAGGTATACAGTGAGATTAAGTTTTACAATTTATAGCATGTCGAGCCCTACATATACTATTTAAGAACTCTTAGTGTCCTAAGGTGCTTCTTCAATATCCATCTGTATACAGTTAAATTTACAACCACCTAAAGTAAGCCCGTTTAATGTTATAATTTTTTATCACAGTCGTGTAGAAAGTTCTTCTTACTTAAAAGCATACAAATGTGTCTCCTCTAATTAATAATCAAAAGAACTGTTTGAACAAATTATTTAACATCAAGGTGCTACATTGTACATGCCCAAAACTATTTATCATAATCAGTCGGGCTGTGGAGTTACATGTTAGTCTTACGGTAAGCTTCATAGATGCATAGAAACTGGCATCTACTTACATGTATAATTTCAATCTTCATAAAAATACTGACCAACACAAATGTCTTGTACATCTGCTGGAGCAACCTTGGCCTCTTGTAGAACAGCCTGGAACACTGGGACTAGCAAATCATCCGTAAACGTATCCTACAAATAGAATATCAGGGTTAACAAATCATCACAGTGTTTATCAAAATAATGTACAATTGTTAAGATCGTTTAAACCACAGGCACCTGAATTTTTATCAATCAGTCGCTTAATAAGTCATATATCAAAAAATTCTACCCCTACTTTATATAAAACAAGTGTATTTATATATAGTAGGGGTAGAATTATTTTATATATGACTTATTAAGCGACTGATTGATAAAAATTCAGGTGCCTGTGTTTAAACCCAGAATATCATTTATCCTTTCCTATACCTATCCTGCATTAATACTATATCAGCCGTGTTGCCTGTCGTATCGTTTATCGTCTTAAAAAAACTATACCTTGAAGGAACCCCTGCCTCCTTTGGCGATCGGCGTACGGCGAGCAGACACAATGACAACGTCGTCTGGACTGTCAGAGAATTTTCTGGCCGAGGCCTCTTTGGTTACCAATCTGGATGCCTCGTTACTTGTGCCTGTTCCTGAGAGATGGCTGAAAGTAACACGTAGCCTCTCCATTTTGCAAACACCTGGAATCTGGGACGAACGGTTCAATTTCTAGATCATAATGATAAGTCTAGTTTATGAACTTTCACTTTATCATCGTCGTCACAGGGTCCAACTTACTTCAGAATGTCGAGCCCGATGTTTCTCATACACCATAAAATCAAAGTACTGAAAAGCTTTGCGCGTTTCACACCATGTCGTTAGTATATACATGTATATACGTCCCTGGTGATAACCTGAGTGTTTTGAACAAATTTTTAAAATGTCATGAAAATTAGATCCCTTGGTCCTTTAGTATATCAAAATGGACAAATATTCTTTTAACAGTATTTATTTTTTTTAAAGATATTTTAAAACCAATAAATTTAAGTCCTTTCTTTGGTGATCCATTACTCTATTACTGAGCAATAACACGCATACGCATAGCACTTGAAAATAATAAGATAAGCGTGTTTCTCTCTCTCTCTATCTCTCTCTCTCTCTCTCTTAATAATATTTTTCAATTTCCATTTTTTTTTTTACATTAAATTATTGGGAGAAAACCTGATGTGAAACAAATTACATGTAATACTCTCAAATTTTACTCTTACGTTACAGTAAAAGGTATATTTTCTTTTAACGTTAAATACGTACTGGGGATACCTTATTTTACGCGAGTACTGAATTCTACGTACGATACCGCTGTTTTGCATCACATCGCAAAACTATATTAATTCGCCAAATTCGAATTTTTATCATTGGTTCATTTTGTTTACATCTTTCCGAAAAATAAGAGCGAGTTTTTAAAATCAGCAAGATTATGGTTATCGTGATTTTACGCGGATATATAATGTTTCACACATGAAAAAAAAATCCCAGAATGCAACAAATCACTAGATGTGAACAGAAAATTTAATACGGATTATATGCTGGTACACAATACATGTATGGGGGGGGGGGGGGGGAGACGATTGTGTTTGTCCGGGTGGTGATGGGGTGAATTTCCAAATCTATTTCCGATAATTTTTCTATTGAATTAAAAAAATTATAATTTCCCATGCAGAAAGAGTTAAGTTCGGCACCACCCCCTATATCCGCGCATAATTATGTATATACATGTATATGTACTTGTACATGTCCTGTAAAATAATTATGCTCAGATGAAAGCATTATTCGCTACTACCGCCTAGTATATGTATGCAGATTAAAGGTGTACTTATATGTCTTCTGCATATATAACAAAAAAAAGGAAATGTACCGACAGATAAACAAAATAAACTGAAAAAGAAATGCTACTAATTTGTTGGTCAATTAAAAGGACATAATGAACAAATGATAATACATTTTGTGTTGAAATGAGTAATTCATATGTTGTCGTCAGAAGCATTTTCTACGCTAAATACTTGCATTGATGAATAAGGATCTAACAATGGCATTTCTGTATTACATGAATACAGTGCACTTATTTTAAATTCTGAAACCTAACAAGATGGATTATGAAATAATTGTGCCATTGCTATTCAGTATTTCACATTTTACAGGTAAGTTTCTTCTTTCTTTCTTTCTTTCTTTCTTTCTTTCTTTCTTTCTTTCTTTCTTTCTTTCTTTCTTTCTGCATTCTTTTCTATTTGAGTAAGTAAAAAAAAAACTAAAACTAAAATAACGCGACATACATGAATTCACAATTGGAAGGGAGAAAATATTCTGTTTTAAACGAAAAAAAAAAACTATTTCCAAAATGTCTACATACCTTCTTTAATCTACTTTTTTTTTCAGCCTGTAGGCCGACTTATCATAACCCGTACACGTATATATAATAATCATATTATACTTTTATAATCAATATATTTTATTTTAGGTAATTCCTCCAGTATCTTTCTAAAGTGTTAAACGTGTACTATTTTTCCAGGATTTTCACATGCTCAGTGCCCCTTGGGTAACTACGGCTCTACCTGTGAACTGAAGTGTGGTCAATGCGCCGGGGACGGGTCATGTGATCAGATAACCGGGTCATGTGTCGGTGGTTGTAATCCGGGGTATACCGGGTCAAAGTGCGATGGGGCGTGTCCATCAACATGTGGGGGTGACGGAAGTTGTCTCCAGTATCCCCCATACTGCAGTAATGGATGCCAGGCTGGCTATACAGGCTTAAGGTGCGATCAAGTAACCATCTCTACCTGTCCCCTCAACTGTTTGGAGCCCTGTGGTACTTATGATTGTCCGAGCGGGTGTCTGCCTGGGTACTATGGTTTTGATTGTAGTGTTCGATGCAGCTGTTCGTCAGGGGTCGCTTGTGAGCAGATCTCTGGGGTCTGTGAGATAACAACGCCCAAGAGTTCTCCATCAGTACTAACAAGTAGTACAATAACTATGTCAGCTGATACAACGACAAATGGGACAACAGAGAAAACTGGAGCATTAAAGCAATCGACTACAAATACTGAAACAATAGGAAAAACGACAGCAACAACTGAAGCAACAGAGAAAACAACGGCAACAAGAGGGGGATTGAAGGAAACAATACCAACAACTAGAACAACAGAAAGAACAGAAACAACAACTGGAGCAACAGTGAAAATAATAGCAACAACTGGAACAACAGGGACAACAGTAGCAACAACTGAAGCATCAGAGAAAGCAATTATGACAGCAACATCTAGAGCATCATCAATGCCTGCAAAAACTACAACTCAAGCAACTTATGGGACATATATCGTCATTCATTACGTTGACGAAAGTGGTGTTGTTGTTGCTAACAATTCTGAAACAACAACATTGTCAATCATGCCATCAGGTAAAAGAGGTTTTATTTTCTAAGTACACCATGGCAAAAAAAAATCTTTCTACATGCAGACAGCAATACATTGTATCAGTTGATTAAAAAAAAAAATACATATTCACATTTTCTAATGAAATATCATACCGTCAATATACATGTACGACATAGAATCCAGAGTTTAACTTAACGGACTTTTTATCATAATTTTAGAATCTCTGTCGTTTTACACCACTGCTTTCTGGGTACCTGTTGCACTATTGAGTCTCGTTATGGCATTGGGCTGTATTAGAACAATTTGGAAACTGTATGCTAGGTAAAAAGTGACGAAAATTATTTTTGCATGTTAGGGTGACACCTTTCTAATGAAAAGAAATTATTGTATATCTATTTCAATGATATAATTTCAGGAAACGCAAGAACAACATATCTTCCTACGAAAGTCGGTTCGTTTTATCTGAAGGTAAAATGTTTATTTCGAACCCCCTATATCCTTTAAACCCCCTCTCTCGTCCCCAAAAGACAAATATAATTTATATATAAAACTACATGTCTGTCTATTTTTCCTTTGACAAGAATAACTACATGTACATATAATTTGTCATTTGATATTGGCATATTGCAAACATTAAATCAATACAGACGAAATTGTTATCCACATAAAGAATACACACATTTACAAACTTAATTTGATTCCCGACCACAACCACCCCCTGCCCTCCCAATTAAGTTTTCACAGCTGTGCAAGATCACGAAGATATATAACCACATGAATTATTAAGTATCCATGTAATCGAATACCATTTTCTAATTTGATAATTTATTACAGAAATTAACGTGGCTTATGACAGACTTACCGAGCCAGATAATATCTATATTGAGCTGGAACGAATGCCAACGATTACCTCATTTTCGTATGTGTCTTTATTCTTTTTCTATGAATTTATTTTTTATTAATTATTTCGAAAATTCCAAAAAAAGAATGATTGTTTTCATCATTGTTAACCTTTTTAATTTTTTAAAAGGATCTATAACTGCTGTACCTTTCATTGTTTTTTTTTTCCTCCTCATTTTTTCAGAAATATATATACAGTGTATACATTTTTTTTATTGTTAAATTCAGAGACAACAGAGGAGGCAGTCAATATTACTCCACGGTAGCATCTCTCCGGGATCATGCTAAATTTAGATCAGACAATCGTGCCTTGGCGGATCAAGTGATTTTGGAGGAGGGGGTTATCCCTGATGGTCAGCCCCAGAGGGTTTCAGAGGCCCACTCGTACCTTTATCTCATACCTTGACCAAATCTCTAAAAATAGCACCGAAACAATAACAACAACCGACATGGAAGACTTTCGGCTTTTTTAACATACATGTACAATGATCATGTGTACAATTAATATCTAAAAATGTTTTTTTACACACTTGAATGCATGTTGCTGATAAAAGTGTTTCTTCTTTTTTTTGTGTAGATGGAATGATTGATATTTTTTATATGGGAAAATCACTATGCATTGTTTAGGGCACACAAATGAAAAGAGGCAGTAATTACTGTAGTATTAGCAGATTTCTAGTAAATACATGTAAATATACATGTGTATAATTTGATCGAAAACCCCTGTCACACCGGAGCTGCGTCCTCACGCCGATCCCGCTTCGTCCTTAAATGATATAAAACGCCAAAGTAAACGCAGTAGAGTCTCCTACAGCGCTTTAACAACGCAACGGCATCTTCGTCCATCGCGGTGGGATCGCCTTGAACATTTTAGAACGCCATGCGACGGCGCGCACTTTGAACATGCACAAAGTGCGCGCCGTGGCTTTGCATTGCGTTCTGATAAACACGCCGTATAAGCGTAGTGAGGTCGCCGTGACAGCGCCGTAAGATCTCCAACAGCGCCACGATCGAGAGCTCCGTCGGCACGCTCAAGGAACGCAGCTAATCGCAGTGAAGACGCCATGATAAGTCAATTGCGCTTGCACGGAGACCTCACGGAGTCCTTTGGGATCTCACCGCGTCTCTATCGCGCTCTCACTGCGCATCCACAGCGTTTGAATAAGTTGTTTTCATTTGCATGCGTTCACACAGCGATCCCAAAGAACTGTTGCTGCGTTTATCGCGCTCTCGTGACGTTTTTTTCCTGCGTTTATACCGCGCTCCCACGGCGTTTCTAGTGAGTTGTCATCAAGAACACAAAAACTCAAACAATGACTGTTGTACAATAGCAAGCGATGTAATAATTTTCAATATGGATGTGATGACTATGTAAAATGTAACATTTGCTAATATTCCAAGACCTATCAATGGACGTAGATGGAATTCATGCCATTTGTTTCTGATGTTTTCTCATCTTTTCTAACAACTAATAACGGATCTTTTTTGTAGACCTGACTACTAAGAGTTTTGTCGGCTAGTCCTTCACAAATGGTAAAAAGTTGTTATGTTTCAATAACAATGATTGTACCTTTTCATAAAATCAAAACATTTTTTAATCATTTATTTACTACTTGTTTGTTTCCCATACAATTGTACAAATTAATATTAACCTACCAAGAAGTAAACAACGTCTTGTGCACGCAGTCAGCGCGCAGAGCACGCCGTGGACGCGCGGTAAAAACTCCTACCACGTCATGAGCGCTCGGTCGACCCTCAGCGAGAGCGCAGTCAATCGCCGAATACAACTCTGTAGAAACGCAGTTACACGCCGTGGGAGCTCCGTAAGAACGCCTCGGTCGCCGTCAGGACGCCGTGACATCTCCACTTGTAAAATTTTTAAGTAAAACTGTACATTTTTTCTGAATTTTCCTTGCGATCCTACGGCGATTCCATGAATTTTACAACGCCGTGAACACGCTGTGGGGACGCAGCCTTAAACAGATCTCTTGACGTGTAAAAATGCTGGATGCACATTTATATTATTATATTTACGTCTACCGAGTATGATTCTCTCTATTTCTTACGGAAACTGGTAGTTAATTCATAGCTCTATAGAAACAGCGGGACTTCAATATACACGCCCCTTTTATGGACTGCATGGGCGAAACCTACAGCGACCCAAGAAAAATCACGGACTGCACGAGATAATCACGATGATGTCAGACTCAAACTCCCAAAGAAGACGATTTGGCTATTTCTTTTTGCTAACGCACCGATATACATTAAGATTAACTAAGTGAATTTTACGTACTTCTTACGATCAGTGTATTAATTTGTTAAAAGAAAGATGTAATTATTTAAACGATTAAATGGTTTCTTTGATGATTCATGCTGGATATGAAAGTAGCGATCATTGCAAAAAACGTCGCCACCTTCATAACCCACATTAATCACCAAAGAAAGCATTTTATTGTTTAAATATATAAACATGTCCCCATTTGTGACTTTTAATTTACATGTATATACATGTGCATGTATGTATTTAATAAACATATTTCCGGAGGGAACAGTTTTCATCCTGGACTGACAAAAATGATTAATGCCCGAACTTCCAAATTATTTACTGTGGTCAGTTCCAGGACTTCAAGGACAAATCACTATAAATTTTGTATTGAAATGAGTAATTCGTGATAACATGCGGTCGGAAGGAACTTTTTTACATGTATGATATCAAATACATGTAGCTGATGAATTAGGATATGATAACGACATTTCTGCTTAACAGACAGTGTACATGTACTTCATATTCTAAAATCTGAAAAAGATGAATCGTAAAATGAGCGTGCATTTGCTCTTTTGTATTTTATATTTAACAGGTAAGTAGATTTTTTTTTTCTTTCTTTTTTTCTTTTTGTATCTTTTTGAATCTATAACAGCGTCTCAAATCTTCTAAAACCATTACCGGCTAATTTCTCATTGAGTTCCATTTTCTTCGAATGAATTTTTTTTTATCAATAAAGATTCTTTAGTCGTCCCGCTATCTGACTATTGACGTTAGTGTCACGGTGTGAAATTCCAGCATTAGGACTATTTTTAATCAATGTGTAAATTAATTCTTTCGGACGTCGTTTTAATTGCTAACAAAACCGTTCATCTATTTCCACGCTGCTTTATAAACGTCCTAAATTCCTCACAGCCTAAATCCCACCTGAGACACAGTCAAAGATGAACAGCTGATGTTTTAATTGACTTCTGTGTATGTTTACCGACACTTCATTTTTCATCTTAATCCCTTTATGTACATGCTGCTAAAATGACACAAGTTACTCAATAGCTGTTTGATAATTAATCTCCCTACATCTGAACGTATTATGTTATTTCATTGTTCACTATTATTATATGATTTTAAACTATCGTCAGTTGGAATCAAGCCTAGAACTGGAGCAACACTAAAAACAAATGCAACAACTGAAGCAACAACGAGCACAATAATAACAACTGAAGCAACACATAAAACAACTGCAAGAACTGAAGCAACAACGAAGACGATAACAACAACTGAAGCAACAACGAAGACGATAACAACAACTGAAGCAACAACGGAAACAATAACAAGAACTGAAACATTAGAGAAAACAGTAGTATCAACTGGAGCAACAGAAAAAAAAATAACAGCAACCGGAGCAACAGCGAGAACATTAGCAACCACTAACGCATTAAAGAAAACAATACCAATATCGAAGGCAACAGTCCAGACAACAACAAATGAAACAACAGAAAAAACAACAGCAACATCGGAAGCAACAAACAAAACAGTAGCAACAACTTTGGCAGCAGAGATAGAAACATCTGGAACAACATTGACAAGCGCGATTGTGTGTCAAGCTACGGTCCAGAGTAAGCGTTTAACAAAATATAATATTCAAATGTTACATGCGCCCCGCATTCCTTTTTTGTATATACCGTAAATGTATAATGTAAATGTATTACCTACAAATTCACCAGTTGAAGTGATATAATACATGATTTTTAGATTTCTTCACCTGTTGATCGGCAATCGACAGTCAATAAAAACAATTAAACGATGGTGTGAAAGAACGAGAGTGCAATGGGGTATGTACATTCTCTGATATGCTGTTGTTCTGTCCGTGCATGATTTAGTCTTGACCAGCAGTCTATCAGCGGTAAGCTGAATCCACCAATAAAAAAGTTTGTGCGTAAAATTCAGGTGTTGTTTATGAATGATGTAGCTGATAGAGTTGAACGCGACGCGATCAAAAAAATCCAACCAAATCGGTTCTAATAATATTTCAATTGAAACCAGCGTCATTTTTGTCTTTTTTTTTTTGACGCAAGATCTATAACTATGTCCTACTGAAAGTCCAAGGCTTTGTTAAAATGGTTCTAAGTGGCTTAGTTAAAACTAGTGCGTTCTTTTTTTTTAATTTTAGGATCTCTGTCGTTTTACGTCGCGGTTTTCTGGGTACCTATTGCTGTACTGAGCCTCGTTATGGTAATAGCCGGTATTAGAACAATTTGGCGACTACACGATAGGTAAGGTGTAAATGAAATTATATTTGTGGTCTCCATGGAATTGAAGCCTTTCTTGTGGAGAGAAAGAGTTTTATACCTCATCCAATGATATAATTTCAGGAAAAGGAAGGCAACGTTGCCTTTCTATGAAACCTATGAAAGTCGGTTCGTTTTATCCGAAGGTAAAGTTTTTTTAACCCCCCCCCTCCCCCCAATCTCCTAGACCAATATCAAGCTGCATGTCTGTCTATTTAATTTGACTCGGACTAGAATGACTATAATTTTGATTTGATTTTGCAAATATTGAACATGAGCAGGCGAAAAATGTGTTTTTCGTTTCAAATTTCCACATATTAATCATATGTACAAACAAATGATTGGTCCGCGACAATCTCCCCTTCCTCCAAAAATGTAAAAAAAAAAAAAAAAAAAAAGCTGTGCAAGATCACGGCGATATATAATTGATACATGCATCCATAACCATATAGATTATTGAATGCCAAGTGACTTAATTGATAATGACTTGTATTTACAGGAGATAACGTGGCTTATGATAAAATTAACGAACCAGAGAATGTTTATCTGGAGTTGAATGGAATGTCTACGACTGCTTCATCTTCGTATGTGTATATGAATTTTTTTTCTATGAAGTTCTTTTTAATATATAACAAGAAATATGTTTTTAATTTAAAAAAAATCAAATTTTAAAAAGGACTCTATTTACCATAACTTTCATTGGTTTTTATTTTCTAAATTGAATTTTCTTTAAATTCAGAACTGACGGAGAAGGCAATCAATATTACTCTACAGTAGGATCTATCCGGGATCATGCTAAATTTAGATCAGACAATCGTGCCTTGGCGGATCCAGCTTCTTCGAGGGAGGGGATAATCTCCGATGGTCAGCCACAGAGGGTTTCAGAGGCCAACGCGTACCTTTACCTCATACCTTGACCTAATTTTAAGAAACAACACCAAAACAATAACTATTATTGAAGACTCTGTTTTTTAACCTACATATGCGTAATCAATACTGATACATTTGTATTTGTATATATACACACTTTAATGTTGCTGATATACAGCTACGTGTAAGAGAGAAACAAAGAGTTTGATAATCCTTTTTTTTTCTTTTCTTTTTTTTTGCATGGATGGAATGATTTACTTTTTAATACTAGAGAAAAATCATATATTGTTTTTTGGCACAAGAATTGTAGACGTAAAATCTGCTTTTTTTTTATTTAATAGTAGATTACATACATGTAGTAATACATAAATATGTTGATCTAAGCATTTCTTTTATGAAAATACTGGATGCTCAATACTAGTATACTACTGTATAGTGTATAGATTTCTGTAGTTTTAAAATTGTTGGAAATATATATTAGATATTCTTAAACAAATAAACATTGACTTACATCGTCAAAGTTAAAATTGGCGGAAGGATTGAGGTAGATAAACAGTATTTAGGGAAATATGTATTTTTATAGAAGCGCTGTAAGAACGCAACGGCATCTTCGTCCATCGCGGTGGGATCGCCTTGAACATTTTAGAACGCCATACGACGGCGCGCACTTTGAACATGCACAAAGTACGCGCCGTGGCTTTGCGTTCTGATAAACACGCCGTATAAGCGTAGTGAGGTCGCCGTGACAGCACCGTAAGATCTCCAACAGCGCCATGATCGAGAGCTCCGTCGGCACGCTCAAGGAACGCAGCTAGTCGCAGTGAAGACGCCGTGATAAGTCAATTGCGCTTGCACGGAGACCTCACGGAGTCCTTTGGGATCTCACCGCGTCTCTATCACGCTCTCACTGCGCATCCACAGCGTTTGAATAAGTTGTTTTTCATTTGCATGCGTTCACACAGTGATCCCAAAGAACTGTTGCTGCGTTCATCGCGCTTCTGCGTTTATATCGCGCTCCCACGGCGTTTCTAGTGTGAGTTGTCACCAAGAACACAAAAACTCGAACAATGGCTGTTGTACAATAGCAAGCGATGTAATAATTATCAAACTGGATGTGATGACTATGTAAAAAGTAGCATTTGCTAATATTCCAAGACCTATCAATGGACGTAGATGGAATTCATGCCATTTGTTTCTGATGTTTTCTCATCTTTTCTATGTTTTCTAATAACTAAAAACGAATCTTTTTTGTGACCTGACTACTAAGAGTTTTGTCGACTAGTCCTTCACAAATTGGTTAGAAGTAGTTATGTTTCAATTACAATGTACCTTTTCATAAAATCAAAACAATTTTTAATCATGTATTTACTACTCGTAAATTCTTGTTTGTTTCCCATACAATTGTACAAATTAATATTAACCTACCAAGAAGTAAAGAACGTCTTGTGCACGCAGTCAGCGCGCAGAGCACGCCGTGGACGCGCGTTAAAAACTCCTGGCACGTCATGAGCGCTCGGTGGACACTCAGCGAGAGCGCAGTCAATCGCCAAGTACAACTCTGTAGAAACGCAGTAACACGTCGTGGGAGCTCCGTAAGAACGCCTCGGTCGCCGTCAGGACGCCGTGACATCTCCACTTGTAAATTTTTCAAATAAAACTGTACATTTTTTCTGAATTTTCCTTGCGATCCTACGGCGATTCCATGAATTTTACAACGCCATGAACACGCTGTGGGGACGCAGCCTTAAACAGATCTCTTGACGTGTAAAAATGCTTGATGCACATTTATACTTCTATATTTACATCTACCGAGTATGATTCTCTTACGGAAACTGTTAGTTAATTTATAGCTCTATAGAAACAGCGGGACTTTAATATACACGCCCCTTTTATGGACTGCATGGTCGACACCTACAGCGACCTAAGAAAAATCACGGACTGCACGAGATAATCATGATTATGTCAGACTCAAATTCCCATAGAAGACGATTTGGCTATTTCTCTATGCTAACGCACCGATATACATTAACATTAACTAAGTGAATTTTACGTACTTTTTACGATCAGTGTATTAATTTGTTAAAAGAAAGATGCAATTATTTAAACAATTAAATGGTTTCTTTGATGATTCATGCTGGTTATGAAAGTAGCGATTATTGCAGAAAAACGTCGCCACCTTCATAACCCACATTAATCACCAAAGAAAGCATTTTATTGTTTAAATAGACAAACATGTCCCCATATGTGACTTTTAATTTACATGTATATACATGTACATGTATGTATTTAATAAACATATTTCCGGAGGGAACAGTTTTCATCCTAGACTAACAAAAATGATTAATGCCCGAACTTCCAAATTATTTATTTCACCAATGATTTTTAAATGTAAAATTCCTATCGCGGATTTTCTGTGAAGTTGCGGTTAGCCCGGTAGCATGCCAATCGGCTTTCTACTAAAAATACTACCCAACTTTCACGAACGTATCTTGTATTTGATTTGTATTGTAAACTGTAAATTGTAATGTAAAAGTTCTTAAAATCCATATGGTGAATTCAGGGGAAAGCTCAATTCGTTACACTCGCTCAAGTTTACGCTGAATAAAACCCCCAAAACGTAACATAAGTTCAACAAGTTATATTTAAGTTGATGAAATAACGGTACATGGTATTCCAATGAAAACCGATTCTCGCAGTTCCGAGATAGCAACTTAATAACGTGCGGAGATTCCAGCACGGTCAGTCCGATATAATTCTGTGCACAAAATCGACACGAACGTGCGGAAATCCAGCACAGCTAGTCCGATATCACACACACTCCACTAACGTGCGGGGTTCCAGCACAGTTAGCCCAACATACCACTCTATGCTAACGTGCGGGGTTCCAGCACAGTTAGCCCAACCGTTCTCTTCCAGATCTTAAACCATTCTCCCTTTTACACATTTTTTTTTTGACAGGCATTGCTTTTTTGACAAAGGAATAGTAATGGCATGCCAGAAAAGTAAACATTCACACATATAGCAGTTACGATAATTTCACACTTCTATTGTCCAACACTTATTTAATTTGCCTGGAGATTAACTTAAGAAGATATCAAAGACTAGTGTCAAGGGGATTAACATTTTTGTCAAATGAAAGCATCTCCGTTTGTATGTTTGGTTATTTCCTTTTTTTTGTGTTACAAACTAAATTGAGTAATTAATTTGAGAAAAAAAAAATTAAACTTAAGTTCTCATAGCAGCTTGTAAATTTTAAATCGTTAACCTATTGAAATGAGTAATTCGTGATAACATGCGGAAGGAAGGAACTTTTTAACATGTCAGATATCAAATACATGTAGCTGAGGAATTAGGATATGATAACGACATTTCTGCTTTACAAACAGTGTACATGTACTTCATATTCTGAAATCTGAAAAAGATGAATCGCAAAATGAGCGTGCATTTGCTATTTTGTATTTTATATTTAACAGGTAAGTAGATTTCTTTTTTATTTCTTTCTTTCTTTCTTTCCTTTTGTATCTTTTTGAATCTATAACAGCGTCTCAAATCTTCTAAAACAATTATCCGTTAATTTCTCATTGAGCTGTTCCATTTTCTTCGAATGAATTTTTTTTATCAATAAAGATTCCTTAGTCGTCCCGCTATATGACTATTGACGTTCGTGTCACGGTGTGAAATTCCAGCATTCGGACTATTTTTAATCAATGTGAAAATTAACTCTTTCGGACGTCGTTTTAATTGCTACAAAAACCGTTCATCTTTTTCCACACTGCATTATAAACGTTTTAAGTTCCTCCCAGCCTAAATCCAGCCTGAGACACAGTCAAAGATGGACAGCTAATGTTTTAATTGACTTCCGTGTATGTTTATCGACACTTCATTTTTCATCTTAATCCCTTTATGTACATGATGCTAAAATGACACAAGTTACTCAATAGCTGTTTGATAATTAATCTCTTTACATCTGAACGTATTATGTTATTTCATTGTTCACTATTATTATATGATTTGAAATTGTAACTATCGTCAGTTGGAATCAAGCCTAGAACTGGAGCAACACTAAAAACAAATGCAACAACTGAAGCAACAACGAGAACAATAATAACAACTGAAGCAACACATAAAACAACTGCAAGAACTGAAGCAACAACGAAGACGATAACAACAACTAAAGCAACAACGAAGACGATAACAACAACTGAAGCAACAACGGAAACAATAACAAGAACTGAAGCATTAGAGAAAACAGTAGTATCAACTGGAGCAGCAGAAAAAAAAATAACAGCAACCGGAGCAACAGCGAGAACATTAGCAACCACTAACGCATTAAAGAAAACAATACCAATATCGAAGGCAACAGTCCAGACAACAACAAATGAAACAACAGAAAAAACAACAGCAACATCGGAAGCAACAAACAAAACAGTAGCAACAACTTTGGCAGCAGAGATAGAAACATCTGGAACAACATTAACAAGCGCGATTGTGTGTCAAGCTACGGTCCAGAGTAAGCGTTTAACAAAATATAATATTCAAATGTTGCATGCGCCCCGCATTCCTTTTTTGTATATACCGTAAATGTATAATGTAAATGTATTACCTACAAACTCACCAGTTGAAGTGATATAATATATGATTTTTCTCGATTTCTTCACCTGTTGATCGGCAATCGACAGTCAATAAAAAAAATTGAACGATGGTGTGAAAGAACGAGAGTGCAAGGGGGTACATGTATGTACATTCTCTGATACGTTGTTGTTCTGTCCGTGCATGATTTAGTATTGACGAGCAGTCTGTCAGCGGTAAGCTGAATCCACCAATAAAAAAGTTTGTGCGTAAAATTCAGGTGTTGTTTATGAATGACGTAGCTGATAGAGTTGAACGCGACGCGATAAAAAAAATCCAACCAAATCGGTTCTAATAATATTTCAATTGAAACCAGCGTCATTTTTGTCTTTTTTTTGACGCAAGATCTATAATTATGTTCTTCTGAAAGTCCAAGGCTTTGTTAAAATGGTTCTAAGTGGCTTAGTTAAAACTAGTGCATTTTTTTTTAATTTAAGGATCTCTGTCGTTTTACGTCGCGGTTTTCTGGGTACCTATTGCTGTACTGAGCCTGGTTATGGTAATAGCCGGTATTAGAACAATTTGGCGACTACACGATAGGTAAGGTGTAAATGAAATTATATTTGTGGTCTCCATGGAATTGAAGCCTTTCTTGTGGAGAGAAAGAGTTTTATACCTCATCCAATGATATAATTTCAGGAAAAGGAAAGCAACGTTGCCTTTCTATGAAACCTATGAAAGTCGGTTCGTTTTATCCGAAGGTAAAGTTTTTTTTAACCCCCCCCCCCTCCCCCCAATCTCCTAGACCAATATCAAGCTGCATGTCTGTCTATTTAATTTGACTCGGACTAGAATGACTATAATTTTGATTTGATT
Source organism: Magallana gigas (assembly GCF_902806645.1). Lineage (NCBI taxonomy): Eukaryota > Metazoa > Mollusca > Bivalvia > Ostreida > Ostreidae > Magallana > Magallana gigas. The sequence continues at coordinate 20,695,551 of NC_047567.1, read as the reverse complement.
TTGCAAATATTGAACATGAGCAGGCGAAAATTGTGTTTTTCGTTTCAAATTTCCACATATTAATCATATGTACAAACAAATGATTGGTCCGCGACAATCTCCCCTTCCTCCAAAAATGTAAAAAAAAAAACCCCAAAAGCTGTGCAAGATCACGGCGATATATAATTGATACATGCATCCATAACCATATAGATTATTGAATGCCAAGTGACTTAATTGGTAATGACTTGTATTTACAGGAGATAACGTGGCTTATGATAAAATTAACGAACCAGAGAATGTTTATCTGGAGTTGAATGGAATGTCTACGACTGCTTCATCTTCGTATGTGTATATGAATTTTTTTTCTATGAAGTTCTTTTTAATATATAACAAGAAATATGTTTTTAATTTTTAAAAAATCAAATTTTAAAAAGGACTCTATTTACCCTAACTTTCATTGGTTTTTATTTTCTAAATTGAATTTTCTTTAAATTCAGAACTGACGGAGAAGGCAATCAATATTACTCTACAGTAGGATCTATCCGGGATCATGCTAAATTTAGATCAGACAATCGTGCCTTGGCGGATCCAGCTTCTTCGAGGGAAGGGATAATCTCCGATGGTCAGCCACAGAGGGTTTCAGAGGCCAACGCGTACCTTTACCTCATACCTTGACCTAATTTTAAGAAACAACACCAAAACAATAACTATTATTGAAGACTCTGTTTTTTAACCTACATATGCACAATCAATACTGATACATTTGTATATGTATATATACACACTTTTATGTTGCTGATATACAGCTACGTGTAAGAGAGAAACAAAGAGTTTGATAATCCTTTCTTTTTTTTGTATGGATGGAATGGTTTACTTTTTAATACTAGAGAAAAATCATATATTGTTTTTGGCACAAGAATTGTAGAAACAAAATTTGCTTTTTTTTATTTAATAGTAGATTCCATACATGTAATAATACATGAATACGTTGATCTAAGCATTTCTTTTATGAAAATACTGGATGCTCAATACTAGTATACTACTGTATAGTGTATAGATTTCTGCACTTTTAAAATTGTTGGAAATATATATTAGATATTCTTATTAAACAAATAAACATTGACTTACATCGTCAAAGTTAAAATTGGCGGAAGGATTGAGGTAGATAAACAGTATTTAAGGAAATATGACCGAGAAAAAAAACCCGGTTGGCGATATCTCTCGTGGTGTCTACGTATAAGCGCAAAACATCCTGTGCCTTAAAAGATAAGGCCATTATTATTCATTTATGATTGATGTAAAGCAGAACATCCTCTCGGTAAGAATAATATATACACATGTAAGTTGTTGCGGGTTAATTATTTTGACTCATGATTTCATTTTTAAAAAGTGCGTGCAGCATTCAGAGAGAGAGAAAGAGAGAGAAAGAGAGAGACAGAAAGAGAGAGAGAGAGAGAGAGAGAGAGAGAGAGAGAGAGAGAGAGAGAGAGAGAGAGAGAGAGAGAGAGAGAGAGAGGGTGCATGTATATTATATTTCAATATTCAACTATTAAATTCATTTGTTCATTTCCTTCTTCAAATCAATTTATTTGTAATAAGAGAGTCAGACAGAAGGAATTTCAGACAACAGAGAAAACAGAGTGAGAGAGAGACACAGAGAGAGAGAGAGAGAGAGAGAGAGAGAGAGAGAGAGAGAGAGAGGTGCATGTATATCATATTTCATTATTTAACTATTAAATTCTTTTCATTTAATTCTTCAAGTCAATTTATTTGTAAAAAGAGAGTCAGACAGACAGACAGAAGGAATGACAGACAACAGAGAGAGAGAGAGAGAGAGAGAGAGAGAGAGAGAGAGAGAGAGAAAGAGAGAGAAAGTGGAGGGAAACTAAAGGACGCTCATCTAGAACACAGAAAGATGACAGCGATTTTCTATAATCATATGCCAAGAGAGAATTCCCAGTTGATCATGAATATGCCGTAGAAAGAAAATGTGCGGTAAAAAAGAGCCATCTGGTGTGTGTACTACAGGTGTGTACGGTATAGTAGTGTTATACAATTGCAATGACGTGCCGACATGTACGCAAAGTTTTAAAATGCGCGGATCCAGAAAAAAAATTGGGGGGGGGGGGTTCGAGTGATACTATTTACATGGAAGTGAGGGGAGGAGTCGGAGATTTATTATCAATTACAGCGCTATTTGAATTAATAAGGTTACATTTTTTAGAAGGCGGACCCCCCACCCACAGCCGTTTAATATTGTAGAAAAATGTTGCCGTGTCGGCTGAATCAGTACAATACGAGATCTGTAGCTTTATCTCAGGAGATAAGATACTCAATGGAATTCTAGATAGAACCATTTTAAGAAGAGCTTGGACTTTAGGTACATGTAATTGTGTCGTAGGCCTGTCTATTTCATTGCTGGCCACTTAGCCATGGCTCTTTGAAATCAACACAATTTGTCTGGCTTTTGAGTTAATACTACGCAATAGGTGTATATATAAACCTGGGGCCCGTTTCACAAAGATTTCCTAAGATGTTTCCTAAGATAGAACTTAAGATATGCCTAAGTTATAACTTAGGAAGTTCCTAAGATTTGTCATAGCTGTTTCACAAAACTTTCTTAGCATATCGCAGTTGACTTATCTTAAGATACAATGTAAGCCACTTTCATATCATATTGGTAATTCTAAATTGATACCGTTTATTTAAATTCTTTAAATTTCAATATGACACTAATGTATATATACTTTTTTCAATGAATGTAAAAATCCATTCCCTTATTCACCTAGAAACATCTTAGAAAAAAAAAGTATAACGTGTAAATAGATTGTAAATAGTGTAGTGTCTATGTACATGTACTAAAATTTTGTATGATATTTTTACATTCACATGCATAAAAGAGTAGATCAAAATTACGTAATAAATTCGTATAGTTTATTTTTTTTTTTCATTTGAGAGAATGGATAGATCGTACTATATTTTTTAGCTATATATACATGTATTTCGTTATTTATATTTTAATATTATTTTTTCGACCGCATAAATTAATGGAAAACATTGGTCACTGCTATAATTTCTGTTATTTTTATAAATGTTCGAGTGTGGGTTTTTTAATCTAGTTGGTCCATTTTAAACAGCTTGTGTTAACGTATACTGATACATTGTATGCTTATTCCTAAATCTGAAAACGATCGTTGAAATATCCAGATGATTTTACTGTTTCATAGGTATATTCCAAATGGAATACAATAATCATATGCAGTGACAAGTAGGATTTGGAATGGACATATGTGGAAGTTTTAAACTAAGTTTTATATAACGCTAGTTTTCTTGTAATGATTGACATAAAAATGGTGTGTTTTGTTTAGTTTTATACAAAAAAGAAAAAAAATCGAAATTCGCAAATAAATCTCGGCTGATAGACGAAACGAAGATGTAACGCAAGATTTTCAGTTACTGTGTAAAACAGCATCCCTATGGAGGATTTAGCGTCGACATTCCTAAAACACTCTCCGGTCATTCCTACCCCCATCCCCCAACAAAAAAAATCAATGAACACCCCCTCCCCCCCCAAAAAAAAACCACACACACACACCTAGCACCTAAATTTTCTCCCGTAAAAAAGGCTTATTTCTTGGAGGGATAGGACAATTCATCCAGTCAATCTGTAATTGGGTATTTATTTAGTATGTATTCCTGATTTTATCAAACGATTTAAGAGATCAGTGATTCCCGGGCGTGAATAATTTAATTAACATCAGTACACTAGCTATAACTATACCCGCTATCAATCTGCATGTGCGATCAGATAATCTAAAAAATGTAAAAATTAGAAGTCTACACCACAAATTTAACTGATCATGAAGAAATATAGGTATATTTTGATAATTTTTAAGTTTGCAGTTTAGGGTAATGTATCTATCGACGGAGCTTTGAAATGAATAATTGTTTACCATATACCACATAAATCTCGCATTTTTATGGCCAGTCATTAATTTTTACATTATAAGTAACATATATAGCGTCTTTTTGAAAAGATTAAAAATCTTGATAATAGCTTTGTTCAACCTTAATATGCATATAATCAATTAAGATAGACAGTCGCCATGTTAAGTTTGTTCCTAAGACATCGATTTACCTGTCTTAAAGTTAAGACATAACTTAGGAAATTCATAAGATAAGATTGGAATAGTGAAACGGATAAGTAATGAACTTCGGAAAAATTTCTTTCCTAAGATACAACTTAGTCCTAAGTATGCTTTGTGAAACGGGCCCCAGGGTCTTTTTGAACTTGTTTTGACGCAAGAAATAGATAAGAACGTCCTGCTGAAGGTCCAAGGCCTTGTTAAAGTGGTTCTATTGAATATGTTTTTTCTTGACAAGACAACTTTTTTATATTTATTACTAAAACCGACTTGGTTGGACTTTTGCGACCGCGTCGCGTTCAATTCTATCAACTACGTCATACATAAACAATACCCGCACCTTATAACCGCGATTTGTTTTATTGGTGGATTCAGCTTACCGCTGATTGGTTGCTGGTTAACTCAGACTAAATTATGCACGGACAGAACAACAACATATCAAAGAATGAAAAATTCACATGGGTACTCGTGACTGTCGAAATTGGGCTATTTTTCGAAAGTGTACACTTGTGATAAAAATACATACGGTACATACATATATAGCTGTAGCTCTATATAGAAATTTTGGGTTAGTAAATATAAAGCTAAAGTGCATACAATACTTACATGTACAAAAAAACTTTACGGCAATTTACCGATCATAAAAATAACGCTATTTTTGAAAAGATTTACATCATACCATACCACATTTTGTGCAAATAATCCATTTAAATAATTCTTCATTTAGTTTACTACTGATAATTATAATAATTGTAGCTTTACTCACCCCAAACTTTATCCTATTAAACAACCTTTAACTTTACTCGGAAAGCGGATCAAGAGCTGTATTTTTTAAGCATGTAAACAAACCAGTGTACATGCATGGAGCTGTCGATCGGTGGTTCAGAGACAGGTGAAATAAAGAAATCTGCAGTAAATTGTTTGGGAATATTTTAGTATATATATATTTACACCGAAAGTGATAGTGCAACAGAAGAGAAACGAATCGGACACTTGCCTAATGAACCACATTTGCACTCTCCACTTCCGTCTCGTTCTTTCACACCACCGTTCAATTCTTTTATTGACTGTCGATTGCCGATCGAAATGTATAGAAATCAAGGAATTCATATCTATCACTTCGACTGGCAAGTTAGTAGGTAATACATGTGCATTATACATTTACGGTATTTACATGAAATGAACGCTTAGCACATGCAACTTTTAAATATTATATTTTTTATAACGTTGTACTCTGGACCGTAGCTTGATGCTATGGTTTAACGCCCGTTTACACAGAGAGAGAGAGAGAGAGAGAGAGAGAGAGAGTTTTGCACAGAATTTAAACATATGGGATAGTCGATAATGACTCCATATTAGGGGAAAATGAACTGTTCTGAGAAATCCTGCAGCTCTGGCATTGCATGAGCGTGTACTGATAACTCCGCCTAAGAAAAGGCGTTGACCAATCATGAAGTTTTCACAACGGCGGCGTGTATAATTTATGCATGACGTAGCTGACAGAAATGACAGTGACGCTATAGGAAAAATCCAACGAAAGCGGTTTTGATGATAAACATAAAAGAAAATAATGTCTCCCATAATTACGTAATATGGAAGTCGTTTTGCTGATGCGTAATACGTTCATACGTAATGCATAAACTGTGTGTCATCGGAAAATATGATATTATACTTTAAAAACAACTGTGTAATGATGTATTACTTCACAATGCAATTTGCAACACCATACATGATGATTTGGAAAAGAACGATGCAATTACTTCTCAGTTTTTTAAGCTATATAAAAGGTAGGTTCTTTCATTATTAGATGTAAAAGACATTTTTATTTTGCAATTTTCAAGAAAACGAAGTAAATAGGAAATGTTTCATTTATTAATGCATGTACAATTTATATCCAATAAATATGTGAATTAAAAATGTTTTACTAAAATACATGTAATCTTTGCGCATTTACTTTCTTTGAGAAATAAGAAATGGTCGCAGAAACAAGAAAAAAACTAGTTAAACCCGTATATACTTATAAAAGTTAACTCATTAAAGAATGCTCATTATCATCAATTGTTTTTTTACAAATAGCATGTTCTTTTTTTTTCTTATTTTGAATAAGTGTTACGTTTTGCACTTTGCAAATCTAAAATAACTTTACATGTATATCTGTACAAAGAAAAAACAAAGAATTACAGAAAAAATAATAATGCTCATTAGGGCCCATATCATATAATTATATTGTCCATTTAGGCTCACATCATTGGCTCTAAAGGGAGAGGCAGATCTTATCCGAAATCTTTACAATCAAAACGAAAAATCCTTACTCCCCAATATCAAAAAATTCTTATCCGCAGGGGGAGAGGGTGGAAGGTTGTACGTCATATCCCAATTTTAAACGTTGGTCTATACATGCATGTTATGTTTCCCAATAAATTTAAGCAGCACTGACCAAACAAGTGAAATATGGGGTGGGGGGGGGGGTATTTTTAATTCATTATTCTATATATGTACATTTGATAAAACAGTTTTTTGATTAATGAAAAGGAAAGACCGTAACCACCCCCCCCTCACCCGATGCTATGTACGTGTACATGCATTCTTTTTCCAAAGTCTATTGATTTCTCTTAACAGTAACTTCTACATGCCTCATCCCGGGTTCCTACGGAATACTTTGCGATAATAAATGTGGACGCTGTGCAGGGAACGTCGATTGTGGTCCACTTTTGGGTATTTGCTTCGGAGGTTGTCAACCCGGGTTTTTTGGATCAACGTGCAAGATGACGTGCTCGGCAACATGCGGAGGGGACGGGAGTTGCTCTCAATTAACCGCTTTCTGCGAAAATGGCTGCCAGTCCGGCTTCACAGGGACACAATGTGACCAAATTATAACATCACCTGAATCAGGCAAATAACTTTCTTTTTAACATAATTACATATATAATAATTTATATAATGACCAATCGTAACTACTCGGCCATTTTCGCTTGGAAATGACCAACTATTTACGATCATTGTATATACTGTGGTTTCATCAATATTCGTTGAATACAAATTTTCGTGGATTTCGTTGTTAAGTTTATCCATGAAATTAACTGTTCATTTAAGTGCAATTTCTTCTAATGATTTGTATTGATAGGGTCATTGGCCATGAATATAGGTATCCTTGAAACTATGCATTTCACTTTATCCACGAAAATTGAACCTATGAATATTAATGAAACCACAGTCTGCCATTATAAATCACAATCAACAATCAACTTCTTGGGTCTTTCCGACCGAGCTCTGAAACATATATTGAATGTACATGACTGTGCGTGTATCAAGACCAACTTGTGTAAATGTTCTACAAGATGGGGGTGGTCTTCCATCTTGTTAAAGTATTGGCTAGACATAGTTTATTAAGAAAAGTGGCATCGATTTTCAAAGTAGGGGGTTCAGTTCTATTCTTTTCTATAGATGAACATAAGGAATAAGTACATATTTGTTTTTTGGTGTTTTTTTTTTTGGGGGGGGGGGGTGGAAGCCAACACCCCCTTCCCACGTTTGCTACGTGTTTGTATTAAAGTTTATATCTTACATGTATATTATTAGATCTAAGTCTACTATAGCTCGTAGCCCGAATCTTTATACACTTAGAATAATAAAATTTTGTATTTTAGGGCCCTATACAGGTACATGTACCTGAATCTGCTGTAGTGGGATATAGGTGTGATGCCCCACCCCTACAAAATAGACGTGAAATAAATTGTTTTCCGATCCCCCCCCCCCCCCGGGGGATGGAGATTAATTTGCAATTGATACCTCATGCATGGTATATGAAAATTACTGCATTTATACATGTGTGTAAAATGTCTTAGCTATATCATGCAGGTAATAATCGTAATTATTAAAACAATATGAGTTATTTGCACAAAAAATGTTTCAATGCCAAACTATAACTTACAGATGATATTATGTCTACAGATGCTGTCTTGGTGTGGGGACCTATTGCTGTAACGAGCCTCGTTGTGACTATAGCCTGTATCGTAATACTTGTGCTACTGTATAGAAGGTAATTTAACAAAAATGCTTTTTACAAAATCCAATAAATCTTCGAAAAAAATAACCAAACTGTTTAATATCTTAATAGAATTAAAAGTCTTGTTTTGTGATAATGTAGTTTTCCTCGCAAATAAATTTAAGTACGGTTGTGTTATGTGTTATAATTTCAGGAAAAACAACGAAACGGAATCGTCTTACGAACGCAATTTGGTGCTTAATCCGGAAGGTAAACTATGTAAACCCCTCCCCTTCCGATCTCTGATATCTGAGATTCCATGCAATTGTTGATTCAAAGTTATAAAAGTTAATTAATTAGAGTATATACACGCAACCATAAATTTATAAGGACATGTACAATGTATAGAGCAATATATTAATTGGGTTAACTTTTTCTTCCATGATTTTTAGAGGAGACCATGAGCTATGTAGAATTGAACCAACTTCAAGAAAATATAAGGAACAACTCGACTGCTTCATATTTGTATGTACAGTTCATCAAACAAATACAATATTCAACTTTTTTTTAATAAACATGTATAGGTAAGACTCTTAAGTCCGAACGTCACGCCAAAATCATCCAAAGGTTACGTCAATATCCGACGGTCTGCGCTCAAAGTCAAATGACCTGCCACGCAAATGCAAGATGCTGTTTGATTACTGTACGTTTGTTACACGTACGTCACGTCATTGCGACGTCATTGCTGAAATTGCTGCTTTCTTCAAAATCTTCAACCGAACATGAATAATGGAGAAAGAGACGAGTGGTGAAAATTAACAGTGAGAGTTGGGGAAGGTTTTTGCGGCGGGTAAATCCGACAACATGGAATAATAATGTTCTAAAGTCTGTCCCAAGTTAATGTTTTTATCAAGTTAATGATTTCTAATAAGTGAAAAGAATCAAAATCGATATATTCATTGACACACAATATCCCTTTTCACTCATAAAGATACAGGAATGAAAACAAATTTCTTACGGAGATTGATAATGCGTAATGTTTACATATTTTCACCATTCGGAATTAACTCGGAATACCTCGCACAATTTTTCAATGTCATCATCCGGGCAACTTCATGGCTAATGCAATGCAAAATTTCTATAGACTTTGTACTGAGTATTTTGGGTTGTGTAATGAAGGCTGAAGCGGAAGAGAGGGTGTTTCAAAACAGATAATCTGGATATATTTTAATATTGGTGGAAAAACCTAGTTTGAGCAAAATTATGATTATCGAAATATCAAGCGAAAAGTGGTGGAAGCAAAAACTCGGGACAGAGAATAATATTCAAATGCAGTGTATGTGTTGCGCCTTTGCTGCAATTATTGTGTACGCCAGTGAACATGGAATAAAGTCAATGATGAACATATCTAAATATGAGCATTCAAATCAGGTGGGGGTTATTTAAAGAATATTTACCATCCAATAATTTTCTTCTTTATTCGCAACTTTTTTTCTAAATTTACCGAGCTTTGGTGCATCACTCCATCGGAATTCAGCAACTGCACGCGGACCTTTGTTCTTTGGCTTGTCAAACTATCGGAGTTTGGCGCAGACCCCAATCACACTTTGGAGTCATATAATTATATAAACGAATATTCCATTTTCTTTAAATATCAATAGTTTTTAGCTCACCTGAACCGAAGGTTCAAGTGAGCTTTTCTGATCACCCGTTGTCCGTCGTCCGTCCGTCCGTCCGTCCGTCCGTCTGTCTGTCTGTCCGTCCGTCTGTAAACTTTTCACATTTTCAACTTCTTCTCAAAAACCACTGGGCCAAATTTAACCAAATTTGGTACAAAGCATCCTTATGGAAAGGGGATTATAAATTGTTAAAATAAAGGGCACAGCCCTTTTCAAAAGGGAGATAATTGCGAAACAGTGAGTATAGGGTGCATGTCTTTAAAAATCTTCTTCTCAAGAACCACTGCACCAGAAATGCCAATATTTACACAAAAGCTTGAATATATAGTGAAGATTCTAAATTGTAAAAATCGTGACCCTCGGACCAAAACTGGGGCCCCAGGCGGGGTTCAAAGTTTAACATAGAAATACATAGGAAAATGTTTAAAAAATCTTCTTCTCAAGAACCACTGCACCAGAAATGCCAATATTTACACAAAAGCTTGTATATATAGTGAAGATTCTAACACAGGATGAATGACCATCTTTAAGTCCTCCTTAAAGATAGCTTAAAGGTGTTTAAAGGTAGCTTAAAGACGATCTTTAAGCCACCTTTAAGCTACCTTTAAGCTATATGTATTGCTTAAAGGTGGCTTAAAGAAAGCGTAAAGATGGCTTAAAGGCAGCTTAAAGACTATCTTTAAGCCACCTTTAAGCCACCTTTAAGGACAACTTATAGGTCCTTAATGTCCAAACTTCTTTAAGCCACCTTTAAGCCACCTTTAAGCCATTAAAAAAATTTTAATTCAATATTGTGCTTAATTTCCAACAAAATGTATTAACTTTATGAAAGAAAAGGTATTAAAACGGTTTTTGTTCTAGAAAGAAAAATGAAAAAAAAAACTCCAAAAAACGGCCTCGGTGAGAATTGAACCCGGGACCCTTAGTTTACTAGCATCACCACACATCCTCTGCGCCACGGCAACTTACATATTACTAAGCGTTTTTATATCCTATATATCAGTGGATATTGAATCACTGTATTGAATGTGTTTACTTGAAAAGATTTTGACAAACCATTCAGTTTGTAACAATCAATTATATCTAATTTATAAATTACATGCAGGCATGTATTTAGAATGAAATACGGAACTTGGTCTTCAGTGAACAAAAATATATTATACCTAAATGGAAACCGTTAGGTTCACTATAGTAGGCTTTCTTAGTTAATAAATTTAAACCGAGTAGATATACGTAATTCATCTAATTTATAGCTATAAAAATGTAAGAAAGAAAATGAAATCATTTCTTTTATTAAATGCATTGATACTATTAGGGTATTTGTTCAATTTCCCGCAATTTCCCGGTTTTCATGATCGCGGCGCCGTTCCAATATGTTTAAATATTTACATGTAATTGTATGTACATGATTTTTAAACTATCAATTCTATAACAAACAAAATTACCAATTACCGGTGACGTATTTACTGCATGTGGCAATTGCAAATGACTTGTACATACAATTGTATGATGTGCCAGGCCGGGTATATTTGACATATTTACCCTTATACATATATTTAAATAATCAACCCCTATTTATGATCACCGGTACATTAATTAATTAGCCTCAAGATTTTACTCTTACATACATGTATCGTTAATTTGTAGACGTAACATATTTAAAACCCAGAGCTAGGAAATAATACTTTGAAAATGAATTACAAATGTAAATTAACTTTTATTCACTAGACTTATCGTATACTCGTACATACTAAGATTCAACGCCTTTAGAAACCCTGACGTGCACCTGGGCACAAGACACACCTGTTGTGTATATCTTGTATATTCTGTGTTAGTTCCGTGGGTTTTCTTTAAGTTGGACAAACAATAGACTTTAATTAGATATACACAAACATGCACCTGGGCACACGACACAACTGTTGTGTATATCTTGTATATTCTGTGTTAGTTCCAGGGGTTTTCTTAAGTTGGACAAACAATAGACTCTAATTAGATATACACAAACGAACAAAACTATGTCTAGACAAACAAAGCAGTAATATCCTGCCCGATATAACAAAGGCAGTTGAGAGTCTTTTCATCTTTAACATGTATCTAGCAGATCTAGAGTTAGAAATAATGAAAATTGAAAAAAAATATACAAACCTTAAACCGATTAACAAATTAAATCATGCATTTTTGGTTCATTATCTTTATTTTGTTTAATAACCAGATGAACTGAGAGAGAGAAAGAGAGAAAGAGAGAGAGAGAGAGAGAGAGAGAGAGAGAGAGAGAGAGAGATTTTTTTCACCGATTAATTTATAATAGGAAACAAACATACTTTAATTAGTTTTATGCACATATTAAGATACAGAGACTGCGCTCATCCCTACAATAATTTTGAAACCCCCCAAAAATTATAAAGAATTTTATAACGGCAATCTGTGTCCATCGGAGCGGTGCTGATGATAGCGATCTGTGTTTAATGGAGCGACGATTAAAACCGCCTGGAACCCCCCCCCCCCCCCCCCTTCCTTGGAAATTATATTATCACTCGGATGACCCCCTCCCATCTCTATAAAAGAGCTTTTGCATTTAATATATGTTTTTATTGTTCAGCTTGATCAATATTGACTTAAAGGCCACTTAAAGACAGTGTAAAGGCAGTGTAAAGAGAGCGTAAATGCCACTTAAAGATGCTTAAAGGTGGCTTAAAGGTGGCTTAAAGGTAGCTTAAAGAAGTTCGGACATTAAGGACCTATAAGCACTTGCTTAAAGGTGACTTAAAGGCGGCTTAAAGGTTGTATAGCCTTTAAGCTCCTTTAAGTCACCTTTAAGCCACCTTTAAGGACTTGCTTAAAGATGGTTTTTCGCCCTGTGTAAATTGTAAAAATCGTGACCCTCGGACCAAAACTGGGGCCCCATGCGGGTTCAAAGTTTAACATATATAGAAATACAAAGGAAAATGTTTAAAAAATCTTCTTCTCAAGAACCACTGCACCAGAAATGCCAATATTTACACAAAAGCTTGTATACATAGTGAAGATTCTAAATTGTAAAAATCGTGAACCTCGGACCAAAACTGGGGCCCCAGGCGGGGTTCAAAGTTTAACATAGAAATACAAAGGAAAATGTTTAAAAAATCTTCTTCTCAAGAACCACTGCACCAGGAATGCCAATATTTACACAAAAGCTTGTATACAAAGTGAAGATTCTAAATTGTAAAAATCGTGACCCTCGGACCAAAACTGGGGCCCCAGGCGGGGTTCAAAGTTTAACATAGAAATACATAGGAAAATGTTTAAAAAATCTTCTTCTCAAGAACCACTGCACCAGAAATGCCAATATTTACACAAAAGCTTGTATACATAGTGAAGATTCTAAATTGTAAAAATCGTGACCCTCGGACCAAAACTGGGGCCCCAGGCGGGGTTCAAAGTTTAACATATATAGAAATACATAGGAAAATGGTTAAAAAACTTCTTCTCAAGAACCACTGCACCAGAAATGCCAATATTTACACAAAAGCTTGTATACATAGTGAAGACTCTAAATTGTAAAAATCCTGACCCTCGGACCAAAAATGGGGCCCCAGGCGGGGTTCAAAGTTTAACACAGAAATACATAGGAAAATGTTTAAAAAATCTTCTTCTCAAGAACCACTGCACCAGAAATGCCAATATTTACACAAAAGCTTTTATACAAAGTGAAGATTCTAAATTGTAAAAATCGTGACCCTCGGACCAAAACTGGGGCCCCAGGCGGGGTTCAAAGTTTAACATAGAAATACATAGGAAAATGTTTAAAAAATCTTCTTCTCAAGAACCACTGCACCAGAAATGCCAATATTTACACAAAAGCTTGTATATATAGTGAAGATTCTAAATTGTAAAAATCCTGACCCTCGGACCAAAACTGGGGCCCCAGGCGGGGTTCAAAGTTTAACATAGAAATACATAGGAAAATGTTTAAAAAATCTTCTTCTCAAGAACCACTGCACCAGAAATGCCAATATTTACACAAAAGCTTGTATACATAGTGAAGATTCTAAATTGTAAAAATCGTGACCCTCGGACCAAAACTGGGGCCCCAGGCGGGGTTCAAAGTTTAACATATATAGAAATACATAGGAAAATGGTTAAAAAACTTCTTCTCAAGAACCACTGCACCAGAAATGCCAATATTTACACAAAAGCTTGTATACATAGTGAAGACTCTAAATTGTAAATATCCTGACCCTCGGACCAAAAATGGGGCCCCAGGCGGGGTTCAAAGTTTAACACAGAAATACATAGGAAAATGTTTAAAAAATCTTCTTCTCAAGAACCACTGCACCAGAAATGCCAATATTTACACAAAAGCTTTTATACAAAGTGAAGATTCTAAATTGTAAAAATCGTGACCCTCGGACCAAAACTGGGGCCCCAGGCGGGGTTCAAAGTTTAACATAGAAATACATAGGAAAATGTTTAAAAAATCTTCTTCTCAAGAACCACTGCACCAGAAATGCCAATATTTACACAAAAGCTTGTATATATAGTGAAGATTCTAAATTGTAAAAATCCTGACCCTCGGACCAAAACTGGGGCCCCAGGCGGGGTTCAAAGTTTAACATAGAAATACATAGGAAAATGTTTAAAAAATCTTCTTCTCAAGAACCACTGCACCAGAAATGCCAATATTTACACAAAAGCTTGTATGTATAATGAAGATTCTAAATTGTAAAAATCCTGACCCTCGGACCAAAACTGGGGCCCCAGGCGGGGATCAAAATTTAACATAGAACTACATATGAAAAATGTTTAAAAAATCTTCTTCTCAAGAACCACTGCACCAGAAATGCCAATATTTACACAAAAGCTTGTATATATAGTGAAGATTGTAAAAATCGTGACCCCCGAACAAAAGTGGGGCCCCAGGAGGGGTTTAGATTTTAACATATATAGGAAAATGTTTTAAAATCTTCTCAAGAACCATCGTGCAACTGTTTGGGATATTACTATGCATACATGTTCATCCTTAAATAATGTAGATTCAAAAAATTGTAACTCCCGGACAATTGATGGGCACCAAGAGTGGTTCAAAATTTAAACATTTTAAAAAACAAAGGAAAAGTTTAAAAATTTTCTTCTCAAGAACTACAATGTTTTAGTTAGTGGAATATCTATGCATGCATTCTTCGCTTATGTAGATTCCTAATTCGTAAAATCGTGACCCCCGGACCAATAATGGGGCCCCAAGATGGGGTCAAAGTTTATTATAGAAATATAAAGGTAACATGTTAAAAAATCTTCTTCTCGAGAACTACAGTGCTTCAATTTGTGAGATTACTATCATGCATACAACCTTGGATAATGAAGGTTCGACAGTTTTAAAATAGTGACCCCTGGACTAATACTAGGGACCCAAGATGGGTTTAAAGTTAAATGTAGAAGTACCGGTATATATGGAAAATGTTTATAAATCTTCTTTTCGAGAACTACAATGCATCAATTTGTCAGATAACTACGTAAGCACCCTCAAATAGTGTAGATTCGAAATTATAAAAGCCGTGACCTCAATCTAATACTGGGGCCCCAAGAGGTGTTCAAAGTTTAGCATAGAAATATAGAGGGAAAATGTTGAAAAATCTTTTTCTAGGGAACTATAATGCTTCAGCTTGTGAGATAACTATGCAAGCATCCTTAAATAATGTAGATTCCAAATAATTAAAACTTTAGCACTGGACTAATACTGTGGCCCCAAAAGGGGTTCAAAGTTTAACATAGAAAGATATATTGAAAATGTTTTTAAAAAGTTCTTCTCGAGAACTATAATGCTACAGTTTGTGAGATTACTATGCAAGGATCCTCAAATTGTGTAAACTCTAATGTAGTGGAACCAAGAGTTATCTTTCTTAATGTTCTGTACAGTCTGAGAGTTATTCCTCTTGAAGTGGAACTTTTCTACGTTCAGTTTTTCAGGTTGTGTTCGTGCGGTCCCACCGCAGTGCTACACATTTTCATTCCTATGTTACTTTTTATGTTGTTCAAGCCAACCATAAACCTCGGACCATTACTGGGTCCCCAGAAAGGGGTTCAATGTTTAAAATAGAAAAAGCATATGCTACGAAATGTAATGTTACAAGGAACTGCTGTTCAGGTGAGCGATGTGGCCCATGGGCCTCTTGTTTAATTGCTGTTTTGATTCCAGGAATAAGGATCAAGCCGAAAAAAACTGTTCCGCAATAAAGGCTCAACAGGATCTTGCTAACTTTGAGTCCGAAAGTCAAGACTACACAGTTCCAAAGTTTACAAGAGAGGAGGGTGTCCCTGATGATCCGTCCCAGGCGGAGCCTAAACCCACGGACTCGGAGCCTCATCCCTATGTCTACGTCATATCTTCTTGAGTTGATCTTCAATAACCCATCTAGTACACGCAAAAATAAATTAATGGGAAAGCCGGGAGGAATACTTTTCTAGAAAACAAAATACTTATTTATAGAAATGTAGTAATTAAAGCAATGTCGTACTGTTTGAATATTGGCGAAATTGTAGATGTTAAATGAAATTTCAAGTTGTTTTTTTCTGTCTGTTGATCAATTAAGAACACTTTATAACTTATGTTTATTTAGTTTTTTATATTATTTAAATCAAACATTTAAGAAATCTTAGTAATGAAAAGGTTTTCAGATTTCTATGTACATGCAATGTCTATGTTGTATCTTTATAATGCTCGCTTCGCGTCGGTTGACAATGGTTTTCTCGGGGTGTCAATTTCAACTGTTACCCTCCTAAACAGGCACTATTTATATAATGTAGATGATAAAACCCCTGTAAAGACAAGTAGGATAAGGAATATAGTTCCGACAGAACTGTAAAAAAGATAGAGATGGAGGACAGTTACATAATGTTTCTGTGATTGAAGGTTCTCTCAGTTTAAATAGTTGCTGGTGTCAACAAAGCTATGCACATCGTCGGTTTGATAACTATTAAATGCAAAGAAAAAGTACATGCATTATTTCGTATGGAAAAAGAGGAATAAAAAATATGGGGGGGGGGGAGAGAGATTAAACGAGAGAGAGAGAGAGAGTTAAGAGAGAGAGAAGGTAGAAATAGACAGAACAGCCTTATGAGAGATTATTACAAGAGTGGGTTATATTGCTGAAGAAAGATTAACCTACAAGGGGAACATTTATATCAGCTAGGCGTGCTATTATAGCCTATATCGAATATACCATGCACTATAACATTATGTTAACATATGTTTTACGGTGCGACCGTTGGGGCGAGCACAGCATGTGATCAAACAATGAATTATAATAAATCAATGAAATCAAAATTAAAAACGTAAAATTTGAATGCAGAAAAATAAAACATACCTATTTTCAGTAAACTTTCATTATTCATAGTTTACAAGATTTGTTATTATAAAAATTTCTCTACTTATAAGTAGAATAAAAGTTTAATCTCAGATACAAGGTTGTTGAATAATAAAGATTTTGATATATAAATATTCATTGCACTTTTTCTCCTCATTTAAAGTGAATGTAACGTCAGTTCATCCCCCTTTTTTGCAGTAGACATTTTTTCTTAAACCTACATAAAAAAATACTTGACTCATCATAGAGCTCCCCCCCCCCATGTTAAAAAAATAATATTTCATTTTTTTTTTACAATTTACGCATAGAAAATCGACTTATCATGGATTTGCCTCCTCCACTTTTAAACAAAACTTAAACATTAATTTTTTTTAAAAGAAAGTGAGCGCACAAGATTGTAAGTTTGCAGGAATCCTCGACACAAATCAATTGGGATTTAAATGTCTATAACCTCGAAAGGCTATGTACAGGTTTCAACAAAAATATATTATGTTGAGAGTCGAAGTACATGGCTATTCCGGTTATTAAAAAACCCACAAAGCTTTCCAAAAATGGCAATGAGAGGTAAACCGATAACTAGTTGGAAATGTTAATGAAAACATTATTTAATGAAGTTATATTGTGTTATCCTAAAAAACTAGTAATAAGAAAAGAATTTTTTTATAGTGTTCATACAGCAGATCTAGAAATCAATAAAAACAAATTAAAATATACCGGTATATTATAATTCAACATCATGTTATAATAACATACATTTAAAACAAAAAAAGTTTAATTTTTTTTTAAAAAGACCACCAGTTGGATTTGAACCCAAAACACTGAATGTATGTATTCACTAAATCCAGGACGAAACCACTGAGCCACGGAGACTAGTCAATATATGCTCTATAAAGTACTGTTTGAAACACCACTGTCATATCAATGGACTTTGTTTTTTATCCTTCAAAAAATAATTTGAAAAGTACATAATTAGTCATCTCTGGGTCATCTCTCCATCTTTTTTTAAAATGCGACATTTTTAATGTTGAAATATGTTACCTTTACACGTTTCAAATTTGTGGAGAGAAGACCCAGAGACAACAAAATCATTTAAAAACAGTTGTAAATAAGTAGGATTTTGCATGAATTGCATCGTGTTGCTATATTTAGACCCATATTATAATAAAACCTTTAGCATTTCAAATATTTTTCCACTCATTCCACATCCAACAGAAACCAAATAACGGTTATAATTCGAAAAATATTCAAAATTAATTGATGAAATTTTCACTCTCCTTGTGCGCCCAGATTCCTGCCGAATCTACATCTTAAGCGCCCACATTCTTTACGCTTAAAGATATTTGCTTATCTTCAGTAAAGATACGTGTGCGTTCCAGGAAATTACCGTAATTATAGTGAATAAAATAGATGTGAGCATTCATCCAAATGAGTGTAATTTACAACTGTTTCCTGTATCTGAAGAAATGTCCTTATTCTTCAGCTGTTCTTTAGTTTAGCCTTTGCAAGATTTTGAGAGGATTTTGGTCATTTCAGCAGATTTACAATAACTTCAATTAGAGTAATTTCCCCTTAGCAGTGCTTATTGTGACGTCAAAGCTGACGTTGGTGTCGCCTGACTCTTTTAAAAAAACTCCCCTGAGAAATAAAAGTACGCGAAGTACACTTTTTTATTTACTTAAAAAAGCATGATGTTCTTAAAATTACACATCTTATATGCTTCTCAAAAGTTTTACTTAATTCTCGCGAGAACGTGAGGTTGGAAACCATTGGTACTACGAATTGTGGGTCCAAATTTTCTGACGCCGAAAAATCTATCGGATCAATGTGTAAACCTTTGTGACGTCACTCGATTATTTTTGATTGAGAGTGTACTGAGGTGAACTTTAGAAGTAGCACTCACTGTATGTCGTATACATCGTTATTGTTTTGATTCTCGTGAGAGGGTGAATTGATAAAAATTGCCATGATTACAGAGAACTACTGGGACGATTAAAACAATGCATTACTGGTCCGATTAACTAACGCTAAAAAAATCCGTTGAATGAATGTGCAACTAGTCCGATTTTTCTATTCACACACGCCTTGCCGATAGAGCTCAATAAAATAAAGGTGTCTTGTATGAAAATGTATTAAAATGCAGGATGCACATTTATACGATAACAAAAGAATAATGACCCTCAAATGTGACTTTTAATATAAATGTATGTACAAAAATGTGTTTATTTAATAAATATATTACCGGAGACAACTTGACAATTTTCCTTCTGTACTGACAAATGGATAACTGCCCGATCTTCCAAATAATTGATTGTTAATTTTTTCCACATGTACATTAAAAGAAGTGGTTAATTATTTTTTATCAAACGATCATTATGAACAGCATACTAACATGTAATATATAAAATTATATATGTATATAATTCAGTGTAATTTTATTAGACTTCTATGTTTTCTTCAATGACTCGTTGGCAAACAATACTGAAAAATTCAAATCTTTACTTCATTTATTTCTCGAAAAAATGAATAATTAGTAACAACAAGTTTTGTCAGGCGGTGCATTGTGCGACGTCAAACATTTCCAGTTTTACGTTGTTGCTAAACCCTCCACATCGTTTACGATAACATTTACGTTTTATTTCCGAAAATATCTCAGAACAAATATTATCTTTCAACATGTACCCTGAGTGCACATTCAACATATATTTTGAACATGTACGCTGAGTGCACATTCAACATATATTTTAGTTTAGATTTTTTTTTAAATATTTTCTAAGTACAAACGATCGGTCGGCTCCAAACTTGCCCTCTATTACATGTTTAACGTCCGTCTTGCCGAAATGTGTCGTTAAATTCAGCATTTTGACGTCCATTGATATCGTTCGGGTTTTTCTTTTTTCCACTTATTGTCATCATACTTGTTCAAATATTTTCAATGTTGTTTAACTACTTATTCATTCAAAAAAACGCATTTCTAATCGATTTTGTTAATTTCATTTACTCCAAAGCCGCTCCGGATTTATTTCATGGTCTTTACAAAATTGTATCAGTTACTGCTGCGCCGCCTTAAACGCTGACATCGTCATTTTATTACGAGTTAACTTTTCAACCTGTCACAAAACGCGCTATAAAATATTTCAATTTCTTTATTACAAAAGACATACGTCTTATAGCACTTATAATGGTGAACAATACATGAATATATATAGGCAATAATGGACGGTCAGTCCTTACAAATCTATAGAATAATTTGTATTTGGAGAATGAAATAACACATATATTATATAAATATTGATAGTAATAACAATTGGAATCAGCAAATGACACTTGATATAGTCAAACCATTCTGAGTGTGAGGGCTTTGTAAATGAATTTTCCTAAATTACACAATTCTTTGATATTGTTAACACTTAGTAACTGTACTAATTTGTACATGGATGGTTACACCAGTAATACTTTTTTATAAACTTTGATCGTAATGCTAAGTACATTGGACATACAAGTATAAAATGATATTCGTCTTCAATGTCTGTTATACAAGTTTTACAAAATCTTTTTTCTCTTGGTATATTTTTATGTCGACCTGTTTCAATAAGCAGATTATGTGAGGACAACCTCATTTTGGAAATACATTTTTTATACAACCTTGGTATTGATTTTTCTAAATAATATTGTAAGCAAAAATTATCAACTAAGTGCTTGTAAATAAAACATTTTGTTTCTATTTGCATCTTGCCATGCAGCGTTTGAATAAAGTTGTCTTTAAGTCTTTTCTGAATAATTAGACAAATACGACTGTTTAAATTACTTTGACCATTCCACATGTAGCCAAGTCCCAGATTATATAATTGGTCCTTAATAAATTTTGCCCAGCTTTGATAATTTTGCTTTTGGTTTTCACAAATACAATATGACCAGCCATAAGCAGCTCTTAATATACAATTTTCTGTCTGTAATAATTTAAACCAGAACTTAAACATTCGATATATACGAATAAGATATAAGGGTAGACGCCCAGTCTCGAAATATAGCATAGTTGTTTTTAGTATTTTTCCGGACACCAAGCACAAAGCGTAAAAACTCAAGGTGGACCTTTTCAATATCGTGTCCCTTGTGGGAACCCCAAACTTCACATCCATAATTTAAAATGCTACACACATAGGTATCAAAAACAGAAAACAAAGTACAATGATTTAAATAAAGCTAATTAATTGTTGATTTGAGAGCAAACATGGCTTTGCGACCTTGTGCCGCTAATTGTTTTTGAGTGGAAAAAAATTACCGTTATAATTGAACATAACACCTAGATAAACAAAATGTTCCACAATTTCTAAATTTTCACCGTTATAAAGCCATTTCTCGTTGGTGCGATAATTCCCACCATTTCTAAAAAAAAAACACTTTAGTTTTAGATACATTTACATCAAGGTTCCATTCATTTGTATAGAACTGTAAAATATTCAGCATGCTCTGTAGCTCATCAATTGATTCAGAAAACAATACCATGTCATCAGCATACATAAGAAGATAAAGACTTGCAATTGAATTACTGCAAGTAACTTTCCCTGTATACCATAATATTCTAATTTTCTGTACAATTTCTCCCTATTGATAGAGTCAAAGGCCTTCTTATAATCAACAAAACAACAATAAAACCGTTTTTTAGTTTGCAGCGCTTGTGAAACCAGGCAATGAAGTGCAAAAATTGCTTCTGTAGTACCAAACATAGGTTGAAAACCAAACTGTGCATCTGTGACAATACTATTAGAAGATGCCCATAATATAAGTCTACGGTTCAATATTGAGGTAAACAATTTACAAAAACAGCTGATAAGACTTATACCTCGGTAATTATTGGGGTCAACTGGGTCACCCTTTTTAAAAACAGGAACAATAACTGCATCTGACCATTGTGTAGGAAAATAACCGGATGATAATATACGATAAAAAATACTATGTAAACATGGCATAAGTATACCCTTGAATTCTATAAAATATTCATTCAAAATATAATCAAGACCATGTGATTTGTCTCTTTTGAGATTGTCTATAGCATCTGATATTTCTTGTACAATAATTTCAGTGTCTAATTCTTCAAACACGGTAGTTCCAGTGTCCACCGGGGGATTGTTATCTGTATCAGTAGTAAATGTAGATAAATCTTCAAAATGTTTTCGAAATAGGTCCAGTTCAATTGATGTATGTTTATGTTTTCTTTTCCGGAAATGTTTATAGAATATTTTTGGGTTGTCTTTACGGAGATGATCAAGAAGGTTGCCTTCTTTTCGTAAATACTGGCGTTTAAGTTTTGCTTCTGAACGTTTGTAATTCCTCTTAGCTTCGATTAAGTTCAAATGGTTAACTCTGCTTTTTGTATTATCAAAACGAGTGAGTGCTGATCGATATATCCTGTACTCTTTTCGGAGATCTTCATTAAACCAAGGTTTGTCAGGTGACTTCACACATGAATGAGGTCTCGCTCCACCTGAGTTTTGAACTGGGTTTGGTGACCTTTTGTTGATTTCGAAAAAAGGTCGCATAAGGTCACTTAGGCGTGATGTAAACAAATCGACCGATTCGTCAATACTAGCCTGGGAATCACACAGGGTATTCTGGAAACATGCCACAAGGTCATCAGAATTCTCTATTAAAGCTGACTGGGCTTGATGAATCATGTCCTGGTTCCAGACGAATTTCGAAGACAATTGGTTTTCACTTTCACTAAGCACAGTAGAATTGCTAATAATTTCTATTTTAGACTTCAGTCTGACATGAAGAGGTGCATGATCAGAGTACAAAGTAAAATTTGCTACAATGAACTGATCAATTTTTGAAAATACATCAGGTGTAGTTATAACATAATCCACAACGCTCATGCCCCTTGGGCCAACAAATGTATAATCTTTATCCAAACCCAAATAATGACGCCCATTTAAAATTCTGAAGCCACTACTTTTACATAATGATAATAACTTGTTACCCAAATCATTGATGACCATGTCAGGATTAGTTCTACTTTGAAGACGTGTGTCTAAACCATAAAATAAAACTTCACTTAAATCTCTCAAAACATTATCATGTAGTATATCATGCATTATAAAATCATTTGCATTTGCAGTTCTTGCATTAGTGTCACCAATCAACATCACTTTTCCAAAAGTCAAATATTTAACAATTTGGTTTTCTAGCTCACTAAATATATCACAATCATAAGCTTGGTAAAAAGTTGAACTGCTTGGTGGTATATACACACATGCTAAATACAAATCTTCAGAACTATCTAATAGACATTTATCAAGCTTAAGCCATATTATAGTGTCACACATATTTTCAAGAAAAGATACATAATGCTTAAGATTTTCACGAATTAGAATAACACAACCACCTCCTTGTTTTAATTTTGAACGCATTCTTGGAAAAACAAAGCTATGAAATCCTTCCACGTCAATTGAGAAATTATTTTCAATCCAACATTCCGTAAGGAGAACGATGTCATATGAGAGAATGTAGCACTGGAATTTTTTATCGCTGAATTTACTGGCAAAACCCCCGTTTATGTTCCAGCCGATTATCTTCACGAAATCATCCTCCAATTGCCCCTAAGCTTCACCTCTGCCGTTTCCAGCGTCCTCTGTAAGTATGTCCGCAGGCTCGTCATCCTCGGGATCGTCTCTGCCAGCCTCTGTGTTAATGGTGTCTCCTGTCTCTCCCATGTATAGTTTGCCGTCAATGAATAGTTTGTCGTATTTCAATACAGCCCTTCTATTTTCCTCCAATGCTTTTCTCAATATAGGCATCAAAGCCTTTCGTTTCTCGACGATTTCTTTAGGAAATTGTTCTCGTATATTGTACTGCTTGTTTTTGAGCTTGTATCCAGATGTCCTGACACTTTCCCTGACCCTGAAGTTCGAGAATTTCACAACAATAGGCCTTGTTTTGTTGTACTGGAATCGTCCAATCCTATGGGCACGCTCGATATTATCTTTAATGCCAACAATGTTCAGTTCTGCTTCACAAAACTCTTTGATCAGATTTACACAGTTCTCCTTTCCACTGCCGCGGTATTCTGCGAGTCCAAAAAAAAGCAAATTATCCCTCATACTTCTTGCCTGCAGATCTGTAATTTGGCCTTGTAATTGTTTATTTGCTAACTTTAGTTCTCTGATTTCCTTAACTGTTTCCTCAACGTCTCCTTTTAGGCTAGTCTGAGATTTCTTGATTTCCCCCAACGAGTTCCCCAAGTTACCAGTAAACTTCTCTAGATTGCCAACTCTAGTCGGTATATTTTCAATGAGATCGCACAATGTAGTCAATTTTCGACATTTTGGCGTCAAGTTCTCCGATTCGAATCATTAATTGATCCACCCATGCTGGTTGCGCAGTGTTCGAATGTGCGGGCGGTGGTGTATTTTTGAACGTGCCGACTTGCTCGCCATTGGCTCCCCTCCCTGTTTTGGCTAACTTACTGTCCGGTTTTGGTGTCGAACCATCCAAAGATAGCCGTCTCTTGCTATCCTTATTATCCTCCGACATTATGGGACATGCACAACGACTTTTGTAACACACAAACACAGATATATCCCCGTAAAATAAGAAATGAATCTCCGCTAAAAAAAACTCTGACCGTCCATTCGTAACGCATGCGCATTCACTCATATAAATATAAATTTCTTTGCATGTTGGGCAAATAGCACAATAAATAACATTTTCCGATTTACAGTTTATCGACGAATTGGCGCGAATTTCCATCCCAGATTTTAGTAGAATTGTATTTCCTTCTTCTATGTAGGCACATGTACCACATCTCGGGTCGCCGCATTTTTTCACGGATGGAATTTCCTCTTGCATTGTAAATTGGACCTTGGTCAATATGTGTTTAAGATTGGGTGCTTGTCGTCGGCTACTGATTATGTCCTCGGATTGTAATAATTTCTTCATATTTTCTGACTGTTCTAAAATAGGGTAAAGTCGTTTTGCGTCTGTTAGAATATTTCTGTTCCTTAAATTGTGGGTCACAACAAAAGCAAGTTTTCCGTCGTTGTTGCGATTATTAGAAGACCGGCGAGGATTACGTAGAACTTGTAATGGAATTTGTGTCGCTCTTTTTACTCCAGCGTTGATTAAATAGAAATATTTTAAATGAGAAATATTTTTAATTCTTCCAGACGTTTAAATCGTAAGGTTTTGTCTGTGATAATTGACTTTACCCTATATTAGAACAGTCAGAAAATATGAAGAAATTATTACAATTCGAGGACATAATCAGTAGCCGACGACAAGCACCCAATCTTAAACACATATTGACCAAGGTCCGATTTACAATGCAGGAGGAAATTCCATCCGTGAAAAAATGCGGCGACCCGAGATGTGGTCATTTGCCTACATAGAAGAAGGAAATACAATTCTACTAAAATCTGGGATGGAAATTCGCGCCAATTCGTCGATGAACTGTAAATCGGAAAATGTTATTTATTGTGCTATTTGCCCAACATGCAAAAAAATTTATATTGGACAGACGGGGAAACTAAACGCGCGTGTTCGTGTCCACAAGCAACAAATTAAAGACCCGAGTGTTCGTAATACTCCATGCTGTGAACATTTTGCTGAATGCGGCCAGGGAAAATTTACCCTATTCCCATTTTATAAACTTCCAAATGAAAATGAAATACTGCGCTTAGCCAAGGAAGACCACTTTATTAAATTATTTTGATCGCGTCACGTTCAACTCTATCAGCTACGTCATGCATAAACAACACCTGAATTTTACGCACTAACTTTTTTATTGGTGGATTCAGCTCACCG
This sequence comes from Magallana gigas, assembly GCF_902806645.1. Classification (NCBI taxonomy): domain Eukaryota; kingdom Metazoa; phylum Mollusca; class Bivalvia; order Ostreida; family Ostreidae; genus Magallana; species Magallana gigas. The sequence continues at coordinate 20,669,621 of NC_047567.1, read as the reverse complement.
CTGATAGGCTGCTGGTCAAGACTAAATCATGCACGGACAGAACAACAACATATCAGAGAATGTACATACCCCCTTGCACTCTCGTTCTTTCACACCATCGTTCAATTCTTTTATTGACTGTCGATTGCCGATCAACACAGGTGAAGAAATCGAGAAAATTCATATATTATATCACTTCGACTGGTCAGTTTGTAGGTACATTATACATTTACGGTATATAAATGAAAGGAACGCGGGGCGCATGCAACTTTTAAATATTATATTTTGTTAAACGCTTACTCTGGACCGTAGCTTGAGACCCGCTTAAACACACACACATACACAGAGAGAGAGAGAGAGAGAGAGAGAGAGAGAGAGAGAGAGAGAGAGAGAGAGAGAGAGAGGGGGGAAGTTTAAACATGATGGTTCCATATTGAGAATCAAAGTACTGAAGTACTGACGGGAGTTGATTTTATCGATTATCATTTATTTTAAAATCAACTTATCTTTCATGGCAATTAGTTTCTTGTCTGTATTTGAAGTACGCACTTTTTAATGAATTTTAGACTTTTCCGACAAGAATTTCAAGAAACCTTTTATGAATCATGTTGTGTAATATTTAAGATAGATTTCAAACTATGTATAAGTAATCGAAGCAATTCTAAACATTTTATGGGTCCAAGCACTATTGATATCGAACTCCGTTAATCTCTGACAGTAGGATCTATCCGGGATCATGTTAATTTAGATCAGACAATCGTGCCTTGGTGGATCCAGCTTCTCCAAGGGAGGGGATAATCTCAATGGTCAGCCATGTATGGATGGAATGATTTACTTTTTAATACTAGAGAAAAATCATACATTGTTTTTGGCACAAGAATTGTAAAAACAAAATTTGCTATTTTATTTAATAGATTACATACATGTAGAATTACATGAATATGTTGATCTAAGCATTTCTTTTATGAAACTACTGGATGCTCAATACTAGTATACTACTGTATAGTGTATAGATTTCTGTACTTTTAAAATTGTTGGAAATATATATTAGATATTCTTAAAAAAATAAACATTGACTTACATCGTCAAAGTTAAAATTGGCGGAAGGATTGAGGTAGATAAACAGTATTTAAGGAAATATGACTGGAAAAAAAACCGGTTGGCGATATCTCTTGTGGTGTCTACGTATTCGCGCAAAACATCCTGTGCTTTAAAAGATAAGGCCATTATTATTCATTTATGGCTGATGTAAAGCAGGACATGCGGGTGAATTATTTTGACTCATGATTTCATTTTTAAAAAGTGCGTGCAGCATTCAGAGAGAGAGAGAGAGAGAGAGAGAGAGAGAGAGAGAGAGAGAGAGAGAGAGATAGAGAGAGAGAGGGAGGGAGAGAGAGAGATAGAGAAAGGGGGTGCATGTTTATTATATTTCATTATTTAACTATTAAATTTATTTGTTCATTTAATTCTTCAAGTCAATTTATTTGTAAAAAGAGAGTCAGACAGACAGACAGAAGGAATGACAGACAACAGAGAGAGAGAGAGAGAGAGAGAGAGAGAGAGAGAGAGAGAGAGAGAGAGAGAGAGAGAGAGAAAAAGAGAGAGAGAAGGTGGAGGGAAACTAAAGGACGCTCATCTAGAACACAAAAAGATGGCAGCGATTTTCTATAATCATATGCCAAGTTGATCATGAATATGCCATAGAAAGAAAATGTGCAGTAAAAAAGAGTCATCTGGTGTGTGTACTACAGTTGTGTACGGTATAGTAGTGTTATACAATTGTAATGACGTGCCGACATGTAAGCAAATTTTTAAAATGCGCGGATCCAGAAGGGGGTCCGAGTGATAATTTTTACAAGCAAGTGAGGGGAGGAGTCGGAGAATTATTATCGATTACAGTGCTATTTGAATTAATAAGTTTATATTTTTTAGAAGTCGGACCCCCCTCACCCACCCACCTACCCACAGCCGTTTAATATTGTAGAAAAATGTTGGCGTGTCGGCTGAATCAGTACAGTACGAGATCTGTAGCTTTATCTCAGGAGATAAGATACTCAATGGAATTCTAGATAGAACCATTTTAAGAAGTGCTTGGAAATTGTGTCGTAGGCCTGTCTATTTCATTGCTGGCCACTTAGCCATGGCTCTTTGAAATCAATACAATTTGTCTGGCTTTTGAGTTTAATACTACGCAATAGGTGTATATATAATCCAGGGTCTTTTTGAACTTGTTTTGACGCAAGAAATAGATAAGAACGTCCTGCTGAAAGTCCAATGCCTTGTTAAAGTGGTTCTATTAAATATGTTGTTTCTTGACAAGACAACTTTTTTATATTTATTTCTAAAACCGATTTGGTTGGACTTTTCCGACTGCGTCGCGTTCAATTCTATCAACTACATCATACATAAACAATACCCGCACCTTAACTGCAATTTGTTTTATTGGTGGATTCAGCTTACCGCTGATTGGTTGCTGGTTAACTCAGACTAAATTATGCACGGACAGAACAACAACATATCAAAAAATGAAAAATTCATATGGGTACTCGTGACTGTCAAAATTGGGCCTTTTTTTCGAAAGTGTACACTTGTTATAAAAATACATACGGTACATACATATATAGCTGTAGCTCTATGTAGAAATTTTGGGTTAGTAAATATAAAGCTACAGTGTATACAATACTTACATGTACAAAAAAACTTTACGGCAATTTACCGAGCATAAAAATAACGCTATTTTTGAAAAGATTTACATCATACCATACCACATTTTGCGCAAATAATCCATTTTAATAATTCTTCATTTAGTTTACTACTGAAAATTATAATAATTGTAGCTTTACTCGCCCCAAACTTTCTCCTATTAAATAACCTTTAACCTTACTGAAATCGGATGAAGAGCTGTATTTTTTATGTATGTAAACAAACCAGTGTACATGTATGGAACTGTTGATCGGTGGTTCAGAGAAAGGTAAAATAAAGAAATCTGCAGTAAATTGTTTGGGTATATTTTAGTATATATATATATATATATATATATATATATATATATATATATATATATATATATATATATATATATATATATATATATATATATATATATTTACACCGAAAGTGATAGTGCAACAGAAGAGAAACGAATCGGACACTTGCCTAATGAAGACACACTTGCACTCTCCACTTCCTTCTCGTTCTTTCACACCATCGTTCAATTCTTTTGTGGACTGTCGATTGCCGATCGAAATGTGTAGAAATCAAGGAATTCATATCTATCACTTCGACTGGCAAGTTAGTAGGTAATACATGTGCCTTAACGTTATACATTTACGGTATTTACATGAAATGAACGCTTAGCACATGCAAATTTCAAATATTATATTTTTCATAACGCCGTACTCTGGACCGTAGCTTGAGGCTATGGTTTAACGCCCGTTTACAGAGAGAGAGAGAGAGAGAGAGAGAGAGAGAGAGAGAGAGAGAGAGAGAGAGAGAGAGAGTTTTGCACAGAATTTAAACATATGGGATAGTCGATAATGACTCCATATTAGGGGAAAATGAACTGTTCTGAGAAATCCTGCAGCTCTGGCATTGCATGAGCGTGTACTGATAACTACGCCTAAGAAAAGGAGTTGACCAATCATGAAGTTTTCACAACGGCGGCGTGTATAATTTATGCATGACGTAGCTGACAGAAATGACAGTGACGCTATAGGAGAAATCTAACCAAAGCGGTTTTGATGATAAACATAAAAGAAAATAATGTCTCCCATAATTATGTAATATGGAAGTCGTTTTGCTGATGCGTAATACGTTCATGCGTAATGCATAAACTGTGTGTCATCGGAAAATATGATATTATACTTTAAAAACAACTGTGTAATGATGTATTACTTCACAATTTGCAAAACCATACATGATGATTTGGAAAAGAACGTTGCAATTACTTTTCAGTTTTTTAAGCTATATAAAAGGTAGGTTCTTTCATTATTAGATGTAAAAGAGTCCAATTTTATTTTGCAATTTTCAAGAAATCGAAGTAAATAGGAAATGTTTCATTTATTAATGCATGTACAATTTATATCCAATAAATATGTGAATAAAAATGTTTTACTAAAATACATATAATCTTTGCGCATTTATTTTCTTTGAGAAATAAGAAATGGTCGCAGAAACAAGAAAAAACTAGTTAAACCCGTATATACTTATAAAAGTTAACTCATTAAAGAATGCTCATTATCATCAATTGTTTTTTACAAATAGCATGCTCTTTGTTTTTTCTCTTATTTTGAATAGTGTTACATTTTGCACTTTAACTTTACATGTATATCTGTACAAAGAAAAAACAAAGAATCACAGAAATAATAATAATGCTCATTTGGGCCCATATCATATAATTATATTGTCCATTTAGGCTCACATCATTGGCTCTAAAGGGAGGGCAGATCTTATCCGAAGTCTTTAAAATCAAAACAAAAAATCCTTACTCCCCAATATCAAAATCCTCATCCGCAGGGGGATCGGAGAGGGTGGAAGGTTGTATGTCATATTCCAATTTTAAACGTTGGTCTATATGTTATGTTTCCCTATAAATTTAAGCAGCACTGACCAAAAAAGTGAAATGTGGGGGGGGGGAGGGTATTTTTAATTTATTATTCTATATATGTACATTTGATAAAGCAGTTTTTTTATTAATGAAAAGGAAAGACCATAACCATCCCCCCCCCTCACCCTATGCTATGTACGTGTACATGCATTCTTTTTCCAAGGTCTATTGATTTCTCTTAACAGCAACTTCTCCATGCCCATTCCCGGGTTTCTACGGATTACTAAATTGTATTAAATGTGGACGCTGCGCAGGGAATGGTGATTGTCATTTATTAACTGGTGTTTGCAACGGAGGTTGTCAACTCGGGTTTTTTGGATCAAAGTGCAATATGACGTGCTCGGCAACATGTGGAGGGGACGGAAGTTGCTCTCAATTAACCGCTTTCTGCGAAAATGGCTGCCAGTCCGGCTTCACAGGGACACAATGTGACCAAATTATAACATCACCTGAATCAGGCAAATAACTTTCTTTTTAACATAATTACATATATAATAATTTATATAATGACCAATCGTAACTACTCGGCCATTTTCGCTCGGAAATGACCAACTATTTACGATCATTGTATATACTGTGGTTTCATCGATATTCGTTGAATACAAATTTTCGTGGATTTCGTTGTTAAGTTTATCCATGAAATTAACTGTTCATTTAAGTGCAATTTCCTCAATGATTTGTATTGATAGGGTCATTGGCCATGAACTTACGTATCCTTGAAACTATGCATTTCACTGTATTCACGAAAATTGATACCCATGAATATTAATGAAACCACAGTATGCCATTATAAATCACAATGAACTTCTTGGGTCTTTCCGACCGAGCTCTGAAACATATATTGAATGTACATGACTGTGCATGTATCAAGACCACCATGTGTAAATGTTCTACAAGATTGGGGTGGTCTTCCATCTTGTTAAAGTATTGGCTAGACATAGTTTATTAAGAAAAGTGGCATCGATTTTCAAAGTAGAGGGTTCAGTTCTATTCTTTTCTATAGATGAATATAAGGAACAAGTACATATTTGTTTTTTGTGATTTTATGGGGGGTGGGGTGGAAGCCTACATCCCCCTTCCCACGTTTGCTACGTGTTTGTATTTAAGATTATATCTTACATGTATATTATTAGATCTAAGTCTACTAAAGCTCGTAGCCCGAATTTTTTTACACCTAGAATAATCAAATTTTGTATTTTAGGGCCCCATACAGGTACATGTATCTGAATCTGCTGTAGTGTTTATCAAAGGTATAGGTGTGTTGCACTTCCCCTACAAAATACACCTGAGATTGTTTTCCGATCCCCCCTCGCCTCCGGGGGATGGAGAATAATTTGATACCTCGTGCATGGTATATGAAAATTACTGCATATATACATGTGTGTAAAATGTCTTAGCTATATCATGCAGATAATAATCGTAATTATGAAAACAATATGAATTATTTGCACAAAAATATTCAAACGCCAAACTGAAACTTACAGATGATCTTATATCTACAGATGTTGTCCACGTGTGGGAACCTATTGCTGTAACGAGCTTCGTTGTTACTATAGCCTGTATCGTAATACTTGTGCTACTGTATAGAAGGTAATTTAACAAAAATGCCTTTTAAAAAAACCCAACAAATCTTCGATTCAATGACCAAAAAAAACCCGACAATTTTTAATAACTTAAAAGAATTAAAAGTCTTGTTTTGTGATAATGCAGTTTTTCGAACAGAAAACTCAAGTACAATTGTGTCATGTGTTATATATAATTTCAGGAAAAACAACAAAACGAAACCGTCTTACGAACGCAATTTGGTGCATATTCCGGAAGGTAAACTATGTAACCCCCACCCCCTTCCGATCTCTGATATCTGAGATTCCATGCAATTGTTGATTCAATGTTATAAAAGTTGATGAATTAGAGTATATGCACGCAACCATAAATTTATATGGACATGTACAATGTAAATAGCAAGATATTAATTGGGTTAACTTTTACTTTAGAAGAGACCGAGAGATATGTAAAATGGAACCAACTTCAAGAAAATATAAGGAACATTTCGACTGCTTCATATTTGTATGTACAGTTTATCAAACAAATACAACATTCAACTGTTTAATTAATAAACATGTGTAGGCAAGACTCTTAAGTCCGATGGTGACGCCAAAATCATCCAATGGTCACGTCAAAATCCGATGGTCTGCGCTAAAAGTCAAATGACCTGCCACGCAAAAGTCAGATGCTGTTTGATTACTGTACGTTTGTTACACGTACGTCACGTCATTGCGACGTCATTGCTGAAATTGCTGCTTTCTTTAAAATCCTCAACCGAACATGAATAATGGAGAAAGAGACGAGTGATGAAAATGAATGGAGTTGGGGAAGGTTTTTGCGGCGGGTAAATTCGACAACATGGAATAATAATTTTCCAAAGTCTGTCCCAAGTTAATGTTTCTATCAAGTTAATGATTTCTAATTCAAATACAGTTGAAATCGATGAAAGTGAAAATAATCAAGATCGATATATTCATTGAAACACAATATCCCTTTTCACTCATAAAGATACAGGAATGAAAACGAATTTCTTACGAAGATTTATAATGTGTAATGTTTACATATTCTCACCATTCGGAATTCAATTGGAATACCTCGCACAATTTTTCAATGTTATCATCCGGGCTACTTCATGGCTGATGCAATGCAAAATTCCTGTAGACTTTGTACTGAGTATTTTGGGTTGTGTAATGAAGCCTGGAGCGATAGAGGGGGTGTTTCAAAACAGATAATCTGGATATATTTTTATATTGAAGGGAAAACCTAGTTTGAGCAAAACATTTAAGGTATTTATGATTATCGAAATATCAAGCAAAAAGTGGTGGAAGCAAAAAATCGGGACAGAGTATAATATATTCAAATGCAGTGTATGTGTTGCGCCTTTGCTGCAATTAGTGTGTACACTGTATGCCAATGAACAATGAATAATTTAAGTCAATGATGAACATATCTAAATATGAGCATTCAAATCAGGTGGGGGTTATTTAAAGAATATTTATCATCCAATAATTTTCTTCTTTATTCTTTTTTTTCTAAATTTATCGGGCTTTGGTGCATCACTCCATCGGAATTCCGCAAATGCACGCGGACCTTTGTTCTTTGGCTTGTCAAACTATCGGGCTTTGGCGCAGACCTCGAACTTTAGAGTCCAATCACAATTTGGAGTCATATAATTATATAAACGGATATTCTATTTTCTTTAAATAATTTAATAATAGTTTTTTATTGCTGTATTAAATCCAGGAATAAGGATCGAGCCGAAAAAAACTGTTCCGCAATAAAGGCTCAACGGGATCTTGCTAACTTTGAGTCAGAAAGTCAAGACTACACAGTTCCAAAGTTTACAAGAGAGGAGGGTGTCCCTGATGATCAGTCCCAGACGGAGCCTAAACCCACGGACTCGGAGCCTCATCCCTATATCTACGTCATATCCTCTTGAGTTGATCTTCAATAACCCATCTAGTACACGCAACAATAAATGAATGGGAAAGCCGAGAGGAATACTTTTCTAGAAAACAAAATACTTATTAATAGAAATGAAGTAATTAAATAGGAATCAATGTCGTACTGTTTGAATGTTGGCGAAATTGTAGATGTTTAAATGAAAATTCAAGTTGTTTTTTCTGTCTGTTGATCAATTAAGAACACTTTATATTATATGTTTATTTATTTTTTTTTTAAATATGATATTTAAATCAAACATTTAAGAAATCCTAGTAATGAAAAGGTTTTCAGATTTCTATGTACATGCAATGTCTATGTTGCATCTTTATAATGCTCCAGGCATTAAAACAAAAACAGAATTTCCCATGATAAAGATGTCAATTTCCGGCATATGTTTTAATGTGATTGTTTAGAAGCTAGTCACGAAATAGCAAAGCACAATAAAGCGCCATTCATATCATGCATTGTAAGTATAGGGTCTATAATTTTTATTTCGTTGTTTCATAAGGGAATAGGGTGAGATATTTATAATGTAGATGATAAAACCTTTGTAAAGACAAGAAGGATAAGGAATATAGTTCCGACAGAACTGTAAAAAGATGCACTCATCAGCTTGCTCAATGGAGGGTTGGTTGGGGAGGGGGGGGGGGGTAGAGGACAGTTACATATGTTTCTGTGATTGAAGGTTCTCTCTGTTTAAATAGTTGCTAGTGTCAGCAAAGCTGTGCACATCGTCAGTTTGATAACTATTAAATGCAAAGAAAAAGTACATTCATTATTTCGTATGGAAAAAGGGGAATGAAAAAAATGAGAGAGAGAGAGAAGGTAGAAATAGACAGAACAGCCTTATGAGAGATTATTACAAGAGTGGGTTATATTGCTGAAGAAAGATTAACCTACAAGGGGAACATTTATTTCATCTAGGCGTGCTATTATAGCCTATCTCGGATATACCATGCACTATAACATTATGTTAACATACGTTTAATGGTGCGACCGTTGGGGCGAGCACAGCAAGTGATCAAACAATGAATTATAATACGTTTGTAAATCAATAAAAATAAAATTAACAACGTAAAATTTGAATGCAGAAAAATAAAACATACCTATTTTCAGTAAATGTTCATTATTCATAGATTATAAGATTTGTTATAATTTATTTACTTAAAAAGAAATGGTGCCCCCCCCCCCCCCCCGCATGTAATAAATGGAAGTGAAAATAAAGAAACCATTGAACTGCTTAGGAGCTGAAGGATTAGAATTTTCATGATTTTTTTTTCTTTTGCTTGCAAAGATTTTTTGGATGAGGCTGCCATCCACCCACCCACCCCCCTTTTAAAAAAAGGTGATGCTACGTGTACGTTCCAGGAAATTACCGTAATTTCAGTGAATAAAATAGATGTGAGCATTCATCCAAATGAGTGCAATTTACAACTGTTTCCTGTATCTGAAGAAATGTCCTTATTCTTCAGCTGTTCTTTAGCTTAGCCTTTGCAAGATTTTGAGAGGATTTCGGTCAATTCAGCAGATTTACAATAACTTCAATTAGAGTAATTTCCCCTTATCAGTGCTTATTGTGACGTCAAAGCTGACGTTGGTTAAGTGTCGCCTGACTTTTTTAAAAAAACTCCCCTGAGAAATAAAAGTACGCGAAGTACACTTTTTTATTCACTTAAAAAAGCATGATGTTCTTAAAATGACACATCTTATTTGCTTCTCAAAAGTTTTACTTTGATTCTCGCGAGAACGTGAGGTTGGAAACCATTGGTACTATGAATTGTGGGTCAAAATTTACTGACGCCGAAAAATCTATCGGATCAAAGTGTAAACCTTTGTGATGTCACTCGATTATTTTTTGATTGAGGGTGTACTGAGGTGAACTTTAGAGGTAGCACTGACTGTATGTCGTATGCATCGTTTTTGTTTTTATATTGTCTTGCTGATTCTCGTGAGAGTGTGAAGTGATAAAATTGCCATGATTACATAGAACTACTGGGACGATTAAAACAATGCATTACTGGTCCGATTTACTGACGCCAAAAAAATCCGTTGAATGAATGTGCAACTAGTCCGAATTTTCTATTCACACACACCTTGCCGGTAGAGCTCAATAAAATAAGTGTGTCTTGTATAAAATGTATGAAAATGCAGGATGCACATTTATACGTTAACAAAAAAAATAATGACCCTCAAATGTGACTTTTAATGTACATGTATGTATAAACATGTATTTATTTAATAAATATATTACCGGAGACAACTTGACAATTTTCCTTCTGTACTGACAAATGGATAACTGCCCGATCTTGCAAATAATTGACTGACTGTTTATTTTTTTCCACATGTACATTAAAAGAAGTGGTTAATTATTTTTTATCAAACGATCATTATGAACAGCATACTAACATGTAATAGAGATATATATATATATATATATATATATATATATATATATATATATATATATATATATATATATATATATATATATATATATATAGGGTTGTCCCTAAATAATGTAGACAGGACACATAATTTAAAATCTGTTCACTGTAATTTCATTAGACTTCTATGTTTTCTTCAATAACGCTTTGGCAAACAATACTGAAAAATTCAAATCTGTACTTTATTTATTTCTCGAATAAATGAATTATTAGTAACAACAAGTTTTGTCAGGCGGCGCATTGTGCGACGTCGAACATTTCCAGTTTTACGTTGTTGCTAAACCCTCCACATCGTTTACGATAACATTTACGTTTTATTTCCGAAAATGTCTCAGAAAAAATATTATCTTTGAACATGTACCCTGAGTGCACATTCAACATATATTTTGAACATGTACCCTGAATGCACATTCAACATATATTTTACTTTAGTTTTTGTTTTTTGTTAAATATTTTCTAAGTACAAACGATTTGTCGGCTCTAAACTTGCCCTGTATTACTTGTTGAACGTCTGTCTTGCCAAAATGTGTCGTTAAATTCAGCATTTTGACGTCCATTGATATCGTTTGAGTTTTTCTTTTTTATCGACTTATTGTCATCATACTTGTTCAAATATTTTCAATGTTGTTTAATTACTTATTAAAAAAACGCATTTCTAATCGATTTTGTTAATTTCATTTACTCCAAAGCCGCTTAGGATTTATTTCATGGTCTTTACAAAATTGTATCAGTTACTTTTCATTCGAAAAGTACTTTTCCTCGCAATTTTCATATCATTTTCTTTATTTTTACTTGTTGTTTTTGACATTGCACCGCATGTCGAATTTCTGATCTAACATGCTGTCATTTCACTAATTTAATCTCAAACAATGTTACATTTTAAAACATTATTTGAATGCAAATGTTTTAAACCCTTTGTGGCACAAATTTCATCTTCCTTTATATATATATATATATATATATATATATATATATATATATATATATATATATATATATATATATCAACGTATGAATCCTTGGTATAGGTAACAATATAGAAAAAAAAGTTTAAGCAGACTATTAACACAAAACATGTACTCCATTTCTCTCGAATTTCAGTCCATAGCGCTTTTCATATTTATACATGTTCATGTACTTGTACACGTACAGTGAAATATGCTCAGATCAAAGCAAATGAATAATATCTGGCTACCGCCGCCTACGCAGATGAAATTAATTTATCATAGGTACTAGAACACATGTTATATGTTTTGGTTTTATATATTTAAAACAGTAGCCATTGGCTACTATTTATAGCATATAACCTGTAGAACAGGTATTCAAGTTAAGCACGATTTTCAATCATTCGAAGGCTTTTCTTTGCCGCATTTGCACAATCCCCACCCACCCACCCACTTATTTAGTGACATTTAAAAATCAAGGACTGTGCACTATGTAAAATGTTTTATTTCAGAAAGAAGTTTGAAGAATCTTTATATGTATTTGTACGTGTAAATAAATGCAGCAAAATAAGCGCTTCCTTCACTAATCATGTGTTTTGTCATTATTGTAAATAATTTATGTTCGGTTGAGTGGAACGAATAAGAACATAACAGATGTACTTACATGTATACTAGGTATACTATTTAGAACAAAACAACGAATCGTACCGACAGATTAACATAAAAAAAAAAAATAAAAAAAAATCGAAATACGGTACTACTAGTTCTGTTGAACAGGTAAAGGACTTCATGGACTAATAACTATACATTTTGTGTAGAAGTGAGTGATTCATGTTGTGGTCGGAAGGAATTTTTCAAAATATTAACTACTTATATAGATGAGTTAGGATGTAATAACGGCATTTCTGTAATCTGAACAAGATGAGTCGTAAAATAAGCTTGCATTTGCTCTCTAGTGTTTTATATTTTATCGATAAGTGGATATCTTCCTTCCTTTCTTTCTTTCATTTCGTTCTTTCTTATTTCTTTGTGTGTCTTTTTGAATCTATATAACAGCGTTTCAAATCTTAAAATCGTTCTCTAAATTTTTTTTCATTGAATTCCAATTTTTTGAATGATTTTTTTTTTATTAAAATAAATAAATAAAGATTTTTGTCATCCTGCTCCCTGACTATTTACTTTAGAACGAAACATCAATTAGTTCTTTCTTTCTTTCTTTCTTACATTAAACTTTTCTCGAGAAGAAAAAAATTAATATCATGATAGAGTTCAGATTGCAACGTCTTAATTTTTTAATCTCTTATTCTGCCCAACAATATTAGGATGTTGTAATTATTTTTTTTAATGATTATAAATACATGATGCATGTATTTCATGGTGCATATTGCTGCCATCGCTCTTCAGTTTTCATCGTCTATTTTTACAGGGTTTTCACAGTCACAGGCCCCGTGGGTAATTACGGATCTACCTGTGAACTTATGTGTGGTCAATGCGCCGCGGACGGGTCATGTGATCAGATAACCTGGTCATGTGTCGATAATTGTAATCCGGGGTATACCGGGTCAAATTGCGAGGAGGCGTGTCCCTCAACATGTGGGGGTGACGGAAGTTGTCTCCGGCTTTCCCCTTACTGCAGTTATGCCAGACTGGCTACTATGGTAATAACTGTAGTGTTCAATGCGGCTGTACCCCAGGGCTCCCTTGTCACAAGATTTCTGGGGTCTGTGAAACAATGACGCTCAGAATTGATGTTACTAAATATTCTAGTAACAAACCAAAATCAGGTAAAGAGTGATTTTTTTTTTTGTTAGCCAGTATACAAAAGTATTTAAAAATCTGTCAACTGATGCAATTTTTATCAGTTTTTAATACAACCATTTTAACAAGAGCTTGGACTTTGGGTAGTTGTGTCAAACAGCAATGTGACATAGGCCTGCATGTCTACTTTACTGCTTGCAACTCAGCCATAGCTCTTTGAAATCAACACGATTTGTCTGGCTTTTGAGCCAAGACTACGCAATAGGCGCATATGGTCAAAACCGCTTTGGTTCAGGTTGGCTTTTTCCGATCGCGTCACGACTATTTCTGTCAGCTACGTCAAGCGCAAACAATACACGCCGCCGTTGTGAAAACTTTATGATTGATCAAATCCTTTTCTTAGGCTGAGTTATCAGTACACGCTTTTGCAACGCCAGAGCTGAAGGATTTCCTAGAGCAGTTCATTTTTCCCAATATGGAGTCATCATCCACTATTCCCTATGTTTAAACTTTCCTCTCTCTCTCTCTCTCTCTCTCTCTCTCTCTCTCTCTGTATTTATGTGTGTAAGCGGGTCTCAAGCTAGGGTCCAGAGTAAGCGTTTAACAAAATATAATATTTAAAAGTTGCATGCGCCCCGCGTTCCTTTTATGTATATACCGTAAATGTATAATGTAAATGTATTACCTACAAACTCACCAGTCAAAGTGATATAATATATGAATTTTCTCGATTTCTTCACCTGTTGATCGGCAATGGACAGTCAATAAAAGAGTTGAACAATGGTATGAAAGAACGAGAGTGCAAGGGGGTATGTACATTCTCTGATATGTTGTTGTTCTGTCCGTGCATAATTTAGTCTGCGTTAACCAGCAGCCTATCAGCGGTAAGCTGAAACCACCAATAAAAAAGTTTGTGCGTAAAATTCAGGTGTTGTTTATGCATGACGTAGCTGATAGAGTTGAACGCGATGCGATAAAAAAATCCAACCAAATTGGTTCTAATAATATTTCAATTGAAACCAGCGTCATTTTTGTCTTGTTTTGACGCAAGATCTATAACTATGTCCTACTGAAAGTCCAAGGCCTTGTTAAAATGGTTCTAAGTGGCTTAGTTAAAACTAGGGCGTTCTTTTTTTTCAATTTTAGAATCTCTGTCGTTCTACGTCGCGATTTTCTGGGTACCTATTGCTGTACTGAGCCTCGTTATGGTAATAGCCGGTATTAGAACAATTTGGCGACTACACGATAGGTAAGGTGTAAATGAAATTATATTTGTGGTCTCCATAGAATTGAAACCTTTCTTGTGGAGAGAAAGAGTTGTATACCTCATCCAATGATATAATTTCAGGAAAAGGAAGACAACTTTGCCTTCCCATGAAACCTATGAAAGTCGGTTGGTTTTATCCAAAGGTAAAGTTCCCCCCCCTCCCCCCAATCTCCTAGACCAATATCAAGCTGCATGTCTGTTTATTTAATTTGACTCGGTCTAGAATGATTATAATTTTGATTTGATTTTGCAAATATTGAACATGTGCAGGCGGAAATTGTGTTTTTCGTTTCAAATTTTCCACATAATCATATTTACAAACAAATGATTGGTCCGCGACACTCTCCCCTTCCTCCAAAAATGTTAACACAGTTGTGCAAGATCACGGCGATATATAATTGATACATGCATCAATAACCATATAAATTATTGTATGCCGAGTAACTAAAATATTTGATAATGACTTGTATTTACAGGAGAAAACGCGGCTTATGATAAAATTAACAAACCAGAGAATGTTTATTTGGAGTTGAATGGAATGTCTACGACTGCTTCATTTCCGTATGTGTAGATAAATTTATTTCGTATGATTTTTTTTTGAAATATTTAACAAGAAATATGTTTTTATTAAGAAAAAAAAATTAAATTTAAACAAAAACTCTATTTACCATAACTTTCATTGATTTTTATTTTCTTTAAATTCAGAACATACGGAGAAGGCAATCAATATTACTCTACAGTAGGATCTATCCGGGATCATGCTAAATTTAGATCAGACAATCGTGCCTTGGCGGATCCAGCTTCTTCGAGGGAGGGGATAATCTCCGACGGTCAGTCACAGAGGGTTTCAGAGGCCCACGCGTACCTTTACCTCATACCTTGACCTTATTTTAAGAAACAACACCAAAACATTAACTATCATAGAAGACTCTGTTTTTTTAAACCTACATATGCACAATCAATATTAATACTGATACATTTGTATATGTATATATACACACTTTTATGTTGCTGATATACAGCTACGTGTAAGAGAGAAACAAAGAGTTTGATAATCCTTTTTCTTTTTTTTTCTTTTTTTGGTATGGATGGAATGATTTACTTTTTAATACTAGAGAAAAATCATACATTGTTTTTTGGCACAAGAATTGTAGAAACAAAATTTGCTTTTTAGTCGGAGGCTCTATGAGCCTCCTCTATTGTTACCGGTCAGCTCACATGTGACGTCGATAGAGGATTTGACGGACACCACCTGGCGGCAAAAATTGCAATATTCGTTTGGGATTCATATTTCGGTATTATTATTGAAATAAATATCTTATTTGCAATTACAATAAATAAAACTATACATATTGCGATCAATTAACATAATTTCTCTCGAAAATTTTAGTCCATATGTCAAATTCCAAGTAAGTATGAATATGCATGGGTTTAGGAATAGCAATGGTGTGTAATCGTTTAGTGGCTATTTATACTTTTTATACAGCTTCCTGTTCGTGACGTCAAATAATGAGGATTCCTCAAGAACCATCTTGTGTTGACCAAAATATTGAATAATTATGAGATTCCATGGATAAACATGGCGAGTTTCTCAGTCTGTATCGTATATTACTTTCGCATTATTAATCAATCTCCTGCGGAGATATATCTTTCTATGTAAAGCTACACTCCCGCCCCCGGCATCGATCCAATGCAATGATTATTCAACAAGTTGAACCACTGCTATGTGAACTTGAGTATTCCCCAAATTAAGTACAGACAACCGTGATCGTAGCATGGCACATTTTAGTTTAGTTTTACAGTTGTACTTGGCATGCATACTAAACCTACTATAAGGATAGTGAAACATCCAGATTACACCCTTTAACGCACCCCCCCCCCCCCACACACACACACATTCAGTACCCAGGCCACGTGCTGTGAAGCTTGATTAATCCTGCATTGTCTGGCCAGCGCTGTCGATTTCAAAGTAAGTTGGGAAGTCAGTGTAATTTTGCAAGCTGATAAGAGAATTTTGCGTGAAAACTATGGAGGGTAATCGTGTTCAAAAATCCAGACATGTATACTCTTGTAAATCCGAATATGCAATCGTGTTGATGTGCGAGTCTGAGTATGAATATGTGTAATTCTGATCGTGTAACCTATAAAACTCGGGCATAAACACGTGTAAGATTTGACTCAGTTCCTTCGCATAATGCACATTTTGCAACTTTATTGTTTACATTAGTTAATTAAACCTTCAACTTTGCACACTTTCAGTCCGTAGTTTCTGCATTTGTAACTTCAGGCTCGGCAATAGCACATCTGACATGATACAAATTGACAAATGTAAAGTCTACAAGTTTGTCGAATTTTGACATGACCTTATATGGAGTCACTGATAGAAAAAGGCTAGCCGCAGTTAAAGGCATGCCGTAATCGCCGGAATAGGGACGGAATAAATAAAAAAAATTTTTAAGTAGGCCTATAAATATATTATCTTTGGATAACAACATTTCATAGAGTATTATTTTTCGGAAAATTAAATTATGAGATTGGTGTACATTTTATCAAGAAAATGTATAAAAGAGTAAAGAATTCGATCGGCTTCAGATATTCTCTTAGAACTGAAAAAAATTTACATTTAATGACTTTGTTTGAATACACGTGTATAAGGATATATACGCAATTTTATTCATAGGCGTCGGAACCGGTGGAGGGGGGGGGGGGGCTTAGCCCCCCTATTTTTTGCCAAGTTAGACCTAACCATTAGGAACATAGCAACAGGGAGGATTCACCCCCCCCCCTTTTTCTCGCAACAAACAAAATTGTTCCTTAAAAGACTTTAAAGATAATGAAATATTAGTGATATTGAAAATTAGAGTCACAGTAGGTATACTAGCACCCCCCCCCCCCCACCATCACCACCACGGATTAGGAATTTCATGATTGGGGGGGGGGGGGGAATTGGGCAGGTAAGATTGGAGTTATTGGTATATCTTCCCCTAAGGATTAGAATTTTCATGATTATGGGAATTCTTGTTAATATTTTTTATGATTAGTTTAGAAAAACAAACTATTTAAAGACATTGGTTTTGAGATTGTGATTAATATGAGACATAAGAAGCGACACCGTCTTAAAAAAAATGAATAAAAATTCCAAAGATAAGGTTAACTGTCGTGAAATTAAAATGTGTATAAACTATTTTAAGAAATGTTTTTTTTTTTGCATTGTCGGCAATATATAAGGAAAAAAGCCTATCATGCAGGTAAAAATTGGCAGTTTAAAAAATTATTTCAATCAATTATTACGGGATATGAGTATGATGTCCTGAATGTCGGTTCAATACAGACTCACTTTGTGAAGTTGGTTGATAAAATATTTCTGGAGAGCTATTATAATACAGCTTTACAGCCACTTGTGAACTAGCTTCAAATCTGTAGCTCCCTGTCTGAAAAAATTCAGATGGAGGACCTGGGAGCTACATGTACAGTGCCTCCCATAGTAAAACTTCAATTCACGGCGCACAAAAATTATTATTGAAGATTGAGTTATTATTTATCTTTCACTTACACAACAACAAAAAATATAAATACATGTAAAGTAACATAAATTTTTCCACGAAAAAATACCAAATCTTTGCAGGTCGTTTATTCTAACTAATTCAGAAAAATGACAAGAGTAAAGCTGTCAATGTGACAGCAAAGTTAACTGGGTTTTCTTTTGTGTGAACAGTATCCATAATCCATTTGTCAATCCTGAATTGATAAATACTACATATCCACAGAAATGGGGTACTCTTTTTGCAATGTTTTTGCTCAAAAATGACTAAGTTCAACAGCTGATATTTTTTCATAAATTATCAGAAATCAAAATCCTAGCAATTTGCATACCTCTAATATATGTATAAATGATAAGTGATCTGTAAAAGAACAACTTCCTATATCTTGAAAACTGTTCGAAGAGTTATCGGTACAATAAGGGTACCTTTTTTGACAGCCACTCGCCCGCCCGCAATTTTGACTATTTCAATAATCGGAAACCCGGTTAAAATTCTCTCTCAAAATTCTTAGAATTCAGATGCAGTGGAGTTACATGGGACCTCACGGCGGTCTTTGAACCCCATGCCGCTCAAATTATACATGTAGTTAGTACCCCCTTAGGAAATTTCTTGATCCGTCTCATTTCTAGAAAAGAGTTCGCATTTACTTATATTCCAGTTTAAATTACACGTCAATTTTTTTTTTTTTAGAGAAATAAGATATTAGGCATTTCCTTTTATAATACCAGATTTATATTACGGAAATTAGCGCATTCGTCACATCGGCAACAATTTTTTTTCCTACGTGAACCTCTTCCTGTTTGGTCTAGTTTCAATCATACCTTAAAATTTTTTCTAAAAATAATACCGGTGTTTTCGATAGAAAAGGTGTCGTTCATTAAAAGCTTATTGCAACAGTTTATCTGAATATTCTGTTTATTTTTCGTTCATTCCGGCGGTTATGGCATGCCTTTTCCCGCAGCAAGGCAGTTGCCATATAAGGTCATGTCAAAATTCGACAAACTTGTAGACTTTACATTTGTCAATTTGTATCATGTCAGATGTGCTATTGCCGAGCCTGAAGTTACAAATGCAGAAACTACGGATTGAAAGTGTGCAAAGTTGAAGGTTTAATTAACCTATGTAAATAATAAAGTTGCAAAATGTGCATCATGCGAAGGATCTTAGTCAAATCTTACACGTGTTTATGCCCGAGTTTTATAGGTTACACGATCAGAATTACACATATTCATACTCAGGCTCACACATCAACACGATTGCATGTTCGGATTTACAAGTATACATGTCTGGATTTTTGAACACGATTACCCTCCATAGAAAACGGTGTAAAAACATTTGACAGAATGTACATATTTTCTTTTAAAAGTGAAGTACGGGGTATTGCAAGATCTACCGCGGTATATTATTTTAAATCTATCTTTAAAGAGATATTACAGCGAATTCTCCTCAGCTTGGATATTTCCCTTTTTAAACACAGTTAGATAAAAAACAGAAGTCATGTATAAAATGAAAGATTGAATCTTTTTACAGCAAAATAGCTTGCAATTGCGTGTTAAATATTTTTCCGAAATTCTAAATTTATATCTCTAAATTCTCGAAAATAATCGATAAATTCGATGTAATGTATTCTGAAGCATTAAATATTATTATAGTTAAATATTGCTTAGATCCATATAATTTTCCAGAAATTTTTACATTACTGATACATAGTTTGATGGAATTTATACTATCTTAAAATATTACGCAACATGATTCATATGATGTTTTCCTAGAATTCTTAAAATTGTCGAAAAAACGCCCGAAAATTCATACTATGAAAATATGCGTTATTCAATTACGGATAAGAAACTACTTGGCATGCAAAAGTACATATCGTTGATTTTAAGATAAATATCAATCGATGAAATCAACTCCCGTCGGTACTTCAATACTTGGAATTAAATATTAATCTCCTCCGCAAATAGTAGATTACATACATGTAGTAATACATGAATATGTTGATCTAAGCATTTCTTTTATGAAAATACTGGATGCTCAATACTAGTATACTACTGTATAGTGTATAGATTTCTGTACTTTTAAAATTGTTGGAAATATATATTAGATATTCTTAAACAAATAAACATTGACTTGCATCGTCAAAGTTAAAATTGGCGGAAGAATTGAGGTAGGTAAACAGTATTTAAGGAAATATGACTAAAAAAACCAGGGTGGCGAAATCTCTCGTGGTGTCTACGTATTCGCGCAAAACATCCTGTGCCTTAAAAGAAAAGGCCTTTATTATTCATTTATAATTGATGTAAAGCAGGACATCCTTTCGGTAAGAATAATATATAAGTTGTTGCTGGGTAATTATTTTGACTCATGATTTCATTTTTAAAAAGTGCGTGCAGCATTGAGAGAGAGAGAGAGAGAGAGAGAGAGAGAGAGAGAGAGAGAGAGAGAGAGAGAGAGAGAGAGAGAGAGAGAGAGGCATGTATATTAAATTTCATTATTCAATTATCAGATTCATTTGTTCATTTAATTTTTCAAATCAATTTATTTGTAAAAAGAGAGTCAGACAGACAGACAAAAGAGAGAGAGAGAGAGAGAGAGAGAGAGAGAGAGAGAGAGAGAGAGAGAGAGAGAGAGAGTAGGTGAAGGGAAACTAAAGCACGCTCATGTAGAACACAAAAAGATGACAGCGATTTTCTATAATCATATACCAAGAGAGAATTCACAGTTGATCATGCGTATGCCGTAGAAAGAAAATTTGCGATAAAAAGACTCATCTGGAGTGTGTCCTACAGTTGTGTACAGTATAGTAGTGTTATATAATTGCAATGACGTGCCGACATGTACGCAAAGTTTTGAAATGCGCGGATCCAGAAAAAGATTTTTTTTTTTTTTTTGGGGGGGGGGGGGGGGTCCGAGTGATAATTCTTACATGCAAGTGATGTGAGGAGTCGGAGATTTATTATCGATTACAGTGCTATTTGAATTAATAAGTTTAAATTTTTTAGAAGGCGGACCCCCCTCACACACCCACCCACCCACCCACAGCCGTTTAATATTGTAGAAAAATGTTGGCGTGTCGGCTGAATCAGTACAGTACGAGATCTGTAGATTTATCTCAGGAGATAAGTTACTCAATGGAATTCTAGATAGAACAATTTTAAGAAGAGCTTGGACTTTAGGTACATGTGGTTGTGTCAAACAGCATTGTGACGTAGGCCTGTCTATTTCATTGCTGGTCACTTAGCCATGGCTCTTTGAAATCAACACAATTTGTCTGGCTTTTGAGTTTAATACTACGCAATAGGTGTATATATTTCGCTTGAAATCAGGGTCTTTTTGAACTTGTTTTGACGCAAGAAATAGATAAGAACGTCCTGCTAAAAGTCCAAGGCCTTGTTAAAATGGTTCTATTGGATATGACAACTTTTTTATATTTAAACATAAAAGAAAATAATGTCTCCCATAATTACATAATATGAAAGTCGTTTTGCTAATACGTAATACGTTCATGCGTAATGCATTAACTGTCATCGGAAAATATGATATTATACTTTAAAAACAATTGTGTAATGATGTATCACTTCACAATTTGCAAAACCATACATGATGATTTGGAAAAGATCGTTGCAATTACTTCTCAGTTTTTTAAGCTATATAAAAGGTATGTTCTTTCAATATTAGATGTAAAAAAAAAATAAAACTACCATTTTATTTTCAATTACCAAGAAAATGAAGTAAATAAGTAATGTTAGGTTCATTGACGCATGTAAGTTTTATATGCTATAAATATATGAATTAAAAATGTTTTATTAAAATACATGTAACCTTTGCGTACTTATTTTCTATGCGAAATAAGAAATGGTCGCAAAAACAAGAAAAAAACTAATTTAATACTACAGTGTAGTGTGTACTTAAAAAGTTAATTAATTTATAAAAGAATGTTCATTATCATCCATTTTTATTTTTATTTCTATTTTTACAATTAACGTTTTTTTTATATATTTCTCCTCTTTTCAATTAGGATTACATTTTGCACTTTGCAAATTTCTGTAATCATAACTAGGTTTTCTTTTGTACGTGCAAAGAACTATATATGATATCGGTCATATTTGCCCCCCCCCCATAATTTGCCATTTTCAAAAGTGTCTTAGGTACATTAAATTATTATTTACATTTTACAAGAGTTGATATAACATATATATCTTTTGTCTTTTTATTTAAATTGTTTATTCAAAATCATTTTTTTTAAAAACCAACATTTTCATTATCTTTTTTCGAATGGGAAAAAATGCGACACGTTAAACAAGGGAAAATGTGTATCATTTATTAGTTTTGGACAGATACACCTCTGAGGAAGATATTGTTTTTATTAAAGCATGCACTCAATGTTTTCCGTTTTATGCCGAGAATATATGAAAAAACATGGCGGGGGAAGGTTACCTCTGTGATGTCATATTTTGACATTGTGGGCATTTGGATCAAAAGGAAAATTATAAAATAACTTTACATGGATATCTGTACAAAGAAAAACAAAGAATTACAGAAAAATGATGATGCTCATTTGGGCCCATATCATATATATATATATATATATATATATATATATATATATATATATATATATATATATATATATATATATATATATATATATATATATTATATATATATATATATATATATATATATATATATATATATATATATATATATATATATATATATATATATATATATATATATATATATATATTCCGTTTAGGCTCATATAATTGGTTCTAAAAGGAGGGGGGACCTATCCGAAATCTTTACAAGCAAAACGAAAAACCCTTGCTCAAAGTTCAAAATCCTTATCCGTAGGGGGAGGAAATGGAAGGTTGTATGTCATATCCGAATTTTAAACGTTGGGTTATCTGTCTTCTCTATAATTTTAATAATTATAAGCAGCACTGATCAAAAAGTGAAACTTGAGAGGGGGGGGGGGGGTAGTTCGTTTAAAATTCATTATTTCATATATGTACATTTGACCATACTCCCCCCCCCCCCACCCCCACCCGATGCTACGTGTACATGCATTCTTTTTTCAACGTCAATTGATTTCTTTTTACAGTAACTTCTCCATGCATCATCCCGGGTCTCTACGGATTACTCTGTGATAATAGATGTGGACGCTGCGCAGGGAACGGCGATTGTGGGTCATTGACTGGTGACTGCAACGGAGGTTGTCAACCCGGGTTTTTCGGACCAAAGTGCAAGATGACGTGCTCGGCAACATGCGGAGGAGACGGGAGTTGCTCTCAATTTACTGCTTTCTGCGAAAATGGCTGCAAGTCCGGCTTCACCGGGGTACAGTGTGACCAAATTATAACATCACAGCCACCAACACCTGCACCAGGCAAAAAGCTTCCTTTTTAACAAAATTATAATAATGTATATATAGATTGTCCAATCGTAACTACTTGTTCGTTTTCGCCCGGATATGACCGACTATTTTTGATCATTGTATATATGCCATTATATATCACAATCAACTTTTTGTGTGTTTCCGACCGAGCTCGGAAAATATATTGAATGTACCTGACTGTGCCTGTATCAAGACCACCGTGTGTTATATGTTCTACAAGATGGGGTTGTCTCCCATCGTGTTTAAGTATTTGCAAGACATAGTTTGTGAAGGAATGTGGCATCGATTATCGATGTGGAGGCTTCATTTCTATTTTTTTTCTTTCCAATAGATGAGTATAAGAAATAAGTAAATATTTTTATATAATTTTTTTTTGAGGGGGGGGGGGGTGGGGGATGGAAGCCTACACGCACTTCCCATGTTTGCTACGTGTTTGTATTTAAGTTTATATCTTATATTATTAGATCTACATGTAAGTCTACTCGTAGCCCGTGTCTTTCTACACCTGGAATAATCAAATTTTGTATTAAGTGCCCTATACAGGTATATGTACCTGAATCTGCTGTAGTGTTTATCAAAGGTATAGGTGTGATGCCCCACCCCTACATAATACACGTGAGATTTTCCCGGGGGGGGGGGGGGAGGTGGGTTGGAGAATAATTTGCAATTGATACCTCGTGCATGGTATATGAAAATTACTCCATATATACATGTGTGTAAAATATCTTAGCTATATCATGCAGGTAATAATCGTAATTATTAAAACAATATGAATTATTTGCACAAAAAATGATCAAATGCCAAACTATAATTTACAGATAAATTTATGTCTACCGATGCTGTCCACGTGTGGGGACCTATTGCTGTAACGAGCCTCGTTGTGACTATAGCCTGTATCGTAATACTTGTGCTACTGTATAGAAGGTTATTTAACAAATATTCTTTTTAAAAAATCCAACAAATCTTCGAAAAAATAACCAAACTGTTTAATATCTTAATAGAATTAAAAGTCTTATTTTGTGATAATGCAGTTTTCCTAGCAAAGAAATTTAAGTACGGTTGTGTCATGTGTTATAATTTCAGGAAAAACAACAAAACGAAATCGTCTTACGAACGCAATTTGGTGCATATTCCGGAAGGTAAATTATGTAACCCCCTCCCCTTCCGATCTCTGAGATTCCATGCAATTGATGATTCAAAGTTATATAAGTTTATTAATTAGAGTATGTACAAGCAATTATAAATTTTATAAGGACATGTACAATGTATAGAGCAATATATTAATTGGGTTAACTTTTTCTTCCATGATTTTTAGAGGAGACCATGAGATATGTAAAATTGAACCAACTTCAAGAAAATATAAGAAACAACTCGACTGCTTCATATCTGTATGTACAGTTCATCAAACAATCACAATATTCAACTTTTTATTAATAAACATGTATAGGTAAGACTCTTAAGTCCGATGGTCACGCCAAAATCATCCAATGGTCACGTCAAAATCGGATGGTCTGCGCTAAAAGTCAAATGACCTGCCACGCAAATGCAAGATGCTGTTTGATTACTGTACGTTTGTTACACGTACGTCACGTCATGCGACGTCATTGCTGAAATTGCTGCTTTCTTCAAAATCTTCAACCGAACATGAATAATGCATGGAGAAAGAGACGAGTGGTGAAAATTAACAGTGAGAGTTGGGGAAGGTTTTTGCGGCGGGTAAATCCCACAACATGGAATAATAATGTTCTAAAGTCTGTCCCAAGTTAATGTTTCTATCAAGTTAATAATACATTTGAAATCGATGAAAGTGAAAAGAATCAAGATCGATATATTCATTGACACGCAATATCCCTTTTCACTCATAAAGATACAGGAATGAAAACGAATTTCTTACGGAGATTTATAATGTGTAATGTTTACATATTTTCACCATTCGGAATTTACTCGGAATACCTCGCACACTTTTTCAATGTTATCATCCGGGCTACTTCATGGCTGATGCAATGCAAAATTCCTGTAGATTTTGGGTTGTGTAATGAAGCCTGAAGCGGTAGAGGGGGTGTTTCAAAACAGATAATCTGGATATATTTTCATTTTGGTGGATAAACCTAATTTGAGCCAAAAATTTAAAGTATTCATGATTATTGAAATATCAAGCGAAAAGTGGTGGAAGCAAAAACTCAGGACAGAGTATAATATTCAAATGCAGTGCATGTGTTGGGCCTTTGCTGCAATTAGTGTGTAGGCCAATAATAAATAGTCAATGATGAACATATCTAAATATGAGCATTCAAATCAGGTGGGGGTTAATTAAAAGAATATTTATCATCCAATAATCTTCTTCTTTATTCGCAACTTTTTTTCCAAAATGTATCGGGCTTTGGCGCATCACTCCATCGGAATTCCGCAACTGCACGCGGACCTTTGTTCTTTGGCTTGTCAAACTTTCGAAGTTTGGCGCAGACCTCGGACTTTAGAGTCTAATCACACTTTGGTGTCATGTAATTATATAAACGGATATTCGATTTTCTTTAAATATCAATAATTTTTTATTGCTGTTTTAAATCCAGGAATAAGGATGGAGCCAATAAAAACTGTTCCGCAATAAAGGCTCAACGGGATCTTGCTAACTTTGAGTCGGAAAGTCAAGACTACACAGTTCCAAAGTTTACAAGAGAGGAGGGTGTCCCTGATGATCAGTCCCAGACGGAGCCTAAACCCATGGACTCGGAGCCTCATCCCTATATCTACGTCATATCTTCTTGAGTTGATCTTCAATAACCCATCTAGTACACGCAACAATAAATGAATGGGAAAGCCGAGAGGCATACTTTTCTAGAAAACAAAATACTTATTAAAAGAAATGAAGTAATTAAATAGGAATTGTTTGAATATTAGCCAAAATGTAGATGTTAAAATGAAAATTCAAGTTGTTTTTTTTTCTGTCTGTTGATCAATTAAGAACACTTTATAATATATGTTTATTTATTTTTTTATGAATATAAATTAATATTTAAATCAAACATTTAAGAAATCCTAGTGATGAAAAGGTTTTCAGATTTCTACGTACATGCAATGTCTATGTTGCATCTTTATCATGCTCGAGGCATTAATACAAAAACAGAATTTCCCATGATAAAGATTTCAATTTCCGGCATATGTTTTAATGTTATTGTTAAGAACCTAGTCACGAAATAGCAAGGCACAATAAAGCGCTCTTCATATCATGCATTGTAATTATAGGGTCTATAATTTTATTTCGTTGTTTCATAAGGGGATAGGGTGAGATATTTATAGTGTAGATGATAAAACCCTTGTAAACACAAGTAGGATGAGCAATATAGTTCCGACAGAACTGTAAAAAGATGCACTCATCAGCTTGCTCAATGGAGGGTTGGTTGGGGGGGGGGGGGGGTAGAGGACAGTTACATAATGTTTCTGTGATATATGGTTCTCTCAGTTTAAATAGTTGCTGGTGTCAGCAAAGCTGTGCACATCGTCGGTTTGATAACTATTAAATGCAAAGAAAAAGTACATGCATTATTTAGTATGAAAAAAGGAGAACAAAAAATATGAGAGAGAGAGAGAGAGAGAGAGAGAGAGAGAGAAAGAGAGTAGGTGAGAGAAATAGAACAGCCTTATGAGAAATTATTACAAGAGTGGTTTATATTGCTGAAGAAAGATTAACCTACAAGGGGAACATTTATATCATCTAGGCGTTCTATTATAGCCTATCTCCAATATACCGTGCACTTTAACATTATTAACGTTAATTAACGAGTCATGGTAATCAACTGATGCCGATAAAGGTCAGACCGGTGGGCTGGAATCCATCACTGGGTGATAGACAACAGGGACAGGGCTCATGGTACGGACAGACCATGTGTCTGACACACGGGATTTTAGGTTAATCCCGTCAATTGTGAAAGAAAAGATGCATTAGAAGATGAAAGATTATTATGTTAGATGGGGATATGTACTTTATAGTGTTGTATTTTTTTTTATCCTAAGTGTTTTATTTTTAAATATGAAGAAAAGTGTAGTAACATGGTAAAGAAAACGACTTAAATCATTTCAGTATTAATAGTTGTGTATAAATAATCAGTGTATCAACCCCTCCTCCGGAATAAATTAAAAAAAATAATACAGTTCAAAGTTTTTACTTTTAAATGCATGCATTCAATAACATGTCTCTACTTTTCATGTTTAGAATTTATAAATCAGCGCTATAATTATATACGTATTTAATTTAAATGTACATTTCATCATTTTGAAACAGTTCACTACATAGAGGCTAATTCATTCAATTTCATATCACAATTTGAATAAAAAAGATTAAGAAGTAAAATTAATAACCAAAGTAGCAAATGATTTCACAATCAAATAATATTCACTGCAATGTTGTCTTATAAATCATGAACAGAATGTTTTCAGTCTTGAATATCCGGGGTTCGGAATATGTCGGCTCACTAAGCTCTGCGGCTAGTCCGTCGGGTATAAACACGCTATCAGTGGCACTGTCGTAATAAGCTTTGAAAAGGGCATCCAAATTGTCAGATAAGTCGCAGTTTTCTATCAGGTCGTCAATGTCGGAGTCGACAAGAGCCGAGTTATTCAGATCACCCAATGAGATGACTTTACTGGCACGCTGCTGTTTTTTACGTTGACGTCGCTGTTTGTTGGCCTTCGTTGCGTAAGAACCGGTGGCTCCGTACCGCTCCCCTAGATCGTCCATCTCTGTTTTCTTCTTCCCCATGATAATGGTGCTAGGTAAACTTTCGATGTGTCGGACATCCGGCTCTTCGATCATGTCTCTGCCATCTAAACCAATGCTTACAACAGGCTCCACTGTGCTTGTTTTCATAATGCTTGCATTCTTTCCAGACTCCAAAGAGTCCCCGGAGTCTTCCAACAAACTCTGGCAAATTTGAAATATGTCATCTCCAGTCGACACTTCCGGTGCATCCTCAACGAGAACTTCCTGTTTTGCAGGAGCAATATGGCGATTGGCCACACCCCTTGTCTTGACCTTGACCTTTGTATTCTCGAACCGCTTCTTTGAGCCTTTTCCGTACCGCTTTGTACGAATACGGTCATCAAGTGAATTAATTCCGTCTTTCTCAAAAGTCCAGGTTTCTTCGTACGTTGGCTCAGACTTTGTCGTCGCACCGTCGCCATCTTTTTTCTTCCCTTCCTCTGGTACGGCCACTGGGGCATCCTCAGTACTAGAGTCTTCTTCCGATTCGGCGACATCATCGCTGTTTCCCCTTTCGTCGTCGGCTATCTCGTCATCGTTGTGGATCTCATGTTTATCTATACGCCTCGTTTTCAGATAAGGACCCTCTACAGGTTTATTCTGCCTTTTTGCATCTTCACGCCCATTATTTGTTTCTTGCTCGCCGCTAGCAATGCTGTCTGTTTGAGCTGCTGGCGACTCTGACTCGGGCGATTCCGCAAAAAAACTTTTGTACATTCTTATTAGTTTATAATACTTTTCCGATTCCTTGCATTTGTGATGACTTTTGAAACAAAAGTTGATGTAATATCTTATCAGGTCGTACGTGATTATTTCTCCGGCGTAGTTTTGAAATCTAGCCGAGAATAGCTTACGTCCAAGTGCTCCATATAACAACATTGCTATGTATTTTCGCCTGATCTTCGGTTGCATCAGTTGTTTTTCCTTCGATTGTACGTATTTCTCGAAGGTGACAAGCTCCGGAAATTTCCCATGTAAATCAAAGAATTCGATCTTATTGAGATGACCAACAACCTCAGCGGCTTTTACGACATTTATCATCGTCTTTTTGATCCACACCGGGTTGTTGCTCTTTAGTGACGCTATTTCGTCCTGGACTTGTTTGATGATACCGGAAGTTTTAAAAGAGTTTTCTAGTACCTTGCTCAATTCAAGATTTTTTGGCGTGAATGCATGTTTGTCCCATTCGCTCTCGTCCATTGCTTTTCTGAGGGTACGGGACAACCTTCTCATCACGGCCTCAGCGTTGATACCTAGACACTCCCCTCCGTTTTTGGGGCTTGGTTCATTCATTGGATACTCCTCCTCCTCCTCTTCCTTTTGTTTTATTTCTCGAGCTTCAAGGAATTCCTCGTCTGACAAAGATGTTCCAATATATGCTTCATCTATGTTACCGTAGAATCTGGTTTTCACATACTCGCCGAAATTGCTCAAACTGTTAATAACCGGTTTATTGTAAGAAAGTGACTGGTCATCTGGTCGTGAGCAATTAGTAGCGTCTTGATCTATATTTTTGTTTTCGTACGTTCGTGCCTCTTCGGAACCCCTCTGATCGTCATCATCATCATCACTTTGCGGGGAGTTAACATCGGAGCAAGCCGGTTTTTTCATTTCTTTATTTTTCGCTTTATCGTCTCTTTCTGATTGATTAGGATTTGGCTCATGAAAGGTTACCCTCTTTTGAGAGGTGCCATTTTGCTTTGTAAAATCGTCTTCATGCGTACCTTTTAGTTTAGTTTCTGGATTCTCGCGAGACCTTATTGCGGATTTACTCTTTTTAGCAATAGTACACTCCCCGTTTCTTTGAATGATTATAGAAACGTTAATGCAGTATTCTTTAAGTTGTTCTTGTGGTACTTTCAATCGACTGAGACGGAAAAGTTTGTCACAAACATTGGTTATGTCTTCAATGTCGATAGACAGTCTTAATAACAGAGTACCTTTTACATTAGTTTTGCTCTTTGGTTCTCCGCATATTTCCTCAAAAGCTCGAATTTCCTTAACAAGTACATCGATGAATGCCTCAGAGACGTTCGAATCGTGGTACACTTTGACAATCAAATCAGAAACGGAATCATAAACAATTCCTGAATTTTCTTCTTTAGGATCCCCTACCTTGGAATGCTGGTCGTCCTCTTGGCTTTTCTTGAACAAGCGCCGGCATCCGTCGGCCAGAGTTCGAAATCCAGACCAAAATTTGCCCATAGCGTCTTTTTGTTCTAAAATAACAACCATTCAATCGTATGTCACCCGTTTCCGTTTTCAAATATTGTTTACAAGTCGCTTTCGTCTTATGACGTTAAGATTATGACGTCATAAAGGGAATTTATTAGACGTTGTTAGCGCGCTAATTTTTTAGCTTCGGTAACGTTAGGGACATTGAGAGAAATGAAATAAAGAGAGAGAGAGAGAGAGAGAGAGAGAGAGAGAGAGAGAGAGAGAGAGAGAGAGAGAGAGAGAGAGAGGAGTATATATCTTACAGTTAGTTAGATCATCAAGGTAAGCCATCATTACAGATCGCACGCGTCAGGAATAGCGGCACCATAGACAACGCAGACAATAAAATGACCACCATAAATATTTGATCGGCATTATCGCGAGATTTATAAAGGACTCGGAGAGGAGCCGAAAAGTATTCTATTATTTTCTAACTTCTGTTGTTTAGGATTATTTATATTCGGCTTTTCATCTAAAGCGATTGTATGTGATTTTTTTTAACCAGAAGATGGTTAGAAAGTGCGCCGGTCAGCAGTGACATGAATGTTATACACAGATTGGAAAAACTTATCTTGGATTATAAGTTACTCTCGGAACTCAAAATTTTATAATCAGTTTCTTAGCAGGTACTGTATTTTTTTTTTTATTTAAGCCTTTAAAACTTAAAAAAGGAACTTTTTGTACCATATTTAAAACATTCTTTAAAGAAATAATGATATTAATATTTATAATTAAATGCATGTTTAAAAGAAACATTCAAAACGACTTTCCGCAAACTCATATCAAAATTAATCAATTCATTGGAATGAATTTTTTTCATATTTATATTTTAATAATTCTAAATTAGCAGCTTTTCTAGATTTCTTTTACATTTAAAACTTAATATTTTTTTCTAATTTAATGATATTTTGAATTTAAGTAGCCAATATATGGAGACATATTCCTTACAATATATTTCTATTAAGAGCATTTTGTCATGAATATCATTTACAATGTACCCTCTCCCAATTGTATTATTATATTACCGGTACTTTTCTTCATCTCTGGCCATTACTCAGATTCTCAGTTTTAAGAATAAAATTTAACGAAAATATTTCGGTAGAAATATCATATGAAATAGTCACAAGATTCCATACATATAATTTCTATTCCTATACATGATGGCCTCGAACCGATCGTGATCGAGAGGTTAGCATTGCTCTATTTATTTGCGCTATATACAGTCGTACTGATTGGCAGATGTCGATAATTATGATTGCAAATGTCACTTTCCAATAATTCTTGGACACGCTTGATTTACGCTGGTAGTCCGAGCATGAAACTCAAAGAATGCAGCGTGTTTAGTACACTCAAGCTACATGTACATGTATATAGCCGGACACTTGCACTTGCATTTTTAAGGAAGCTTAAAATAAAAATGAATAAAATAAAAAACAAACAAACAAACAAGCAAACAAAAAGAAATTCGAAAATCGGCATGTACCTGAAAATAAGGAGAAGGGAACAGGGGGTGGGGGGGGAGGGAATTAATGATTTATATTTTGACAACTTATTATAAACATGTACACTTACTTACTTACTTACTTACTTACTTACTTACTTCGACAATAGAAGGGGAGGGGTGGTCATAAAAAAAACCCGTAATGGTACGAAGAAAATGCGAAAATGAATTGTCAGCCAAAAAAAGGGAGTTGGTTTCTAAAGATTTTACATGACAGCATCGAAAAATGAAAATAAGTTAAATGTATGTAAACATGAACAACAAACAAAGTCGGGTGGATGGGAGGGACAGGAAGTGGGTGAGGGAGGAGTGGGGGCGGTGGCTCCCTTTACTATCTTAGCGTTCTACGCTCTTGTATCTCTTCCGATTTTCATTTCCTTTTAGTTTTAAACTAAAGCGTAAAATTTTCTAATGCAGGAAAATAAACGAAGAATTTCGATTCAGATCATAATGAATAATATTTATAATTTTGATAACAAGAAAACAAAGCGTTGTGATGTATGAATGGTTTTATTCCTTGTTCGTGCTCAAGTCAAGCTTAATAGGGGCCTTCCATTGAGAAACGATATTTGATAATAAACCTATTGTCTGTACATGATTCATAAATTTTTCCCCTTAATGAACGGACCAATGTGGTTTGATAAAAAACAAATAATCCCAACCACATTATATAGTTAGCGTAACATTTCTTTGTGTATTTTTTTTAGCCAACGCGTGTGTAATTTATAGTGTATATGTTGGATCGTTGCTTATTTCCACTGGAGTTAGACAGGGATGTCCCGTTTTCCCGTTTTTATTAAAGTTGTTTTCTTATAATTATCAATCAAGTATTACTAAGTGAATGTCTTCAAAATGTTTGATTAGTTTGTTTTTCTGGAATCAACCACCAGGCATCACATTGACTATTGTTCTCCGGTAACTGTGTAAAATCGAACTGATACTTATCAGTAATAATTAATAAATAATAGTTTTAAAATTTAGCAAGATATCATAAAATTTGAATACTCTGAATTTTTATAATTTAATAATTTTGATTTAGCTATGAAATATTTTCCTCCAAATTATCATCACAGGACTGAATCACTGTTATAAATAAATCAACTGAAACATGACTAAAAGGCATCTACATGATTGTATTACCTGAATGGCATAGCTCTGCTATTAACTTTCAGTTCAGATTCATTTTGACTGAATAATACATATTCGTTCAAGATCTGTCCATTTTTAAACGGTCAAAAATTTAATCTAATTGAAATCTCATAAAAATTAAAGTTAGGACCTACTAACTCAGAGAGCTAATATTTTATTAATAGTTTCTACGTACATACGTACTTGTTCAGTCTCGTGCCATAGTGCCTTAATGATTTATGAACATGTACAATGATAATACATATTACAAACATAATAAGGTAAAGATAAATATGGTATTCCGCCCACTGCTAAACAACCTGTAATTATGATGCATATAAATCATCCTCTGTCATGTATAAATATAGATATCATGTAACCATGCAAAATTGCCACACCCCATTATGTATTGATGCTAATATACATGTATATCCTAATGCAGAAATAAAGAACATCCCTAATTTTCTATGTTATACACGTGCGGCCTTTGTCAAATTGATTTTGTTAGATAGTGCCCACCCACTTTTTGATGTAAATTAATAATGTTATGATGATAATAAGGTCATAAACAAGATAATTGAATACTCTAAATTCCTTGTTAAGTATTCAAATGCACATGGCAGCAGTGATTGCCGTCAAGTCAATGTAGGATATATTAATTTTGATAGCAGTTATTTGTAGCATGCAAATGTAGCATATACATGTGTTTGAAAGCATTTACATGTAGAATGTAGCATATTTTGGAAAACATTTACATGTAGACATGTATATGTAGCATATATTTGAGAGAAGTTACATGAAGTATATATATTTTATATTATCAATGTTTGATCTTTTTGTCCGCCCATCCGTCCGTCCGCTGTGTGTTCGTCAGTGTGTCCGTTATTTCCGTCGACGAACATACCGATTCGCTCTCTACAGTTAAGCACAAAAATAACTAGTTGTATTGAAAAAATGATTTATTATAGAATGATAGAATATAAACTTACAGCAGAGGTATATACATGTAACTACAACACCAACACCACACACCCCCCCCCCAAAAAAAAAAAAAAAGATAAGAAAAGAAAACAAAACAACGACAATCAAACAAAAAACCCAAGTCATGCAATATTTCCTTATGACATATGGAGTAAAGTTGTCTACTTTAAACCATTTGTGAGTACTTCGTGCATTTTTTTCCCCTGAGCTTTAACAGTCACGCAGCTGTGAATTAATGTGTGTGGTTAGTGCGGAAATTACTCCACTCATTACCAATTCATGGCCAGGATTGTCCGATGACGAACTCGAGAGAAAAAAACAACAAAAAACTCGAACACGAACCACGGAAATGTAACGGTTTTTCTTCCTTCCTTCCTTCCGTTTATTTTTCTCGTTTGGTTTTTTTTTTTACACATAGAGCCCGTAGTCACCATAATATAATATATGCTTTTACACATACAAAGGGACGAACTTCAGTTAAATACTCTTGATGTTTGTTTTTATTTTTATTTGGGGGGGGGGGGGGGGAGCGGGTGCAATTGCCATTGTTAAATAGTACCTAAGTTAGAGGATAATGAGATAAGGGAATCAATGTCTACTAATCATTATAGCACTTTTTAAGATATCCTTCATATCACATTCAATGTTATGAAAAATGATGAAGTAAAATTATATCCTCAAATAAGTCTAAACTGGTCACAGTTCTTCATATAATTGTATGTACATGTACCAATGCGTGTGAAATACTGAGCTAACAATTTAAACAAATTACAATCTGAGCAATGCATTAGCTTATAAATTCACGAATGATACTCATCACAAATTTGTGATCTACTGTGATTAAAAGAAAAAAAAATCATAGATGTTCAGGACCTTCAAATTCGATTATTATCAATATTTCGGTTCTCAAAAGTTATACATGTACCGAACCCTGTTACAATGTAGGACAGACAGCAAACTATAATCTGTAGAGAGACGGATGGTCGTGGCCGATTTTTTGGCTACAGGAATACATGTAAAACTGAGAAGAAATCTCACTGACAGTATGCTGATATAGGAAATTATTTAAAATTTAAAGAATATCTTTAAAAAAAAAATCTAAAATAAAAAAAAAAAAAAATTAAATCTAAAATCTAAAAATATTTAGATCCTTTTTCTAAGATACGACCTTTAAGTCGTAAAGTTATAAAATAATGTATAACATTGTAACTTTATAACTAAAAAACATCATCTCTAAAAATATAACGTTGATCTGATTGGTAATTAGTTGACCACCGAGTCTCCTTGAATTGCGACTTCGTGACTTAGTTCCATGAAAACTAATATTAAATAACATATTTTCGGATACCCCTTTAGGTGCCTCTTTTATTAACACGCACGACACCTTAATCCAAGAATTAGAAAATTAATCAGAATGGCGCTTTACAAGTGTTCACGCTTATCGTCTGGATCGTCTGAACGTTTGAAGATGTCTCGTTGCATGTCTCTTGATTTCGCCTGTCTGATTATGCCTGTTTTCGTTTCACTGCTCGTGTAATGGCCCATGAATGACCTTGTTTCGTGTCAATGTAAACTACACGTGTCTTTGTGTATAGACGCAGGTCAAGCGCGTGCGTGTGTATATACTCATTACTCATAATAATTAATATCAATTTGTTAGACATTCTTTATTTATTTTATTTTCACAAGTGTCTTGTCGTATTCGTCACATTATTTAATTTTCTGTATGCATTTTTTAAAAATTCAACTTTTAAATGAATTTGTTCAGATGATGAATATAATTACATCTCTGGACACAGAAGGTAAAGAATACGTTTCTTATGCTCTAAAATTTCATCTTTTTTTTTTTTTAAATTTTTTTTTCAAATTACATTTGTATATTAATTATATTTGTTAATACTAATTTTCCTAATCATTATTTTTTAAAATACAGAAAAAAGTAATATTAAGAAAAGTCTGGAAATGGTCGTTTCCATTTAGTGAATTTTTATCGTCCTACATGTCATGCTAAGCATAACACGAAATATATCGCATAGAGTTTGAAAAACATTTTTATGAAATTACTTTCGATATCACAAATATTCATTCTTTCCTTAACCATTACGTCATCATTTTATCACAACATGCAAGTAACCACATTATTACTTTGACTCATCATATTTTGCTGTATGTTTCGTCTGGCTACATGTTTCTGCGGTATATACATACCTAGTTTATTTGAAAATGTCCGAGTCATGGGTTATAATAAACCTGTTAAGGAACAGGTTTTTTATATGAATGCTCATTCTTTTCTTTACCATCACATTATCATTTTATTAAAACAAGTTACCACATTGTTACTTATTACATTGACTCATCGTTTTTAGTCCTTACTCAAATTGCTATGTTAACTGCAAAGATAACGTATAATCAAGACAGACCGAGGTCAAAAAGAGTATATTTTCAATTTATGGTTTTACAGTTTTTTAGAATGCCAATTAGGCTACTATACGAATTTATATTTATATATGTCCTGATATTAGAAAATTAAAGCTGTATACATTCATGTAACGATGATAAATGGTAAACTGTGAATGATATTGAACATTCTAATGGTAGTATTTATTTTTCTAGATCACAATGGTAGTCCAGAGGACCTTCATTTTCATTTTACTCTTCGCTGCACATGCTCACTGTCTCTCGCCCAGCAGATCTAGCCAGAAATCCGAGGCCACCCGAGCAATGAAAGGTCAGAACTATAGCACATGCATATGGTGAAGGTGTGTATGTCTATTAGATTATGGCTAGTACATGTATAATGCATACAAAACAAGGCAAATGATCAAACAACATTGCGAAAAGTACGATTAGTATGATATACATTCATCAGAATATACAATGTAGATTTTACAACATTTGCAGGGGAATGGTTACGATTTTTGGCTTAAATCTGTTTTTCAGTTTTTAGCTCACCTGAGCTGAAAGCTCAAGTGAGCTATTCTGATCACATTTTGTCCGTCGTCCGTCTGTCCGTCCGTCTGTCCGTCTGTCCGTCTGTCCGTCTGTAAACTTTTTACATTTTGAACTTCTTCTCTAAAACCGCTTATCCAATTTCAACCAAATTTGGCACAAATCATCCTAATGGGAGGGCGAATATAAATTGCAGAAATAAAAGTTTGGTCTGTATTCAAAGCGGAGAAAACCTTGAAACTGTAGAAAAAGGGGGGTGCATTTTTAAAAATCTTCTTCTCAAGAACTACCGAGGCAAATTCAACATAGTTTAGCATAAATTATCCTTATGGGAAGGAAAATATAAATTGCAAAAATTAAGTGGAAATTTTGTTTCAAATCTGAGTTATTACGAAAATAATAATAAAGGAAATGCGTGTTTCAATCAGTTTAATAGCTTCGGGTTCGGCATCCGGTAAAATGATTCCATACTTCTAAAACGAGGTTCTTTGTTTAAAGCAGCCATGACATTATACGAAAAAGGGTCGATCTGACTATGATGAATTTGCTTGTTGTGCAACAGTTCGCGTATGAAGGGAAATTTTGAAACATACAAAATATATTGGTGCCGATTTTGTGAAGTAAATTGAGGCTAAATATTTCAATGCGTTGACAGTTTTCACACATGACGTTGGTGTTAGCTTGTTCTGATTTTCGTTTCGTTCTCATTATGCTTTGTAACCTGGAAACTATCGTCTGTATTTCGTGATTTTTACGTATCAAATCAAACAGAGACTTCGGTAAATCAAACAGTTAACTGTTTACCTGCGCAAATTAAGCAAAATCGGATGTAGGGGACGGGTACTGAAATACAATTCATTCTATCGGTAATTCGGCATTATCTTTTGCGTAATGGTACATGTAGATTAATGCAATAGGTTTTGTTGAGATGCTCGGCATTTTTTCGAGTTTATTCAGTTTAAATAGAGTTTGATATCGCTGACGGAAATATGTAGGTATATACATGTATATATATATGATTCATTTCGAAAAAATAAATTGTGTTCTTTATTTGTTATACATGTAGTGCATGTTTCTTGTGTTTAATTGTTTACAATTTCTATTTACTAACCATATTTGAGTGTTAAGCTTCGAATTATAAGCAAGATACAGCAATTTGCTCACAATTCTATGTTTGTACACAGATCTTAAAAACTAAAGCTTAAAAAAGTAAAATATTTGTCAATATTTATTAAGAAAATTTTCAAAGTCTGTTCTTCCAGAAACCAACTTTAACAACTTATTGTATTGTAAACTTAACCTTTTTAGCTCACCTGAGGGTGGGGCCACAATGGGGGGTCGAAGTTTAACAAATGAATATATAGAGTAAATCTTTAAAAATCTTCTCCTCAGAAACTAATCAGCCAGGAAAGCTGAAACTTGTGTGAAAGCATCATCAGGTAATGTAGATACAAATTTGTGAAAATCATGATCCCCGGAGGTAGGGTTGGGCCACAATGAAGGATCGAAGTTTTACATAGGAATATATAGAATAAATCTTTAAAAATCTTCTTCTCAGAAACTAATCGGCCAGGAAAGCTGACACTTGTGTGGAAGGATCCTCAGGTAGTGTAGATTCAAAGTTGTGAAAATCATGACCCCCGGGGTACGGTGAGGCCACAATGGGGGATCGAAGTTTAACATAGGAATATATAGAGTAAATCTTTAAAAATCTTCTTCTCAGAAACTAATCAGCCAGGAAAGCTGAAACTTGTGTGAAAGCATCCTCAGGTAGTGTAGATTCATAGTTGTGAAAATCATGGCCCCCGGGGGTAGGGTGGGGCCACAATGGGGGATCGAAGTTTAAAATAGGAATATATAGAGTAAATCTTTAAAAATCTTCTTCTTAGAAACTAATCAGCCAGGAAAGCTGACACTTTTGTGGATGCATCCTCAGGTAGTGTAAATTCATAGTTGTGAAAATCATGACCCCCGGGGGAAGGGTGGGGCCACAATGGGGGATCGAAGTTAAACATAGGAATATATAGAGTAAATCTTTAAAAATCTTCTTCTCAGAAACTAATCAGCCGGCAATGCTGAAACTTCTTTGGAAGCATCCTCAGGTAGTGTTGATTCAAAGTTGTGAAAATAATAACCCCTGGGGGTAGAATGGGGCCACAATGGGGGGTCGAAGTTTAACATATGATTAAATAGAGTAAATCTTTAAAAATCTTCTTCTCAGAAACTAATTAGCCAGGAAAGCTGAAACTTGTGTGGAAGCATCCTCAGGTAGTGTAGATTCAAATTTGTGAAAATCATAACCCTGGGGGTAGGTTTGGGCCACAATGGGAGGTCGATGTTTTAGATAGGAATAAACAGAGTAAATCTTTAAAAATCTTCTTCTCAGAAACTAATCAGCCAGGAAAGCTGAAACGTGTGTGAAAGCATCCTCAGGTAGTGTAGATTCATGGTTGTGAAAATCATGATCCCCAGGGGTAGGGTGGGGCCACAATGGGGGGGTCAAAATTTAAAGGAATATATAGGGTAAATCTTTAAAAATCTTCTCAGAAACTAATCAGCCAGATGTTTCTTTATAATTGTTAAGACTCTGGCCCCAGGACAATTCTTTGGCCTCCCGAGAAGGTTCATAGTTTGATGTACGTTTATATCTAATATATAAACTATTGTTAAGGATCATTTTGAGAACTGCAATACTCAACATATGATAAGACTATAAAATCATCTTGTTAGAAAAGGGACTAATGATTATAAACATAAGAATATCCAGGGGAAAATGGATTTTATTTATACAGGATCTACATGTATTATTGTACATTGTCCAGATAGTTTGTATTATGACTCCATTAAGCTGATTTTATCATACCTATTGTTCCTCAGGTGAGCGATGTGGCCCATGGGCCTCTTGTTTATTGTTTACTATGCTTCAGAAAGGCGTTTCTAATAATCAACCAAAATTTAAGTGTCAGCTACAGGCGAGATACTAAGATCACAATTTTTCTTGTGTTAAACAAAGCTCGAGTCTTGTTCCTGGTTTCATTTTTAATGTTGAAACTAGATTCCCGATTTAGACCGAACATTAATGTGACGAGCGCTAGGAACAGTTTATTCATGTACATCTCCAACACAAATAAGCAGATAGAAAAACATCAGCTTGAAAAAGAAATATTACTGGTATATATATTGAACCGATGTAAACAAAAACAAAGAATTGTGAGCTCTGAATGGTTGGAGTCGCCTTTCCTGACGCGTGTGATCTGTAATGATGGCTTACCTTGATGATCTAACTAATTGTAAGATATACGCCCTTCTCTCTCTCTCTCTCTCTCTCTCTCTCTCTCTCTCTCTCTCTCTCTCTCTGAGACTCAAAGCACACTTGTATATAACAAAAGAATTGACCTATAAGGGAGATCGATTACCTGAAAAAAAATCACTTTTAAAAAATCAAAATTAATTTGATATTTTCTATTGTACATATTTTTTAATTAAAAGTTTGCTAAACATCAATTTTGCAGTCATACGGTCTATTTCTGTAATAATTTTGGCCTAGAAATCCATCAGGACAGGACTGCCCCTAAAAACGCTAAAATATTTTGATAGGTTACGATCAGTTGCCCTGAGGTCGAAATTTGCAAAAGGAAATGAGTGTGTTCTGCCTGTTGATACGGATCTGTTTCATAAATTTTGAATCACCATGTTCAAAACTGAATGAAGTATAATATATTAAAAATTAATACTCGATTTTAACATCATCGACACGGCATATGTGAAAGTTTCATCATCGTAATTATGATCCTTCACGGGAATGAAGTAAAATAAGTAAACACATACCTTATTTTGTAAAAGATATTTAGTTAATGTTTGGTAATACAAAAAAGGGAAATTGATGCACATAGAACGACCTTTGAAATCGCGCCAAGCGAGACTCTTGACAGTTGCTAATATGTTCCTGGTTGTAATAAACGCATATAAAATACATGAACTGTATTATACAAAATAAATTTAAAGATGATAAAGATAAAACGGCCATAACTAATACTGCCAGGACAGCGACTATAAAGCTTCTTTTCAATCACATTATAAGAACTGGAACCTAACAGTTTACTGTGTGCAGCGTAACATCAAGAATTGTAAGGGAAAACAATAAGCTTTCTGTAAAGACAGAAACCAATTACGGCCCTATAGGTCAATTCTTTTGTTAAAAACAAGTGATCCTTTAGGTCGATTATTAGAAATACACTACTAAAGCATTATACATAATTATGAAAGAAAAAATGAACTATGACCAAAATCGTGACCATGCCCCTTTAAATAATAATGCAATTATTCAATACCACACATACGGAAAAGGCGAAGTACCAGGTACCAGCGTTAATATTGTGATTAATAGTGCATGTATTTTTCTCTTCTAGATGCCAAAGCTCAAATTTCCCGAAAAAGGTTAATGGTTGTTCCGACACCATTTTTACCGCCAACAAAGACTGTCTCCATGAAAAAGATTGGCGCTCGGTTGAAAAGCTCGAAACCTAAGACGTTTGCTTTTTCTAGAAACAGCTTCCGATTCAACTCACCTTTAACATCAAGGTCTAAGCTCCAGGTCCAAACGAAACAGAGTCGAAAAACAAATACTTCGAGGAAAGTTGTTTCTAATCTAAGCATTAACCAAAACCAATTTGTTAAATCAAACACCAGAAAAATAACACAATCATCAAAGGCAAAGACGAAAGCAACTGGATTTAGTAAAACCAAGAATATTGAAAAAGTTGGATCACCAAGTACACAACCTGCTAAAACGGAACCGGAAACAATGAGTGGCGTGACACCGGAAGCTCTTCTCGTAGAGCAGAGAAGGCGCAAGTCCAAAATGGGGTTTTCACTACAAAGAGTGCAAAGTAAATTGGATGCAGAGGAGTCAAAATTAGAATTGAAAAGTCTGAAAGACAAGGCCAAAAGTTCCAAACCTTTAAGCGGAAACAAAAATGAACACGTCAAAACAAAAACAACTAAGAATGGAACTATATGGGCGAATGATTTAACCAGAAGCGATGCGGTGCAGACTCCTGTTCGGAAAGAACCAACCCCACGCAAAACTTTCAGTGCTAAGGCATTTAAAAAACTTGTACAGCGACCAATTGATGTGTCATCATCGAGAGTCACAATAAAGACGGACGGAATTCCAGCACCAGTCCCCAAGATCCAACAAATTCTCTCATCTAGACAAAAATCAACTGAAAACGTTGTGTCAAGCAAACATACCGGCGGTAGCTTATCTACTGATAGGAAATTAAACACAGAAAAGAATACAAAAATCGCAGGAAAATCAGGTGTGCAAGCAGATATTACAAAGCCCCTTCCCATGAATATTCCTCTTCCTCCAGAAAATGCAGATGTGCAAATAGATATTACAAAGTTACATTCTATGAACATTCCTCTTCCTCCAGAAAATGCAGGTGTGCAAATAGATATTACAAAGTTACATCCTATGAATATCCCTCTTCCTCCAGAAAATTCGGGCATGCAAGCAGATATTACAAAGCTACATACTATGAATATTCCTCTCCCTCCAGAAAACTCGGTCGTGCAAACGGATATTACAAAGCTAAATCCTATGAATATTCCTCTACCTCCTGGTGAGATGTTAGATAAAGATATGTTCTTAAACATGCATATGCAGCAAATAAGTCTTCCGTTAGATTCAGCAATGAAACCACAGACAGAGCGAAGCCTGAAAGTTGTAGAGCGACCGACGGCGCCAGCCCCGACACAGGACAACTTAATCAACAGTATTCAGAGTCTTGCAAAAAATCTTGAGACTGCTGCAAACACTAATACCATTCCTCAGCCTGTACCAAAAGTAAACACAATCATACGACCAATGGTAAAAAGCAAGCCTGTTCAATCACCAGTTCGTAATCAAAACGTTATCTTGCCCATACCAATACAAAGGGCGCAAAGCGAGTCACAGACAAACGGAATTGAGAGCAGTGTTTCTGTATCAGGTCTAAACAACCAACCGGTATCTGCAGCGAGACCTTTCCGTCCTGGGTTTATCCCCCCTCCTCCACCAGATAGTGGATTCGTTCCTCGACAAATACGAACCGCACAAGGTGCATGGAACAACCATTTCCAACGCCTCCCACTTCGACCGGCACAACCAGCCAAGAGAATTATCCCGGCAACATTACCGGTTAGACATAACCAACAGGGAGTTCCTCATCATAATTACATACAGACGAAAGTCCCACTAAGTGGCGTGATTCCACAACCGCCAGGTATGATTCTAAGAGAAAGCGGCAGACTCTCACATCCTCAAAACATTAGACCGTTTCAACAACAACACGTAAACACGGCGTATTTGACAAAGGCCCCAAACAAGCAACACGTGCAAAGTCCTCAAAACCATTTTGTTTCTGGGCCTA
Source organism: Magallana gigas (assembly GCF_902806645.1). NCBI lineage: Eukaryota > Metazoa > Mollusca > Bivalvia > Ostreida > Ostreidae > Magallana > Magallana gigas. The sequence goes on along the minus strand of NC_047567.1, from coordinate 20,626,243 downwards.
TTCGCCGACCTAATAATCACCACGCGGCGGCTCATCACTTTGAAAGAAGTAATCTGAGCCACCATCCGCCGCAGCCAACCCAGCAGAATTTCTATGACGTCACACCACCGATGTATGACGCCACTACTACAGTAACATCGACAACACAGAGACCAACGCCAGGTCCAAGAAGACGGCCTCCAAAACCTAGAAATTTCGATCCTTTAAAACACATAATGAAAGGAAAGCAAACAAGGACGAAAACGACGAAAAAAGCAAAAACAACGGCTAAAGCAAGACAACCACCAGAACCCCCAGAAAGAACAACTAATGCGGATCCCGACAGGAAGAACTTCAATCAAAAAATCTTTAAGAATTCTTTTCAAAAAGACTATATAAACGAACAACGAGGCAGGCATCCTTTGAAAAATTTTATGCTAGAATTCGAAAGGTTTATGAAAAATATGGATAACTATTTTGATTTGTCAGGAATGATTGAGTTCAAAAAATAAAATTTACGGGGATTTTGTTATAAATGCTAATTAAATAAATGTCTCCGGCTTCCACGCTTCGTGTTACAAAAATAGATAGTATGGAATGAATACGCAAATCCTTTCAGAGTCAGCGATACCCATTAGAACGCTTCTGTAGCATTATTTCAAATCATCTGTTTCAAAGTTTTGAAAAGATAATAAATTATGCTTCTCTTTACAGTCGCAGAATGCTAATTAAAATTATATGAATAATTTTCATTCAAGTGTTTAAAAAAAAATAATCATGCAATGCAATATATCATTTTTATGAAACAAAATCATTTTTTTGAATTGCTTCACCTTCAATTTTTGAATTTGTTTGAAAATAAATTTTTGTTTGTCTTTCTAAGATAAATTTATTCTAAGTTTGCGAAAATCTTATAATTTTACAAATACATATCAAATCAAAACATAATAATTTAGTACCCATGTCTTTGCTCAGTCATAAAATCAAAACATCAAACGATTCAAAAGTTGTGTATTGATTTCGTAGCATTTTTGCATATAAAAATCTTATGAGCATCGATGCATTTTCGTTCACTGAAAACATGAAACACATACCTTTTAATCTTCATTTTGTAGCTATAACTGTAGGGATTTTAAAAACAGTTTTTATCATTTTTTTGTAAATTAAACTAAATTTTCTAATTTATTTAAAGAGTGATATCATACGAGAAATATGAATATTTTTGTCTGACATTGGACCATCACTGTGAGGTTATAAACCCTCTGACTTAAAGGGCTCGATGGTCGTGGCCATTGTTAGACTATATTGATCTCATTAAGATAAAGAGCCCTATTCAAGAATATAGAAAATACCTAAATTCTACAACTGCCCTATGTGGAATTTTTCTTTACAAAATAAGTTTAAAACTTAAAACACTATTTCGGAAAATTTGAGGTACTAGTAGATCTTAATTTGTTAACGAACCAGCCTCTTTAAAAACTTAATATCGTTTGACATTGAGCACTTTATATATTTTCACTGCATGTTTGTTTCTATATAGAATCAAGTTTGTAATACAGCAATTTAGTTAATTGTATATTTTGTAATGTATAGAACTATGGGATGGCGTATCCTACAGTATATTTTTGGGAACAGGACACTTCACGTACAAATTAATAACAAAAATGTTTAAATCTGAGCAAGAGAAGAGCAAATAAAAAGAGCTTGGGTGGTAAGAATATAAATACGAACCCGAATTGTAGAATAAAAGTAGTTTATTAAAATTCTCCGACTAACAAATGTTACACGTAATATAAAAACTACAGACAATATTAACAAACGCTTACCAGTACATTAAAAATAAGTGCATTGAATCAGTTTAAATATTTATGAAATTGAGAAAAGTAATATAACAATGTGTTTTATAACTTTTGATTATAGTTCAGTGTTTAGGCAGCAACGCGGGGGTGTTAAGGAAGCATATGGGCAATTTGCCGTCTTATTTTGACTGTTGTATTCAAAATCGTGAAATTAAATAATTATTTTGAATAAGATCAAAAACTTAGTATTATCCTTTAAAATAGATGTCAGTGCAATAAAATCGGGTAGCACATCACTGCCACATTGGTGCATTATCACGTGACAACTATAAATAGCTTACGTATATTCCTTAACATAAAATGAGATAGAACAACACTACCCCGCGGTTTCCAAAATAAAATAAACATACCAAGTGAAGGCAAAACATCTCAGTTTAATCAAAACCGCTGCTAGAATCCTATGTATTTCCTTATTAAAAAGTTATTCATCCGGTTCTCGTAAAACCTTCCCAACATTTATAAAGTTTGCACGGAAAACGGCAAATTGCATTAAAACAACACACAACATGGGATTTTAGCAGCACTTTTCAATTTAAGCATTGATCAAACTAACGATACGTATAAAATTTCAAGTTCAATATACACGGGGTAGTGTTGTTCTAGTCGGATTTTTATATCGTAAACAACGACAGAGGAAAGCCTGCCCGAGAAATAAAAGCAAATTTACATACCTTTTAGCGAATGATTGATGAAACTAACATCTCCCCCAGTATTCTTATGTTCAATTCTCAATAAATCACACCACAATACTTTATTAGAGTTCTTAGATTAGTTATATTGTTCTGGATTAAGAATGCATACTTGTCTCCATACTTTATTAGTAAAAAGCTACAAAAAACAAATGAATTGTTGTTACAATACACATACATTTACAAAGATAATAACTATGACAATAATGCGACTCCATACATTTCCGTATACAAATGTATTATTGACTAGAACTGCTTTCCATAGATTTAAGTTTCATCAGCAACCACGTGTTTTGCAAAACCTTCCAAAATTACAACATTAACATTTACTTATACATCGTAAATCTGCTAAGAACTTATACTGTATGATAAAATACAGACTTATATTGTATGCTTATACAATGAAACAATTGCATGCTATGCAAAATATGAATCTGCGCACTATGCAGAAAGTAGGTCATGTCGGCCGATAGACATTGGAGAGAAATACTCAACTATCATGAAAATGCAAGCTTATGCATACTAGAATTTCACTCAAAACTCTGGAAAGATACATATACAATGCGATAAACATACACTTACACTATGGCACTGCACACTTCACACAAAACGACATAATGCTCTGTAGCAAAACAGCTCGGCTCCAGCCGACATGTGAAACTCAAAATGTTTACTCAGTAAGTCGTACATAGAATGTTTCTTGAACATCACATATATTTTGAATTTGTTTACAATGCTATCCGATCAAATTCACACGACATTCAACTTTTAGTCATGACGTCATCAATGTGTAAATCTACGTAATACAAACTAATTTCTGGCAAAAATTGTCTTCAGTATCTTTTATTTGTTTTTGGTCTACGTTTCGTTGCTTATATATTTGAATCTGTACATAATAACTAAGATTTGAGATTTCACGGAATTACATGTAACTCAGATTCCATATGCTTCCTTAACACCCCCGCGAAACGTCCTAAATTGATTTGTGCTGTTCATATCATCCAGGTTGTACAGTAAACCATTGTAAAACATTTTACTTTTTCTAAAGTTAATATAAACAGAACACATTATTTAAAGCAACGCAAACATTAACATGAAATTGAAAGATATTAAGCATTAATGCATACATGAACATAGATATCGATTAGCCTCCTGCTCCTCTCTCTCTCTCTCTTTCTCTGAAAAATAACATGAATAAGTAAAATAAATCAAACTAACTTGTCTATTATAAAATGGTCTATCAGTTAGAATTGGGTAAAGACAAGATAAACTACATGTACAATATTTATGTTATTCTTGTATATATGTGACTGTACAAAGATATACTTTATCTACACTCTCTTCTTTCAAATCTCAATCAAAAAAATCTTTTTAAACTTGGCATGCACAGATGGCCATCGGTCAGTTCGTTGGTTGTATGCTGCTCGGAGATTTCGGGTTCTAGACATCATACCCGGAAAACAATAAACGCATTTATTAGATAATTTGAATTTTAAAAGGCATTATGAAATAATGCAATTTTAAATAAAGAAAAGGTGTGGAAATCAGTCCATTTTCGGTTAAATATTTAAAAGATCAACAAAAATTGACATGACTGAGGGTGCTGTCTTCTGTCTAACCGTCGAATGCAGCATTGGACCTGCCCACCACTGGTGGTTTGAGAATCTCGTAATTTTGAGATGTGGATTTTTTAAGGTCAAGGTTTATCGTATCGTAGCGCTGAACCGATGGATGGTTTGGAAAATGTTGTGGTTTTTTCATTTCTACACACCAAGGGCTTAAATAGAAAGTTGACTTGCATCAGACATAAACATTTATGATATCCCCGATTTGCATTTTTTTGGTTTCTTTTAAATAACAAATAACAAAGTAACAAGTTACATTTTTGACAATTGATTTATGGAACTTCATTTATTTTACCTAAAATGACCCGTGTGTCTTCGTTTCAATAATATCAAGACAGTAATTGTTCCAATGATGAGAACACAAACAACACAAAGGCTGGTAATCATAGGCAGGTAGTATTCTATAAAAATTAGAAAATCATAAATGTGTAAGATTTCAAAGTATTTCTATAATGAAGTATGAATGCCAGTTTAAGATTTTGGACGATTGAAACAAAAACTTGTGTATCGTGGTAAAACTTTTGAAATAGCTTGTACATAAGACTAAGGTTATATTTTTCCAATCATATTTCAATTATATCTTAATCCTCAAAATTGGGAAAATTGCTTTAATCTTCATTTGAACTAACCTAAAATCCAATGTTTTATGGTAAGTTATATTTAAAACCGCCCCGTGTCTCATGTTGATAAAAACATATTCAGCTTTAAGTACAAGTCAGTAAGTAAAATAAACTCTATCTTGTCAAATACCTTAGCATATACTATAGACACAATTATAACTTTAGTTACCGTTTTTGCCAGAGTTCTTTGGCTTTTGCGTTGTTCCGGGAATTTGGTTACATGTGGACTAGTTTAGGAATAAATCATGTTTTGAAACTATTAAACAATAATGTATTGTAAAATGGTAAAGTGTATTTGTTCACCAAATTTTTAATTCACTGTGAAATATGAAAGTTCGGGAATGATATTTTCTTACCGTCATGTTGCATTCCATTGTTGATGCACTACAGCTGTAACATAAGTCATTGTAGATGACTAATGCCAAGGAATCGCTATAGTTAGATGCATCATAGGATAAACTTATGTAATAACCACTTGCATAAGCGTTTGTGAATGAAGATTGCTGTTTACGGGGGTTGGTTGGTAAGTTGATTCTTAGAACAGTTGGATTTATGTAAGTTGTTTGGATATCGTAAGTTGAGAGCATATTCAACCTTCCCGAATCAGCTATCTAAAACATAAAAGACACATTAAGATTCCACGGTCAAAGAAATAATGATTATAAGTTTTATTAATTAGGGGTTAATTATTTTTAGCTATCTAAAACATAAAAGACAAATTCAGATTCCACGGTCAAAGAAATAATGATAGTAAATTTTTTAATTAAGGGTTAATTATTTTTCAATGACATACTCGAATAAAAGGGATACCTTTATTATTTTTAAATATTTAAATCCACATTACTCTTAATTATTTAAATGCTTTCATTCAATCAAAGTACTGAAGTACATGTAGTACTGAAAGCCGAGCCCTTTTGTTGTCATTATGCATGTTGTGTAGTAATAACTGGCAGTCTCTCTGTCTCTGTCTCTCTCTTTCTCATGCTTTTAATGTTGGATATGCACCAGAGAGCGACTGAATTGTTTTAAAAGCGGCTATTAATAAAAATATATCTATCTAATTGAAAAAACAACAGTTTATTTAATTTTGAAACAAGCGTTGTAAAATCCACCCCTACCCCTTATTACGTCTATGTGCAGCCAGATACAAATGCTTTAAAAAGTAGTTCATGGAAATTCATGCGCATTGTATATGTTCTCAAAACGCATACTAGTCTTGTTAAAAAAAACACGTAATTAATAAGAAAGGAAAATAATTCAACGCTAAATTTATTCGCAAACAAATATAAAACCAAATTGATTTGACAAAACATGAATCTCTGTGTAACTATTTGGTATAGCGGAAGCTTTTACTTTGACTCTGCTTGGTTTTTGGTTTACTTTTTAAGTTGTGCTATTTAAAGTATCATTGGCGATTTGGTTGCCTCCAGCCATGACTCTGCTTTCAGCAAAGCCCGGCTAAAAAGCATAGAAAATAACAATAACAATGCTAATTTTTACACTACAGAAATTTTTTTAAAATGTTTCATTGATATATATATATAATGACTATAAGGTTTTCTTCATTGTATGACTGACAAATGAGCTTTCTTCAAAGAATCATATTAAGTACGCCTACATGTAGAAAGTTTGTTTTCTATTTGGTCGTAATTACAGGTAACTAAAGGCATTTGGCTGTAAGTATCATTGTTATTTAATTCAAATTAGAGGTTTCCCTTTGCAATTTGTTTGTTAGTAATAGGCGTTAAAATATTATTTAGTACACGAAGGACGTTGGAAAATGTGATTTGATTACATTGTAATTTGTATATTATTGAATGGAAATTCTAAAAATTATCAAATAATTCTATCTAAAATGTATGAATATATGAAAGCAGTAGCGTATGGAAATTCAATTATATATCCACAAAGCACAAGCTAAACAGATTCATTAGCTATTGCATTACCCCCCCCCCCCCCCAAATTATTAACATAACTTGATATTTTGAACATCAAACTTATTCGAAAATAATATGTATTTAGTTTAAAATGAATTAAACTAAAGAAAATACACCGATGCTACTGTTTGACTAAATGTGCTCGCATTCATCTGAGTAGTCAGTAATAGTAAAGATAACATTATTTATTCATGAGTATGATCGAAATTCAATTAGCCGGCCATTTCTTTGGTATTTGCGTTTGTGGGAAAGTCCACTGCATGTTTTAATTATTTATGGAGAAGCTGAAAATAGACATTTTGATTAAGACTTTCTTAGTTCATAAATTTTATATCCAAGTTAAACATAAAATCACATAACCGACAAACAAGGAATGCTCAAGAAAACATCGTTTTATGAATTCTTTAAAAACCTGATGCGTGTATATTTTGAAAAGTTTTCTTTCATTTCTAAAAATAACATTTTTTATAATATTTTTAAAAAGTTTTCTTATTGAATTCGAAAAAAGTTTTTGCAAAATAAATCAGCATAATATAAAAGACAATATTTTTAAAAAATCCGCAAAAATTTCATTACATGAAATTCCTCCAATTTTGCCATTACATTCTCAGAGTGAAAGTGACCAAATATGTTTGTTTTAGTGCATGCACGTTGACTAGTTTTGCACACTCCATTTTCTGGTAAGCTGAAGTTCATTGGAGGTATAGACTTAGCACGTGAACAGTCCATGCCAATATATGAACTGCTGCATTTACACACACCTGAAAAATAATCACTGTAAGTATTAATTTTCTGATATTCACCGACATGTAAATGTAATTTTACTAAAATAAAAAAACATGTTAAAAAACAATATCGATGCATACATCTGCTTTAAACCTTAATTTATCTAAAACGAATGATTTTAGTCTATAATAAAATCAGAAACAATATACTAATTCACTTATGAGATACCTCCATTGCACTCGCCATTGGAAGAACAGTTATTTTGACAGACAATTTTCCCTATTTTTTCTACGACTGTCAGATCTTCTGAATCCCTTTTAATGTTGAAAACTTCGTATCTCTTGACTTCCTCAAAGCATATTTGATTCACAGATCCCAATGTATATTTTAAAAATTCAGTTGTTCCGCTATCCTGTGTGTAAAAAACGCACAAAAAATAATTCACTCAAATTAAACGTTTATGGCAACTTATCTTTTCCAGAATACGTACACCTCGAGCATACTGAAATACATAGAAACAGATATATAAATGAAAACTGATTTATGTGCTTAATATCAATATTATTTCTGTAAATACCCTTATATCTAGAACACATTCTTCAATCGCTACGTTCGTAGATTTCTCAATGGAGATGTACTTCTGACAGTCAGTCCGGGCAGGATTTTTTATGAAAATGTTTTCACAGTGTTCGCGAGCTGCTGATTCTGTCCAACCATTTTTCCAGGAGGGAGCCTGTTAAACACGTTATACAATTATGTGTTCACATCAAGATATTCACCCAAAGTAGATTACAGTAGTGTTCAAACATACATGTAGCTGATCAACTGGATTCTTCATTCAATTCTCAAGAACTTTTCAATAAGTGCGACATTTACCACATATTGTAAAATTTTGCAAGTTGTAAAAAATTGCAACGTCTCAGATAGTGTTAGTTTGAGAAAAAAAAACCCAGAAAAAATAGATGCAATGCAAATTTGCATTATGAAAAGGCAAAAAAAAATTAGATGCCAAAATATCAAGTAAGAGTAAATTGCCGTTTAAATCATTCAAATTAATACCGATGTCAAAATAAAATTCCTCAATCATAAGGCAAAATGGTTCTTAATAGAAGTTTTTCTTCACAGAAGTGCTTTCTTTTCATGCAAGATAAATTCACATGAGAAACATTTGCTTGTGTAAGTAGTAAAAAAATCCTATGTACTTTAATTTTTTTTTTACAGTTATTTGAATTCGACAGTTATTATTATTACCGGAGGAATAAAATTTGGATCAAAAGTTGGATCCAAAGAAAGAGGCTGAGCTTCAAGTACGTCATCATTGTCTACGCTTCTTCTTGCGATATGTGAGCGTATATTTAGCTCATTGACATCGCGTTTGTAACGGTTTTGGTAACTTTCGCATATTGATGTAAATGGTTGTGAAGTATTTGTTCGGGAACAAAGAACTGCTTCCGTAACTACAGAGCAATTAGCTGTGTAATGCTCTAAAATGGATTTTTCTGATGGCCCTTGTTCCGTTGCACAATCACAGTATTTCTGCAATTCTGCATTGGTTCTTTTCAATATTGTATTGATTCCAAAGAGACTCTCTGTTGAATTTATATCGACACTGTAAAGATTTGAAAAAGGGAATTTTATATAAGTATTATGCAATAATTTTTTTGTTTATTTCTTTCATTTGTTTGAAAAAAAACATTCAATTGTTATTTCATTGTTGTATACTAGAAATACTTTTTAATTAGAACTTAACTTTAAAATTTCACACATCACAATATCTTTTTTTCTACAGAAAACTATTTTTTGCTTTTTGAAAACTTACAAAATGTCAGACTCGCAAGGGTAAAAGTGTATACATATAAATAAACTTGAGAAGTTTATTCCATAATAAAGAATTGAATCCCAGTTGAAAACTCTTGACCTCTAGGAGTAATTGTTTAAACAAACAAATATTGATCAGAATATATATTTATATGTTTGAAAACATATGAAAAAATTGAAAAATCTTTAACCAAAATTTTTTTTTTGCTTTGTTTTTTTTTTAAACAAATAAAAATACATGTATTATATATAGATATATATAAGAACTAGAATAAATAGAACAACAAAATAAAAAAAAGTTATTTAACCTCCAGCTTGCTTGAAATTTTGTTTTGTTGTTAGTGATTGTATTCGATCCTTGAATGGTGAAATCGTCTGCCGTATTATTATTTGGATTTCCGCACAGCCCTTCAATGTTGTCTTCATCAAAGATGGAGGGTGTAACGCGTATCTCAGAAAGCAAATCGTCCTTAACAGTATAGAACACAATTGCCCCATTTGGAAGATTTACCTTGAGTAAGGAAATATTTTATTTCATTAACTACACCGCAGTCAATATATTTTAAATGACATTTCAGAGTTAAAAATGTGTTCTATAAGTTAATATGATATTCTGAAAACGCGAATCTTTCTCTTAAACAATTGTGGTCCAAAAATGTGTGCATGTAGCTTAGTCTAGTTTTAATTTAGCCAATTATTGATAAAGGGCAAATTTAAAACGGGAAGGTGCAATATTTTCTTAGTCGACATATGCGCTTTGGTCAATAAATTTACCTTTCCAGGCTCTACTACCATGTGACGACTGTCGCAAATGTGATACACTGTATCGTGGTGGATAAGAGGTTTACTAATACGATATGATATTTCCGCACAGGTACGGTAGACAAACAGAGAGTCTTCCACCCTGACAGCAATGCCGCATACACAGGGTGTGAAAATAGTCCATGCTGTTCTGGAACAGGAGGAAAAAAGTGCGTGAACCTAAAAAAATATTAATAAAATTATGTTTAAGGAATTTATTTCATTTTTAATACATAACAATTAAAAAAAATAATTTACTTTTCATCATTTTCATTTGCGTCTTGAAAAAATGCTTAACTTATTATGATTTTTAAAAAAGTTTTTCCATTTCAATTCCATCTGATCACCTTTTTCAGGTTTGAAGTGAATACAATTGAAAATCATTCTTTACAAATGTCTTCTTATTATTTGATTGTTTGTGCAATCTTTCGATTAATCGTATTTCGGCAATTTTTTGAAAATAAAACAGTACAATCATCACATTTAAAAGAACAAGTTTTATGACTGGATTCCATATCTCTTTTTTTAATTGTTTAATTTTGCCCTTTTAAATTAAGATAATTATGCATGAATACATTTTTTTTTATCTAACAGTTATAAGATTTCACCCATTTACAAATTTGCATAATTTGTTTCTGTTCAAATATTGTTGAAGTAAAAGAATTAATTCATTAAATCTTTAATTAATTCCTTTTAATCACACCAGAAATCATGCGCTAAATGAGCGTAAACAATAAGAAATAGTTTATTACCCCGAAAACTCAAAACCATGCATGGCACTCGTTTTAAAGTCAATTGTTTAAGCGTTCAAGAAAGGCGATTTTCAATCGGATAGAGCTCCATAAAAGATATTTTTAAAAAAATATTGACAATCAATCGTAAAAATAGCAATTTTAGAGGACGTGTGACTCTCTGCCGAATCTCTATATCAAATTAAATCGAAACGTTTAATAAATTTTTTCGATATTTGATTATTTCTTTGAAATATCTTAAACAGCCAACATGAGAATACATATGAAAGAAAAGATGTAACTTTACTCACAGCTATTTGTCTTCGATTGTCTTTGTACATCACAAATTCTCCTGCCAAATAAGCTGTCCAATTTTTTCCATCAAAAGTTGTCATTCTAGGATCTGTCCTGGCTAGGCAATGCTTGTTTTTTAATTCTTTATCCTTGTCGTAAAGAAATACCTTGTAAACAAAAAGATCAATTAAAGATGCAATCTGATAAGCAGTCAAATAATAAACAACAAATTTAGATCGTCTGTTAATGATTCAGTAAGAAATATCAAGTCTAGTCTTTTAGTAATTGTCTTTTGCTACCATAGCTCATTTTGCAAAACCGTGTGACTAAAGGTGGAAAACTACCTAATTGAAATTAATCCATATATACACATTCTTTGTATGGTACCCTTTATATCTATTTCTATACATCACGTTACAAAAGTAGTTTAAATGCATTTAAATTATTTTGATTCATGAAAAGCTTGGCGAAAATTAACTACTTCTGTGAGAAAAAAAATAAAGCAGTTGAAATTTTAAAACACAACATTTTAGTGAAAATCATATAGTATAATTGTTTCCTATCATATCGCGGGTTCTATGGTATCGCAGTATTTCCGTTTACATATAATAGCACGCGCTGAAATTGACATTTGACGTAGAGATATTCTTAGACATAGTAAACAGAGGCATGCTGAACATCACTGAGGTATATAATAGAGAAAACTCACAATAACATTATTTTCTCGAAATATTTCCGTATTGATAGATTTTTCGACTAAATGATTTAACTACCGCGATATCATAGGACCGGCTTATATACATCAGAATTAACTATAAAAGCGCAATGATTTCACAGAAACTTCAGAGAAAAAATTGTTAACGGAATGTAACGGTTGTGTTCCTTCTTTATATGTGTGCTTCTGTTACCCCTGGACACGGTCTTATTGTTATCAAAAATAGAACAATTTGCTAAATAGATTTATAAAAGGAAAAACAGAGCCAGAAAAAATAGGCAAGCATACAGTTATGCCTATATACGGACTAGGAGGATAACTATACCAAATTGATTGTCCCCAAGATAGCAACTATTTTTCGAGATTTAGTCCTTTTATTGTATCAAAGAAATGTTAAGATGTCCGCGATAAAGAGATTGATAATTAATATAAGACTGAGTCATCGGACACTGAACTAACGCAGCAATACCGATAACACCAGAAGATTCCACATAAGTCCGTACTATTTTAATTTAGTAGTATAGATGTGACGGTACTATGGAAACTGTTTAAAAGATGCAGTTTTTATTTACTTGTGTTCGAAAAGCTATCAAAAAATTGTGTAGATTTTATGCAATTCATCGTTTAAGAAGGGGCACCAGAAAGTAGTTAAAGCATATCATCCTTTTAGCAAGACATTTCTATTGATCAACCAAAATTTCAGATACATAGCTTAGTTTGAGTCATGTTTTTGTTAACATGAGTTTATTACATTTAAACTTGGTATTTCATATTCAGCATAGCTGCATTTTAAATATAAATGAACTAAAGCATGACCTCAGCTCTGTGTACAAACATACAGTAGCATTCTTGCTTATAACTCGAAGCTTGACTCTCAAGTTAGTAAATAGAAATTTGTAAACAATTAAAACAAAAGAAAAATGCACTAAAACACAATTTATTTTTCATCATATATATATTTATATATTTTTAGCAGCGAGAATAATCTCCGTTTAGATTGAAAATGCTGATCATCTTAATAAAACATGTTGCATTAATCAACCATTACGTATATCGAACCGAATTACATGTACCAACATAATGAATAGTATTTTATTATATGTTGTTAGTGCATCAGATTTTACACAGGTATGTGTAAACAATCAGCTCTTTAATTTACCGGTCTACATGTAAAAATTCTAAAATACAGGCGATAGTTCCTCTCAAGTTAAAAAGAAACGAAACGAAAATTAAAACAAGCTAAAACCACCGTCACAAGTGAACATGTCAACACATTGAAATATTTAACCTCAATTTACTTCACATAAACGGCACAAATATATTTTGGATGTTATAAATTTTCCCTTCGCACGTATACTGCTGCACAACACGCAAATTCATCTCCTTTCAACATGGCCGCTTCTAACATAGACTGGTCCTGTCTCTAACCTGGTTTTCGATAACTATATAAAAAAATATTGAACCCGAAGTTAAAATGGTTGACCCCAATTTTCTCTGTCTTTTTATTATTTTCGTAAATTACTTGTACTCAAATTTGAAACAGAATTAGCCCATAATTTTTACAATTTATATTTACATAAGAATTATTTATGCTAAATTACGTTGAATTTTACTCAGTAGTTCTTGAGAAGAATATTTTTTAGGCTTTCTCCGCTTTGAATAAAGATCGGCCTTCCAATTCTGCAATTTATATTAGAAGAAGTTCAAAATGTAAAATGTTTACAGACGGACGGACGGGCGACGGACAAAATGTGATCAGAACAGCTCATAACACCAGAAGATTCCACATAAATCGAATCCTGCTAGTGAATAGTTCTAATGACTACTGTAATCTTATACTATTTTGGCGTGTATGATATTTGGATGAATTAGTTTTTGAAGAATTAAGTTGGCATGGAGTTGAATTAGCGTACTCCTGGATGTACCTCATTTAGCGGAAACCACCAAAATGCGCTATAAATAGAATACACAGTTAAATGTAGTAGGTTTACTGTATATTCACCATGGGCAAAGCAGCATTAGAAAGAATTTGGAAACAAATTAAAATTCTTTAAGTATAATGCAAAAAAAATCCCTCCAAGGTCGATTTCTGTCATTCTACATGCGATAACAAAGCCAATCAAATATTCATATATGCTTGAAACTTACATGTATTATGAATAAACAGACGCTTGTTATGATTGGATAATTAAAAAAATAATGTATTAAAAAAGACCTATAAGACAAACGTGTCGATATTTTAATAGGCCTATCTGGTTGCAATTTTCTTGTTCATAAAAGATTCATTCATCGTACGTACCTTGATATCAGGCATGGTAAAATTATACCAAACACCCGATAAATCTGATTGACTTTCTGTTCCAGAGCCCAACCTGATATAAACGTCTCTATCCTTCGCATTAATCAGTCCGTCGGCTTTTCCAGTAACATTAAGAATTTTCTTCTCCCACCATGTAGAACTCTCAATAATAATACCACATCCATTGTTGTTAAAGATAATGTCACCTTGTTTATTGAAATTTTGACATGAACTAGGTGAAGATTGATACTCCGGGGTAAGTATGTATATGCTAGTTTCACAATGACTTTGACGAGTTATGTCCAAGCATCCAACAGGAACAGTAACAGTAAACGTAATGGAAATGGTGTGTCCTTCGTGTACTCCGTATGAAAATGATGAAGGCTAGAAAAGAACAAGAGGCTATATACAATGAAGCGCATTGAAGTGGTATTATTTTTCGTTCCGTCAAATTGATTGTCCCCAAGATAGCAACTATTTTTCGAGATTTAGTCCTTTTATTGTATCAAAGAAATGTTAAGATGTCCGCGATAAAGAGATTGATAATTAATATAAGACTGAGTCATCGGACACTGAACTAACGCAGCAATACCGATAACACCAGAAGATTCCACATAAGTCCGTACTATTTTAATTTAGTAGTATAGATGTGACGGTACTATGGAAACTGTTTAAAAGATGCAGTTTTTATTTACTTGTGTTCGAAAAGCTATCAAAAAACTGTGTAGATTTTATGCAATGATGTTATAAATTTTCCCTTCGCACGTATACTGCTGCACAACACGCAAATTCATCTCCTTTCAACATGGCCGCTTCTAACATAGACTGGTCCTGTCTCTAACCTGGTTTTCGATAACTATATAAAAAAATATTGAGCCCGAAGTTAAAATGGTTGACCCGAATTTTCTCTGTCTTTTTATTATTTTCGTAAATTACTTGTACTCAAATTTGAAACAGAATTAGCCCATAATTTTTACAATTTATATTTACATAAGAATTATTTATGCTAAATTACGTTGAATTTTACTCAGTAGTTCTTGAGAAGAATATTTTTTAGGCTTTCTCCGCTTTGAATAAAGATCGGCCTTCCAATTCTGCAATTTATATTAGAAGAAGTTCAAAATGTAAAATGTTTACAGACGGACGGACGGGCGACGGACAAAATGTGATCAGAACAGCTCATTTGAGCATTCAGCTCAGGTGAGCTAAAAAGGAAAGAAATGATATTTTAATTTCCTTTCATATCTTCATTTAACAAACATTTAATCAAATTTACCTTTGACAAGTCGAAAACCAAAAAAGACTAATCATTATTTTGTTAATACATGTACGTAATATTTCTTACAAACATCCCTGCTTGAAAATTGTCACTGTAATTGTGATGACCCGGAATGCTTTCCTTTAAATGCCTCACTCGTACAGAACACTTCACCTATATTTCAGTAAAAGAAGGAGTATCTAACAATGATTGAAATGATAATTAGTAAAAGGATATTATTATGTAATTTAAATGTATTTGAATTACTTTTGTCAACATCTAAAAGTTAGACGGTTTTTATGGTTTTGTAAAGGTTATCATTTAAGACAATTCTAGAATACAACCCTTATTTTAGTAAACTACTTTTTTGGCATTGAAAATAACAAGCACATTTCTTATAACGTTATTTTTGCGAACATGTTTTCCTTGGTATATTATACTGAATTTAAAAGTTGTTAATCTGTTATGCACAACTCCGAGTAACATGCGTAAAAGGGGTATGATAACGATTTTGGTTATTTTTTTCTGTGTTATTTACAATGCTTTAGGAATACATTTCTAGTGATCAAATAAAATTTGAGAGTCAGTCGTAGAGTAATATTCAAAATACCAAAAAAAATTATATATGGCACAATCCCAAAATCACCGTAGACAATAAATCAATATTTATTAAAAGTTATGTTAATAAAGTATTTATTTTTCTTAGTGATCTACTTATAGATGGAACATTCATAAACTTTGATGAATTGAGCCACATTAATCCAAATACAAATTTTACAGAGTATGCAAGTTTAAGAACTGCAGTTACAAACAGACTGCATACACAACATATACACTTACCAAACTTACAGAACACAATACAATATTCACCAATTATCCCTAATCATATTCTATTATTTATTAATGTAAATAATGCATGTAAAGGTTGTAAACCCATGTACAACTTACTATTAGACAAAAAAAGAGAAATATGTACATCTATATCAAAATGGAGAGAAAATGGTACCAACTATTCACAAACTTCTTGGAATAAATTTTTTGAACAACTTTTAAGTGTACACAGGAATGAAAACTCAATTGGCTGTAATACCAAATATTTCATAGGATTCTTCCTACAAATAAATATCTTTTAAATATAACAAAAACAGAGTCTGCTGTATGCACCTTTTGTAAATCGGATGAAGAAAGTATTAGTCATTTATTTTATGAATGTAATATAGTAAAAGAATTGTGGTGTGATGATCAAGAGTGGATTTTTACGCAGTTTGAAATCTCGATTACATCTGATATTCAATCAGTTCTTTTTGAAAAATATAAAAATAAAGAATGTTAGAATTCTTTTAATCTGATAGCTGTTATTGTGAAGCAATATTTTTTTTCATGCAAATATAAAAGTAATCCGATACCAAATACATGCATACTTTGAAAAAGGTCAAAACAGAAAAAAATTTAACTGAAAAATATTTGCTATTGAAAAAATGTAAATACATGTATAAGGAATATGAAAGCCACAGGCAGAATATTTGAAGTTGTAATTGAAGTTATATAAACAAGATTATATTTTCTGTTTTTTGGGGGTTTTTTGTTTTGTTTATCTCTGTGAACCCTCATATCATTTCAATTGTCCTCAGTATAGTATAGTCTATACATGTATAGTAATCCACTTACATAATCTCTCTCTCTCTCTCTCTCTCTCTCTCTCTCTCTCTCTCTCTCTCTCACACACACACACACACACAAAATAAAAAAAAATAAAAAAAGCTTCACTTCATATGAAATATACAAAACTGTACTGTTAAGTAGAAATAGCATAAAGATTATGTAATATGTCTCTACATATGCACCAATCACCTATTATGCCATACATGTACATATGTTATGAAATGAAAAACCCAATAAAAAAAAATATTCAAAATACAGAGCTCACAACTCTTTGTCATTTAAACAAGGCTCGTGTCCTCGTTTTGTTTACTTAGGTCCAATATGTCTGTAAAAGACTCATATCAAGCCGAATTTTTTTCTTCCTCTTCATTTTAAACATAAATGAACGTTTCCTGGCGTTTAACATATTCATTTTAGAGCTAAACTTGGAATTTGTACTTCAACATTTAAAATGTTATCAAAAGCTTTGTTTACCTGTACATATCAAAGAATTCCAAGCTCTGTAACACTCTAACAACTCAACGAATGACACTCAAATTTTGGTTGCTTATTAAAATCTACTAAAGTATTGTAAACACTAAAATCGGAAAAATAATTTTGACCCAAATCGTGACCATGTCCTTTAAACACGCGTTTTTACAGCACTGTGAACATATCTTTTTAAAAAATATACAATTGAATACATGAGTGAGATAAATGGTATCTTACCACCATGTTCAAATTATACTTTTGAACCCAGTCTGTTGGGTACAGCCAGCTTTGGTTGCTCATATAAAGTTGCGACTCTACCACTTTAACAGTATCTGTATTGATGTACCAATAGGTGTCGTACCAGTATTGACCGCCAACAGGCTGGTCAAATAGACACTTAAATACAGGTTCCAAAGGTTTTGACCCCGTTATATTAGATATTTTATTTTCCAGAGAGGCATTCACGGCCGGGTGTGTATTTACAGGAACCACGTATAGATAAAAAAAATTTTTAAAAGTATTTTACATTTTGTTTACTAACAATACAGGTTTCTCAAATCAGTCAAATTAATTGCGTTTTTCCTTAATGGCAAAATTGGAACGACTAAAAAATGTCAAACATTTAAGAGTTAAATTTGAAAATTACATAGAGCTATAATTGTACTTATTCCCTTTAATTACTTCAATTTCTTTTTTAATTGATTACTTAACGTTTTTTCTCTGTAACACATCTTTTTGAAAATTATATCCATACATTTATGTATGGAAAATATAAACAAATGAAGATATTTTTATCTTTATAAATCAATGGTGTTTTTTTAATTAACACATCATATTGAGAAAACTTGTCATGCTTTATAAGATATTATTTTTCAATAACCCTTTTTGTAACTCTACGGTGTGTTACCTAAAACCAAAACATTTTTTCACTTTCTCTTAAAAATACAAAAAGTCGTATGAAATGTTTAAAAGCATATATCCATTTTAAAACAACGCAGCAATGATTCGGAAAGTATTCTCTAACGATCCATAGAATAGAATGTTGGTGTAGCATTTCACCTTATTACAACGCAATATTTTACGCGGCTCTTAATCAAATTCCATCCATAAATCAGTAGGGATGTTTTATGAAATATAAGTTCAAAATTATGAAACCTTAGCTGCAGAACTGTAGCTCTCCGGGAAAAAAAATATTGACAGACCGGAGAGCTACAGGACCACCCATTGCAAAAATTGTATATTTATTGCGCAGAAAAACGTGTGCTAGTTTTCGACTAATTTACCTCATTTATACGCGCAAATTCTGTGAAAACAATTAGTACCATTAAATTCGTCATGCAATTTACTACTGATATCGTCTCTTCACTTGCCTCGGATAGTCTTTTAAACACCATCACCAGTCCCGTAAATTCACGTGGTGCACTTTGTTTACATGTAAAAATGGCAACTCTCGATATCGATGTAAATTCAACATACTTGATTTTCCGAGGTCGGTAGCGTGTTTCGGAGAAAGTCTGAGGCAAAAAAGAGGCGATATCAGTAGTAAATTGCATGAAGAATTTAATGGTACTAATTGTTTTCACAGAATTTGCGTATAAATAAGGTAAATCAGTCCAAAACTAGCGCACGTTTTTCTGCGCAATAAATATACAGTTTTTGCAATGGGTGGCCCTGTAGCTCTCCGGTCTGTCAATGTTTTTTTCCCCGGAGAGCTACAGTTCTGCAGCTAATGAAACCTCACTGAAAAAAGAATCTTAAAAGAGACCAGACCGCCAACGAAGAACTAAGAGAGAGAGAGAGAGAGTATTTCTCTACAATAAGTATGCCAAAGGTACTAATTTTAATGGTTATGATACATACAGCGCAACCCCCTCCCCCTCCCCCGAGAGAGAGAGAGAGAGAGAGAGAGAGAGAGAGAGAGAGAGAGAGAGAGAGAGAGAGACTGAGACTCTATAGTGGTTTTGCAAACTTTCAAATATAAGCTTTAGGAACAAAAGTAAGAAACAAAATCTATACTCATCAACTATTATAACGAGGAAATTATGAGTACTACTCACATACGCCGGATTACGTAACGGTAGAAATCTTCGGATGGAATCGGTACTTAACAATGTTGTATTATAACATTTAATGATATTTACCTACACATGGGGTAAAACCCGAAATGGACGATTGCCCCGAGGGACAATGAGTATTTTCTCCTAAAATCATAAAAAGATTATTAAGGTCATGACAAAATGTATCCTTTATGGCAACACATAGAAAGCATTGTTACAACTAGAGCTGAATTTTTAAATCGTTAATTATATGCAATAATTAAACAATGTCAAAAACATTTCGAATGAAAATCTAATTTGCAAAACGTTTCAGATATGCACATCTCAATATTCCATGCAGTTGTTTTATAAACAATGTTTGTTCTTTGTAACTGTTACATTATCAGATAAAAAGAAAAAAATAATAAACGAGATTCATTAAAACCTATGCAGTATCCAGTGGATGTGTGTGGAACCGGTACCAGATGATATACATTGTAATCCCCACAGTTTTTAACTCTGATGTTCAATGTCTTCGAGCATTTGCCTTTAAATCCAACGATACAGGCGGTCCGGTTAACTTCACCCTCATCAATAGTTGGTAAAGTTCCTAAATTATTTCAATAACAATGTGGTTGTATTCTATATTATTAAAAATCAAATCATCAACTTTTTTACATTGGTGTCAATTCGTTTATACTTTTTATAGACATAATATCGATACAAAAATAATATTACAACTTGCAGTGCGACAGTTTATTATTGATCTATTAAATAACATTGTGTCGAATTATTTTGAGAATGCCCAGTTGGCATTTTGCACCCGTTTAAGATGCAGTTTCGTAAAAATCCGTCAATACTAAATAATGTTAAATACAGTTTATATACATTACCGGCCTGAATACATGTATGGATACAAATTGTATTTCAACAACTTATTCTATTACATGTACCAATAATGTTTCTTTACAATTCTAAAGGCGTATGAAAGGGATCATTCTCATTTAATTAACTTAAAACCGATTCAAATTTTAAAGATTCCGGTCATTGAAAACTGAATATATCAGATCACGTTTCATCAACGCATTCAAGGCAATAGAATGCAATACAATTTTCTACCGTTTTACATAAATAACATTGAGATATAACTTTTATATAAACATATTTCATATTAGATACTATAAAATTATGTTGATGTAACCTCGCATCCATACTGGGTATATGGTACCACATTGGTATATAGACGGCGCCCATGTTACCATGTCATTCCCTGCAAGGCTGTCAAAACGATACCATCCTTCGGACAAGAAATTGTCACTGAAAGCGGTGTCTGTTGACTGTATTGTGTAATTTGACGATCTTTTGTACTGTCCTATTATGAGTGCGAAGGAAGAGCAGGGATCTTCATGTTTGAAAAAAAATAAAACAATTGCTGAATAGTACACACAGTTATCAATTTAGATACATTTTAAATGGATCTGTCATACAAATTAGAGAATTGTTCCATGGATTTAAAGGTTGGTAGAGTAAATCGAGAAAAGTCTTCAAAAAATTTCTTCTCAGAAACAAATTGGCCAGTTAAGCTAAAACTTGTGTGAAAGCATCCTCTGGTACGGAAGATTCAAGTTTCTTTAAACGATGATCCCGTATGGTAGTAGCATGGGGTTACAATGGGGGATCGATTTTTACATAAGAATATAAAGAGTTAATCTTTTGAAAATCTTCTTCTCAGAAACTAATCAGCCAGCAAACTGAAACTTATGTGAAAGCATCCTCAGTCAAGGGAAATTCAATTTTGTTTAAACGAACCATGATCCCTGGAGTTAGGGTGGGGCCACTTTGGGGGTCATCTTTTTACAAAGGAATATTTGTAGAGAAAAATCTGAATGACCAGAAAAGCTGAACATTTTGTGGAAGCATCCTCAGGTAGGTTAATTCAAATTTGTTTAAATCATGATCCCCTGGGATAATATGGATCTACTATGGGGGGGGGGTCGAATTTTTATGTAGGTATGTATAGAGAAAATCTTTAAAACTCTTCTCAGAAACCAGTTGACCAGAAAAACTTAAAATAGTGAGTGAAAGCATCCTCAGGTAGTACATGTAGATTCAAGTTTGTTCAATTCATGATCCCCCGAGGGTAGGGTAGGGGACAAACATTAACATACAATGTAGGAATATATAGAGAAATATCTTCTTCTAAAAATCTGTTTGCCTAAGAAAGTTGTAACCCTAGTGAAATCACCTCAGATAATAAAGATTCTAATTCCTATAAATAAAAATACTGAGGATTGGTTGGGGCCACATTGGAGACCCAATCTTACAAAGAAAAACATTCTAATTATTCACGCAAACTGAAATGTTAAAATATATAGTTTTACTCGTATACAAGCATTTTGACATATTGCTGATAATATAAAATTGTTTAAACTCTGGCTCCTCGACAATTCTTGGGCTTCACAAGGAGTTCTTAGTTTGATGTAGATTTATATCCCATACAATTGTTTGAATTGCAATGCTTAATATGTGATACGACTATAAAGTCATCCTGTTAGAAAAGGGACTTGATTATAAACATTAGAATATCCGGGGTGGGAATGGATTATCATTTATACAGGGTCAATATTTATTAATCTACATTATCAAGATATTCTGTATTATGACTCCATTAAGCTGATTTAATCATGCCTATTGTTGCTCAGGTAAGCGATATGAACCATGAGCTTCTTTTTTAATGTAGCTTATGTTTTGAAATTTCGATTAAAACTGGTTTGTTTTTAGATTTAAAAAAAAGGATTTGTTTTTCTCTTTTTGAGAAAATGTTCGATAACTGAGAGAGTTTTCCATGCACACTTCTTTATTTTTTAATGATAAAAATGCCCCGACCTTGGATTTCTTGATCATTTAAAAGCATTTGATTACAATCTAAGATTTAAAAGGAAATACAAAATTTCTCTATAATAGAATGATTTGAGGTGTATGTCTTCAGTTTTATTCCTCACAGATGTTTTATACTTCAGGGTTTTACAACTGTGTCTATCAATTAAGTTTTGCCACTCTTTTAAACCTAAATACATGTACAATGATTACTATTATTTTGAATTTGTATTAAAAAACATATGGAATTCAACATTTCGAGGCGGATTATTAAGTGTTGCTAGAATGAGCAATATAAGCGCACACAATTACATTTTCAAATGTTAAACTCTTTGTTCAGTCATGCTGGCTTCGATGTCTTTATTTTTGCACAATGGACCTTTGCACAAAACTTTAAAAACCGGTTTTGTCTTTCAGAAAAAATGACTCATTATTATTTAACCATACGGTTATGAGTGCAAATACGACGTATTTGTTATAAAATTATGTTATTTGTAAATTTTTTTAAGATCACAGTATTTAGATATTAGAAAGGAACTTTATGCTTTATAACTTTGTGATATTCAATTGTTATGATAAAATCAAAGAATGGTGTATTTCATAACACTTATAAATACCTGCGTAGTATTCCTTTAACATTGTCGCAAGTATGATCATACTCAAGATACTGGGCGGACACATTCTGCTGAAAAAGATTCAATAAGGTCATTTTGTACCTTTTTTCAACATTACGATCTGTCTTTTTGCTACACAATTATGAAGTTTAAAACATAAATTATCCTTCTTTTGTAATTTAATAATCTTGATCATTACATGCAGTTGTACAGAATGGTAAACGTATACATTCAAAGCATTCAAAATTATATTTTTAGAAAGTCTTCTCAAGTGACACGGTAATGTGCAGTCAAACTATTTTTTTTTTGAAATGGCTGGATATAAAAAGCATTTGTTATAGCAAAAAACGTTGATTATAATTTCTATGCAGTATGGAGCACGACTTGTGCATCATGTTTTCTTGTCAAAAAACAATATAATGCATCTTAAAATTAAATGCTGAAAAAGAACAAATAAAATAAAAAGATACTTAAGCTATCGTGTGTGGTAAGCCATACGTCGCATACAAAATGCTTCCTTGTCCAATCCACAGTACACAAACATCTATTTATAACATTTAACCCAATTGGTTGAAAAATATAAAACGAAAGCAAGGAATTCTATAATGAACCAGACAGTTATGCAAAATAAAGATGGCTCTACTTCCTAAAAGCTTACATAACCACTATGCACATTGAGCACACATAAAAGAAATTATATAAGAGACGTGCCAACTCCCAAACTTTATTAAATTCTGAATTTTGATACACTCTGGTACATTCTAGAAAAACCGGTTATATTCTGTCCTAAGATATTTTTGCTGCATATTTTCATAAATCGTTGAGCGGTACTGTACTGTATAGATCCGCGTAAAATGTTGACAAGCACCTTTCGCAGATTTTAGAATTTCACCCTTTTTACGGACAGATGTAAATTAAAAGAAATAATGATATATGTATTCGACTATAAGTACGCAAATAAAATAAGGAATCTATTGTAATTATTGATAGCTTTGATGTAATTTATGAAAATAAAATATTCTAAAATGTAAGAACATTTTTTTAAACAAACATACACATATTATAAATGCATTTAATAAATCATATTTGTTTCCTTAAACTATAATCAATCAATATTTAAATAAAAGTGAAAGTGGAAGTGACTTAGTAGCCATAGCAACGATATACTTAAGTACATGAATCTGTATTTGTACATTTGTATATTTTTTTTTTTTTGGGGGGGGGGGGGGGAGAAGGTTGTACCTCATGTACCATTGATATGGTTTTGAGAAATAAACATTCATTCAGTAAATTGCGATATGCTAAGCTAAGGATTATTAAGCATGTTGCTTAGAATTTTTATGCAACGAAAATTAACCCCTGAAGTTTATGTTCTTATATTTATAACTGAAATGATTAAAAGTACTTTTCTATATTTCGGGCGGTTTTGATAGAGAATTTTCTACATTTATAATAATTTTCAAGCTAAAACACGCCTTCAGATTTAAAAAATGGAAGTAATCCAATACTCCAAATAACTGTTATATAAAAAAATACGTTTTAAATGACGATTTGTAGAGGTGTCTTACCCAAAATGAATTTGTAAATGCAAAGAAGACCTTTCATGGGTTAAAAATTTCGTTGTGTGAAAGGAGTTAATCTGAGAGTTTACAAAATGTGTTGTTCAAAAAGTACAATGTGTTGATGCTTTTAAACACTATACCTGCGTAAAAAAAGATAGCAAAGTTTAATTTGCTGACATGTACAGTACAAATGACTCGCTCACATCCATAGTCATATCATTATGTTGGAGAAAAGAGAAAAGAATTTGAAGGGACCAATTGACTTTTAAAAACAAATAAAGGTAAGACAATCACACCTGTATAGTTAACTAGGCCAAAGCAGAGGGTGTGGAATAAACAGACATATTGGAGTAAGGGACGGCTTTCAAAGGAACAAAGATTTCAGCAGAATATTACTTATTAGATTTGTTACTGACTGCTGTATATAGGTTGTTTTATTACGTTACGAGCAAAGGGGGGGTCACTCTAAATATTTTGGGGCTTAAAAATTAAAAGTATGGCTGAACTTTTGTGTAAAAAAATCAGCTCAAATAACTTTACGTCCGCCAGGTTGCCGTATAAATTTTGACGCCCACCGTGTAAGGAAATAACTCGGCTCCGCCTCGCCTTCTATGGACTTTACAGACCCCAAAAATGTCTGTAAACAGTCATTAACAAACCTAATACTAGTAAGTGTTTTGTTTTGTCGAGGACCTAAAGTTTGATATGTAAGCAACAAAAAATGATATATTACAATTAAAGGGGCATGGTCACTATTTTGGTCAAATTTATTTTTTCGATTTTAATGTTTAAAATGTTTAGGTAAGGCATTTTTAATAGGCAACCAAAATTTGAGTGTCAGTTGATGAGTTATAAGCGAGTTACAGAGCTTACAATTATTCGCTATGTAAACAAAGCTTTTGTTTACATTTTGAATTTTGGAGTGAAAATTCCAGTTTTAGACCTAAAATGAATATGTTAATCGTTAGGAACTGGTTTTTAGCTCACCTGAGCTGAAAGCTCAAGTGAGCTATTCTGATCACTTTTTGTCCGTCGTCCGTCTGTCCGTCCGTCCGTCTGTCTGTCCGTCTGTAAACTTTTTACATTTTGAACTTCTTCTCTAAAACCGCTTATCCAATTTCAACCAAATTTGGCACAAAGCATCCTTATGGGAGGGCAAATATAAATTGCAGAAATAAAAGTCCGATCTGTATTCAAAGCGGAGAAAACCTTGAAACTGTAGAAAAAGGGGGGTGCATTTTAAAAAATCTTCTTCTCAAGAACTACTGATTCCAATTCAACGTAGTTTAGCATAAATTATCCTTATGGGAAGGAAAATATAAATTGCAAAAATTAAGGTCTAATTCGGTTTCAAATCTGAGTTATTACGAAAATAATAGTAAAGGAAAGGCGTATTTCAATCAGTTTAATAGCTTCGGATTCGGCATCCGGTAAAATGGGTAGACAAGACTTGGCCTGGGCAAAACAAAAGAATGGCAGTTATTAATCTGCCAATCTCATTAAAATTTCAGGATATTTGATGGACCAGTATATTTGTATTTGCTGTAAATATTGCTGCAAAATAATGCGTATTTGGAATTGACGATTGCCGATCTGCCACGGCTTTTTATTTTGCCACGGCCCGGGTTTGCGTACCCATTTTACCAAGACTCGTATTCCATACATCTAAAACGAGGTTCTTTGTTTAACGCAGCCATGACATTCTACGAAAAAGGGTCGATCTGACTATGATGAATTTGCTTGTTGTGCAACAGTTCGCGAATGAAGGGAAATTTTTGAAACATGCAAAATATATTGGTGCCGATTTTGTGAAGTAAATTGAGGCTATATATTTCAATGCGTTGACAGTTTTCACACATACGACGTTGGTGTTAGCTTGTTCTGATTTTCGTTTCGTTTTCATTATTTATGCTTTGTAACCTGGGAACTATCGTCTGTATTTCGTGGTTTTTACGTATCAAATCAAACAGAGACTTCGTTAAATCAAACAGTTAACTGTTTACCTGCGCAAATTAAGCAAAATCTGGTGTATCAAAAAAGTACTGAAATACAATTCATTCTATCGATAATTCGGCATTATATTTTGCGTAATGGTAGATTAATGCAATAGGTTTTGTTGAGATACTCGACATTTTCTCGAGTTTATTCAGTTTAAATAGAGTTTGATATCGCTGTCGGAAATGTGTAGGTATATACATGTACATGTATATATATGATTCATTTCGAAAAAATAAATTGTGTTCTTTATTTGTTATAGTGCATGTTTCTTGTGTTTTAATTGTTTACAATTTCTATTTACTAACCATATTTGAGTGTTATAAAGCTTCGAATTATAAGCAAGATACAGAGATTTGCTCACAATTCTATGTTTGTACACAGATCTTAAAAACTAAAGATTAAAAAAGTAAAAAAAAATGTCAATATTTATTAAGAAAATTTTCAAAGTCTCTTCTTCCAGAAACCAACTTTAACAACTTATTGTATTGTAAACTTAACCTTATTTAGCTCACCTGAGCCAAAGTCTTCTTCTCAAAAACTATTAGGCCAGGAAAGCTCAAATTCTCAGATAGTGTAGATTCAAGTTTGTTCAAATCATGGTCCCCGGGGATAGGGTGGGCCACAATAGGGGGATCATGTTTTACATAAGAATATATAGAGAAAATCTTTAAAAATCTTCTCAAAAACTATTAGGCCAGAAAAGCTCAAATTGAAATGGAAGCATCCTCAGGTAGTGTAGATTCAAGTTTGTTCAAATCATGATCCCCGGGGGTAGGGTGGGGCCACAATTGGGAGATCAAGTTTTACATAGGAATATATAGAGAAAATCTTTAAAAATCTTCTTCTCAAAAACCATTTGGCCAGGAAAGCTCAAATTAAAATGGAAGCATCCTCAGGTAGTGTAGATTCAAGTTTGTTCAAATCATAGTTCCCATGGGTAGGGTGGGGCCACAATTGGGGGATCAAGTTTTACATAGGAATATATTGAGAAAATCTTTAAAAATCTTCTTCTCAAAAATTATTAGGCCAGAAAAGCTCAAATTTGAGTGGAAGCATCCTCAGATAGTATAGATTCAAGTTTGTTTAAATAATAGTCCAGGGGTAGGGTGAGGCCACAATGGGGGATGAATTTTTACTTAGGAATAAATAGAGAAAATCTTTAAAAATCTTCTTTTTAAAGAATATTTGGCCAGAAAGGGTTTAAACGTGTGTAGAGGCATCCTCGGGTAGTGTAAATTCAAGTTTGCAAAATCACAGTCCCTAGTTGTAGGGCGGGACCGTGATGGTGGTTTGAATTTTTACATAGGAATATAAAGAGAACATCTTTAAAACTATTCTGGGAAAGTGTTCGGTTCAAAACTCAGTACTTTGTGTGAAAGCAAAGGTTATGCAGATTTAAGTCTAATGAAACCATAATTCTCTAGAAAAAAATGGGGCCATGAAATGGGGGGGGGGGGGGTATATAGAAATAGAGAAAAATCTTCTTACAGGTACAACAACAAAAGAGGCTTGGTATTTACCAAAAAATAAGAGGTTGATACAAATTGGCAGATTTTCAATTTTTTTTAGCAAGATCTACTGTACTCGGTTGTCAAGATATTTTGATACTGTACTGCTAATTTGATCAGAATTAAGGCAATTGTTGCTCAGGTGAGCGATGTGCCCCTGGGCCTCTTGTTATGCTTAAAATGAATAATAAGATAGACAAACCAGCTTTAAAAGATTTTTTAATGGTATATTTAGCCTATGTAAATAAAAACAGGGCTCGAACCTTGTTTACATGACGACGAATTGTAAGCCCTGTATCTTGCTTAAAACTCAACGACTGGCACCCAAATTTCATTTGATCATTAGAAATGCATTTCTAAAGCATTGCAAATAATAAAAACAGAAAAATAAAATTTGATCAAAATCGTGACCATGCCCCTTTAAATTCATAGGCATATTCTCTAATTTTTGTAAATTTATAAGGCAATCAGGGGACGCGATTCATCCAATGACGTCGAGACATTCTAGTCCGAAGCAAAACAAAATTAATTTCATCTTTGATAATGCGAAAGTATGTAGAATAAAGTATTATTTAACCTTACAAAAAATTGAAAGGGGACTTGAATCAAATTTATTATTTATTCTAGTCTAATTAGGTGCAATGCTTAAAATATTATTCAAGCAGTTAAAAATATACGTTTTCTGCCGTTATAAGATGTACTCAAATGGAAATTTTCATTGCATCTTACCTTATTGTTGCACTGATACTGTTAAGCTTGGTGAAATTAGTGTTTATATTTAGGTGGTACGAGATTGCTTGAATTTTTTTTTCACTTAAAGGTTTTTTTTCTTCGAAATTTGTGTTGCGACCATGTAAATATCTGCGAATTTCTATTACCGGTCTTTTACATGCGCCAAAAAAGGGGGGGGGGGGGTCGCGGTGAAGGGATCCGAAACCGCCATGTTCCTAAAGTTGTTTTTATGTTGAATTCATGGAATAAAATTCACATAAACAAGCTTTCTGAGAGTAATACATAAGCAATACACGTCCCCTACTGGTTTGTGGAACTTGTGAAAACAATACACTGTTATGCAGAATATCGAACCCGAACATTAAAAAATTGGAATATAAAAAATTAATTTTCCCGAAAATATGTCAACCAGACGCTACAAAAGTATAAACTTGATCTGTAGTTTGACATTTTGAAGCTGTTCAGCATATTTCATATTATTCCTCAAACGCATAAAGAAAAAAAATGTGGGAAACTGAAGTGGGACAGACAGACGGACAGACAGATGGACGGAGAGACGGACGCAGAGGAAAGCTATAGTCCCCTCCGGTAAAAACCGGTTGGGGACTAATAATCTTCGGACTCTCCCGCCCCGCCCCTTCCCCCCTCCCCCCCCCCAAAAAAAAACCCAAATAAACCCTCGGACAACCCATCCGGAAAAAATGTTCTGGATCCGTACATGTTTATATGCACCTTCTTTGAGTGTACAAGTATTTGAGGACGTCCATTGTACCGTCTTTATGCATTGATAGCTACGGATTGTTCATTGACCGAGGCCTTTTTAGAAAAAAAGGAAAACACCAGAAATTGAGCCAAGCCCATCTGAAAGATTTACTATTTTATACCTCCATAAGCATATGTTTGATTATCAGAACAGTCTTTGATAGAAAAGTAGACGTAAAGAAGGATGTGGGATGACAGTATCCCAATTCTCTAAAATAATCATCAAGCACAAACACTATGAGATCGGGTAAGTCAAATAGTTTGTACAAAATTCATTTGTGTTAAATACGGCGGTTATGTGTCCGTGTTCAAAATGTGCCTGATATGCATACAAGTGTGTTTACAGCGTCTGCTTTTATCATAAATTTATATGCGTTTTTTCTATCAATGGTAGGCAAAGATAGTTTGCTTACAAATATGTTTGAAAGCGTCTGCTTTTATCAAAGATTAATCTTTGGTTTCTCCTATCAAAGGTAGGTAAAATCATTAAGTATTCTTGATAAGGAAAAAGATCACTGATAATAAAAAATGTATGTAACTTTTAAAGTGGAATGGTAAACAGTTTGTCTATCTCTTCAACGTATACGCCAATTCGCTGTCTACAACAACAAAACAAAAACACAAAAACAACTGATTTTCCGGAAATGAATTTGTAATTTAAATGACGGAACGTATTGCAGTTGTAAATAGCTATCCCCTTCCAATCAACAACAAAAAAACCCCCCAAAAAACAAACCAAGCTTTTGCGAATTCCTTCTCATGGCAATGCAGTACAATTGTCCAAAACATCTACGAGTACCCCTTGGTTTTTTTACACGCAGCTGCACGAAAATGTGTGTTGTTCGTGAGGACACAACTGCGCTCATAATACCAACTTATGACCTTGACTGGATAATGTCTCACTTAATTGAACGAGAGAGAATAAAAACTCGTACTACAAAATTGTAACGGAAATTTTCCGTCTTCTATTTTTCTCCACACGGAATCTGGAGCTAATATAATAATATGGTGATTATATTAAACAGAGAGGCAAATGTCAAATAGATGACTGCAGTAAATACTCTTGAATTTTCTTTTGAAGATTTTCAAAATTTAGAGGATACTGAGTTAAATGAAACAATGTCCTTTAATAAATTAACAACTTTTTTAAGATACCATTTTTCTTTTTCCTCAGAAAAACTCATGTGAGCAAATAGACAAGTATCACAAAGTTACATTTTATGAATAAACCTCTCTTCGAGAAAATTCAAGTGTGCAAACCGATATAAGAGAGCTACATTCTACACTTTGAAATGACTTCCTTTTTATAACACTATTTAAGCAAATTGCTCTTCTGCATTACAGCAAAAACTGGGTCATGTGGTCATATTAGCACATGAAAAATTTTGGTTACTACGTTTTTATGTACACAAACTAACCGACTAAATAAATGTTTGCACACACCTAGTATCGAAATGAAAACGCATACTAGTATTGTAAGGCATAATTGATAAGTTCCCTTAAACATAATTATTTTTCGTGGTACGAGTTTTTTCTTTCATTTATAAATAAAATTTCGAGATTAAATGATCAAATGGCTTAGACTTACAATTATCGAGAGATCTTAACAAACCGTGAATTTGTCAAAGTAGAAAACACCTAGATATATATGAAGTTCATATACCTGACGTTACATCAAATTCCGATAAAAATCTCAAATGCAATATAACACCGATCTTTTATGTATAATTCAGTTACATTGCCAAATTGAACACTTTTTGTTCCTTCTGTCCGTTTCGTTTTGTAAACAAATTAAATAGCTTGTCACTAAAATGTCCAGGGAAAAATATTATGCACTTGAATTTAATTAACCTGTCTGCAATACGATTTCCTCTAATTCGTTTCCAATCGCTTTGTTTTAAGGATCGTTGTGATATTCCGCAAAGCTTTCCAGAAAAATGTTGTCATGTCAAAGTTTATTAAGTAGACGTGTAATATTTCCAAAACTGTTTATCTAAATTTTTCTACGTCATGCCAATCGAAGCGTCAAAAGTCAACACGAAAAAAATGAATGTATGGAGCAATGGCATTGCCATAATATTTGAAAAAAACTGTGGATATAAGATATAAGGTATCACTCACAGGGTTTTTGCATATGCGATACAGCTAACTTAATTACACCAGTATCAGCCTCCTGGGCAGATAGAGATTCTACAGGGCTGATATCAATGTACAGGGCTGATACGGATCACACCCCACTCGAAAGACCTCTAATTTTTTCCACTTCAGGTTCAGGTATAATTTAAGTCCATGATCCATTTCGTCACAAAAAAAGTCTGATGTAGTTCTTGCGTTATTGCGTCTTCATTTAACTTTTGCATATATGCTAAATTAAGGATGACGTTTACTCAGAATGAAAAAAAAATCCACATATGATAATGCAAAACCAAATATTGTGTGTTATAGACCTTACATGGTAGTGTTATTCTTCACTTTCAAAAAAGTAGGTCAATGACCTACTTTTTGAGTTAATTGGCTATTGAATATTTTTTAAAAATTTAAGAAAAAAACATAAAAATTTTACACTATGATTGAGATTTTCTTAATTGTGAAAATAATACAAATTGCTTAATTCTTTGACAAATGAAATACAGTTTATGAATGGTAGTGACATTAAATACATACAAAGCATTAAGTTTTCATTCACAATTATTATACATATTCTAGTCCGAATTTCCTCTATCAGTTTTCAAATTACTACCCATTTTGGATTAAATATAACAATAATCTGAATGATGATAATGCTATAACAATTATAGTATTAAACTAAGTATATTGACCTTTCTCTGCTGGCATAAAATTTATATGAGGTCAATTATCAAAATTTTTAGATATGGTGTCTTTTATCATTTTTAAGCATTTTTCAATATTTTTGTAGTGTGTGCCATTCGATTATCTAAACGAAAAAGCAAGATAAAACCGACAAAAAATCTGAAAAATTTAGTCCGAATTTTTTCTGTTTTGCTTAAAGTCAAACTTGGTCAGAGCCCAATTCCATAATATAGTAAAAATACCGACTGTTATGTCAAAAATAATTCATTTCATAAATACTTTTTGTATTTAAAACAAATTTTACTGATGAAATCGAACTTTTTAACAATCCGGATTTGAGAACTCAAACCCTGAGTAAACAACGTCCTTTTAAAGTATGTAATATATATATTAAATAGTACGTACCATTTTCCGTATTACACCCTGTATCAGCCCTCGACCAATATCAGATATTACGAAAAATTGCAAATGAAAAAAATATCAGATAGTGGTCGAGGGCTGATACAGGGTGATATATGGAAAAGGGTATACCTTATCATCTATAGATTTTGCTTGAGCCCAAAAATTTCGTTATTTGCGTCATTGATAAAATGTATTGGGCTATGTTTTACAATTTATTTCATAGCATAAGTGTTATTGTAGATGAAGACACTGGACAATTTGATTATACAACTACATTTATTTTATTCTTCTTGTAAATGTTTATAACCCAAACACGTATCTTTCCCTTGTCCTTCTTTGACACATCCTCAATTAATATTTCAAATATTTATGTTCGACTAAAAAAAAATATATTTATTACTTTATTTATTCATCTGTTAATGTTTAAATTACATTTGGAAAAAATTTTTACGTACGTCTTGCGTCAAAGGATAAACGTGATTCAATATTCTGTTTGGCAAATTCAAAACTTTACAACGTCATAAAATTAATCTGAAAGTTTAAACCAGAATTAAAAGAATCTTATGATTTTCATAATCATACATTTATTACCATAGATATAAACAACACCGTGTTTGGTCGATTCAGATATCACCCTGAAAATAAATTAGTGAATTTTAATTGTAAGGACACAGGCAACACAAAAAGGCAATACTGTTTAATCATCGGGATATAAATAAAGATACGTTATAGCAGTAAATTCGCTATACTCGTATTCATTATATTCGAGGTTTGCTCTGTAGATTTTGTACATGTAGCTTAAAATATCTTCTTTTTATCATAATAGAAAGCCCTCCTTTAATTAAAATCTAAGGAACTGTGTAAACATCACAAGTGTATACAGAATGCTTCGTTTTAGTTTGAAATAGACATTTTATACTGTCTCAATTATTTTTTTTTCTAGAAAAAGACTCTGTTTAGCTTCAGTCCAAAATACATGTAGTAACTACTGTCGGTTTTAGGTATAGAGAAAATTAGTTAAAATTTGTAGGTTTATGGTATGGAATATGTCTTAGTTGGATTGAATATACAACAAACTGCATGAGTCGTATCTTTCTAATCTGCGTGACCAAAAATTTAACAAGGAGTATTGTCTGATTTGGTGTAAAAATGCAAAAAAAAAAAAATCTGTTTGCATGGCGAGTGGATAAGGTCAGTCCTCTTCAGTGCAATACACATGTATTAAGTGCGCAAAAAAGGACTACATGGTTATTGTACATTCGTATACGTCTCGTTGCGAAGAATCTGCTCGTTAGTATACATGTTGCAGAATATCAAGAATATGTGATGACTGAAGTCAGATAACCTTCCATTTATAAGACCACATTAGCCATTTCCCAATGTATTTAATTTTCGTTTACCTTTTAACGCCTTGTCTTTTTATCTTTTTCATTTATTTTGTTAAAAAGGACATATAGGCTTATCGGGCAATTTGCTAAATTCAAATCATATTGTCGAATATATTAATGTAAAAAAATGTATACAAGTATCTCTATTAATATATAAATTACTACTACATGTACTATATAAAAGAAAAAGCTGTGTAAAAATAAGAGTATAGATGTGGGCTAAAACTTTTCAATTAAGGCATTGTTTGATACTGGTCAATGTGGTTCGTTATCCGTTTTGAAAAACAGTTGGATGAAAAAGAGAACAGAAAATTTTGTCAACGTTTCTTTAAGCATTCAGTGGCTCTTGATTCGATGGAAAATGTCTCTTATTGTGTAAACTGATAGTTGTGATTACAACATAAGGAAATAATTTACTATGAAGAGAAATATAATGTTAAGAGAATTTTTTTTATTTGTATGCTGAAAGTGTGAAACTCAAATTGCAGCGTTGTATGTAATGATTGTTTTGTTTTCAACATTTATGACCGACATATTTAATTTTCCTTTACCATTCTCTTTTTTCCCCAGTTAATTCCAAACGGTAGCATACGTGTACCTCAACTGGCGATCTAGAACTGATAAGTGAAGTTTATTCTAATGAATTTATGCCACTCGAGTGGCAAAACTAAAAGAAAACTACTACGAAAAGTAAATTCACTTAATACAAATGTTACTTTATCATAATTTATCAATAAATCAAACTCGGATATCGTGCTAAATAATTTGACAAACATATCCACGAGTTTCAATAGCATAAATCCGATTTGGAATCCCCCCTTTCTGTCCATACAAAGCAAAATAGGAATTTTTACGGGGGCAAACGTTGATCACCACATCATAAGATATGTATTTTAAGGGAAACAATATATAGTTGATTGTCATATGTTTTAGGCAATTTTGTAATTTATACAGAATATTTACACTTTTTCACAATTACTGATACTAGACTAAGATAGATAGATAGATAGATAGATAGATAGATAGATAGATAGATAGATAGATAGATAGATAGATAGATAGATAGATAGATAGATAGATAGAGAGAGAGAGAGAGAGAGATTGATGGAACATGTCATAATATGTTCTTTGTGGGTTTTTCAATATCATCAGCGTTCTCAGTAGGCTTTTAAACTAATGAATCTTGTTTTTAGGCGGGCTCTGATGTAACCAGAGTCCTGTCTGTAGGCAGCCAATCGCCAATGTTACTATAAATAGCACAACTTCAAAAGTAAACAAAAAACCAAACAGCGTCAAAGTAAAAACTTCCGCTATACCAAATAGTTACACAAGGAGCCACATTTTGTTGGCATTTTGTTTCTTTCTTCTCTTATTTTTTTGTAATTTTGAGAGAATTGTCTATCTTTTTTGGTTTTCTTATTAATGTAACGTGTTTTAAAAACAAGACTACGCATTTTGAACACATACAATACATTGCTTGTAGCAATTTTCAAGGCAGCAACTGTTGAACCTTTTTATACTAGACAGACATATTTTTGCATATTTACATTATCAGTGCCTTTGTCTGTGATAACACTACGTATCGATTCTGTACTATATAACCCATAATACAAATGACGCAAAATTGAGGCGCCGGCGGGGTTTGCTTATTTATATTTAAAGATTTAATCGTACGATGGCCTAAAATTACATAAAAATAAGTAATAAGGAATCATTCTTTGAATATAATGAGGTGATAATGTCGGTCGGGGCGTGATCAAATCTATCATAAAGCCCTTCGGGCTTAATTGGATTTGATCACGCCCCGACCAAAATTATCACCTCATAATACTCAAAGAATGATTCCTTATTCCTTATGTATTGCCGCTTACAAAATTTGGTCGCGCTCTGTCTGACGCTTTGCCGACATTAAAAGCATGAGAGAGAGAAAGAGAGAGAGAGAGAGAGAGAGAGAGAGAGAGAGAGAGAGATTTTCAGTCTTTACTACACAATATGAATAAACACCAAAAAAGCCGGCTTTCAGTACTTAAGTACTTTGATTTACTTAAGCTATCAAGCTTTTGTATCTGGCATGTTACCTGACTTTTGTCATACTAATTGTTAGAGCATGATTAATCACCTTATTGTCTACGGACTTTTCCGGGGTTTTTTCCCCGAATACGACAAAGAGCACACGGCGGGTGTGACCGGTCAGCAGAGGATGTTCACTCCTTCTTGGCACCTGATCCTATCTCTGTCTTGTTGCTCTGCTTTGAACTTGTACTTCGTTTTATGGATTTTTGAGATGGTTGACAGTTTGTTATTGTCATTTTTTATTAAGCACATATTTCTAAATGACGGGACACGTGACTACTGATGGGTCTGTGCGCAATGCGTAAAAATAAAAAACAAATAGTGCATGGACGAAGATATAATCTTGAATAAATACAATCAATATCATATTACAATGTAATAATTATCGTTCACAACAGAACGTTTTTGTCAGAGCAATCATAGATCAATCAAATATTGTCCAGAAGTCAGTGAGAGGCTACTACTCTGTCAATGGGATAGACCCCGTACTAACGCAAATAAACACCACAAGGAGAGAAATGTTGCAGCACAATCAAACAAACAAAAACACCACCATCATCTTTGTATTTTCCGTTATCTTGAAAAAGTAGTCTAATTCTCTTAGCTCAGGAAGGATCAACACGATAACGAATGCAACAACATCTTTATCCCTTAATTGTCACAATGTATATAATGTTACAGTAATTCAACTTTATTCTACATTTAAAAAAGGTGATCTCTTGTTTGCAAATAATCAACCTGTAATAAAACATTGCTTACTAACACTGCTGTTTTAGAAAATCTTATTATAAAAAATAAAATAAAATAAAATAAGTAATAAATATCAGTCTTAACATTCTTCATTTAAAAATAAAAAACAGTCATTAAACTTAAGGATCAAAAGCGTAAAAATAACGCATCTCTACAGAAATCAGTTTTCTGTTTCAATTATTTAGGGGTTTTTTTTGGTTTGATGTTTGTTAAGGTTCTTTGGGGAGTTGTTTTTTTTTCTTTCCTTAAATAATAGCTTGATATTTTTCTTAATTTATCTTCTATGGTATGCAAAACACCTCAGAATTACACATCTTTTGTTATTTGCCATCCTTGCTGTGCAATACCATGGTAACATATTATCATAATACAAAACAAATTTATTCTACTTCGAGACTTTTTGTGTGAATGTGTATCAGCGCTGATTTTGCATGCTGGGAACCCTATATCAATTGTTACATAGAATTAATGTTCAAATTATTCTAAGAACATAGCCGATAAGTCCTAATATCTCCCCAGTGCAAAAGATTTCATGCTGCTTTTCTGTTAAATTATTATGTCTTCACCCCATTTCAGCGATATTTCTATTTTAAAACTCAGACTTTAGTCAATTTGATGGCAAAGACATAAAAAAACTAAAAACAAAACAAACAAAAAACGAACAAAAAATCTTTTAAAACACGAAAGTTTCATACAATGTTGATTGATTTAAAAACTACAAAATAAACATATTTAGATTTAACAAAATTACAATAATACTTTTATCGAAAAAGTCTCAAACACACAAGCTAATATACAAATACTGTTGATAGTACATAATTCACATTTAAATTAATTCACTATCATATTTATTTATGCTATTTCTAAATTTCTATCAAAAATAAGTATACAATTACTTCTAGTGACGTTGCACTAATTATCTTAATTAATTCATAAAGTATAAAAACCAATACACCGAGATTTTAAATTTTTTTTTAGATGATATTGACTGTAGAAGATACAAACAATTTTTTTTTTATTCTAAATTTTGTACAATCTGAAAAAAAAACTTTAAATAGGAAAACCCACTTTTCATTAAATGTTATACATGTATGCGATTATTTTTCAACTACCGGTGAACTGTTTTAACAATAATTGGCATCAACGTGCCCTGGCCCGCAAACCTATTGTGTTGTAAAACTTTGGGGGCTGAGAGATTCATAGTTAGGAGGCTGGGAAGAGATGCAGTCTGTGTTGATGGTCTCGTAAAGCTGTGGGGGAAATTGTCCACACACAGAAGATGGTCCTTTTATATCAACTTTTGGGCTAAAAATCAAGGTATGACATTTATGACCAGTTTAGAATCAGTTTCAAACATTTTTTTGTATTGTATTAAATTATCATTTGAATTATTCGGGAGACTGATTTACTAATATACAGGTAAAAAAGATTAGAGTTACCTTAAACGAGTAGTCGGTCTAATCTTTAGATAAAGTAAAACACAGACTACTGCAAGGATGATGACGGAAACAATACATAGAGCTGTGATCAAAGCTAAAGAAATGTCTACCAAAAAAAAAAGAATCACAGAAATTAAAAAAAAACAACTAAAAGCAAGTTAAGGTTGTACATGACAGTAATGTCTAATTCTGTATGTCTGTATGTATGAATAGATATAAATCCTTGATATGTTTACGTCTTGTCTTTACGTAATGTTAGAAATTTATGTTAAATAAAAGAATCTTTCAAAAGCATTACCTAAATTTAATCAGTAATCCAAATTGAATATTTCGTAACCTGCCTACATGTATATTGATTTGACATTTAATCACTAAACAAATTAATGAAATAATTACATTTTTATATCTTAAAAATAGATCAATTTTTTTCAAAAATTTCTAAGCTTTAATAGAATCAGAAAATGGAAAATTTAAAATAGTATGTTTTGCATAGAAATATACCCAAAAGAAAGTTGTTTAAAAGACATTAACTTTAAAGAAATAATTCAAGCTTACCATTTCCTTCCTTGTCTTTTTTGACATTCATGTTTTGTTTTGAATCCTCACATATTCTCTAATTATATAAAAATTACTAATTAAGTTAAAAAAAAAAGATGTCAATTGTAAACAGATAGCCATGCTATGATCTTAAATTGCTAGTTTTAAATAATGGTCACTATGATATTTAAGTTTACCTAGGTACTGCGCATTTAATGGTCTTAATGATAAATAACAGAATGAAATCTGTGACTCTGGTAGCAATGCGTAGTATTCCTAAATGATGTTATTAAACCAGGTGAATAATACGGGCATAATAATATCCAAATTGAGAGTTTAAAAACAAGTGTCAAATTTGGCGAATCTGTGTCTGCAACGATAGCTCTGGTACTCTATATTGAGTCATGTATTGTGTCTTCTATATATTAACCTTTGTAACCTTTTATGCTATATATGAATGAACGTATTATGAGTAAGTAATGCCTCATACTAGGTGGGGAACTCTGAGACCCAGGACTCGGAGACTCAAATCCTGCATCCGTACTCTTTGATTGGCAGTTTTGACGGTTTTGTTACTTTATTTAGAAATAAAATATTAATCTTAATTTTGAACACTAAATGTTCACTCATGATCGCCGTAAATGGGCCGAACTAGTCAGAACTGTCCATCATAAGTAAAATGTTATATATACCCATGTAAAATAATGTTGAACAGATTTAGATAGATCCCGCATATAGATAGAGAGATTCCGCTTATAGATAGATACCGCTTATAGAGATTCAGAGACTCCTGATTTGGGCTGCTATTAGATGATGTAATTGTAACTATACGATCATGCTTAATAAAACCGCTTGAGAAAGAAATACTGGACTTGTCATCACTAAGTTTGAGCTGACCCTCAATAGGATCCGTAAGACAGAAGGCTTACACAATACTTTTTTAAGAGACGGTTTAGCCCTAGGAATTTTGCTGAAAAGTACACTGTACATGTACTTTGAAAGGATTTTGCTCCGTCTTAAAACAGTCTTTAAAAAAATTAAGGAATTTTGAATTTAACTTTTTAACAACTTTATTTTTAAAAAACCACTATAATACAACCGGACAGAATAGCAATTTAGCAATAAATCGATTCGATTGAGAATTCTAACTTTTTCAAACTCATAAACTCTCCAATGAGATACAATATGATGTCATTTATACTAAGCATTGCTCATAAGCTGTTTCTTTAAAATCCGTTATTAATTTTTTTTTTCGACTTAAAATTTCGAAAACATCGAAAAGAGCGATTATCGTAATTGCCTTATTAAGAATGGCCTTTACTGATATTGAAGAAACAAGAGGCCCATGGGGCCACATCGCTCACCTGAGCAACAATGGACGTTCAAAAGATATTGTGCTATATGGTCACTCGGTAGAATAACAGAAAATAAATATTGTAAAATATTCGAATTTTACACTTATTTTTGCATACACGCGACATTGTACCTTCATGAAATACTATTTTTTACCAGAATAAGAAAATCCTACGCAAGATATAAAACTAAACATTTGGTAGGGGTACCTGTTAAGTTGTTAACTTCCAATTCCCTATATTTTCGTTCTGCCCCCCCCCCCCACTTTGTAAAGCGATCAAAATATATGAGAGCATATAGGTACATTTTTTCATCAACTACTTACTAGTTATTGTATTTAAAAAAATATATAATAGTTATTTTTTTTTTATTTAAAAAATCCTACATGTATAGATGTGAAGAAGAAAATTGAACCTCATTGTGCTCAGTTCCTCAAATTGAAAACATTCAAAAATTTTATTTGTCTTCTCCATCATAATTAAATGATTGTTATTTACTTCGCGTACAAACCAGGATAATTTTCCGCTCTGATATTTTCTTAGGTATAGCGATAATTACTTTATCCCTGCAACAGAAATGTCTCAGAATTATGGAAACTGTTTAAAAGATGTCGTTTTTATTTACTCGTGTCTGAAAAACTATCAAAATTGATGTAGATTTCACATTATTTATTGTATAAAGATGGGGCCCCAGAGAGTAGGTTTATACAGAATATCATTCTTTTATTTTGTTTGTACAAGTATTTAACATACTCTAATTCATATAGAATTTCTAATGTTCAACCAAAATTTCAGCGTCAATCGTAGAATTATAAGCAAGATACAGAACTCACAGTTCGCCTAGGTTTGAGTCATATTTTGTTCACATGAGTTTATTACAATCAGCTTAAGAATTTTAACTTGGTATTTCCTATTCAGCATTTAAAATGGAAAAAAAGAATGGCCTAAGATTTTCAACACTTTTATTCACTCAAGAAGACCAGTTAACTGGTATTTGAGGTTCAAAATCAGTTTATACAAATGTACAAGTCAAGGATCACATGTACAGTAGGAGTAATAATGACGAAAAAAAGGTTAAGTTTACAATACAATAAAGTTGGTTTCTGGAAGAACAGACTTTGAGAATTGTCTTAATAAATATTGACAATTTTTTTTACGTTTTTAATCTTTAGTTTTTAAGATCTGTGTACAAACATAGAATTGTGAGCAAATCTCTGTATCTTGCTTATAATTCGAAGCGATATCAAACTCTATTTAAACTGAATAAACTCGAGAAAATGCCGAGCATCTCAACAAAACCTATTGCATTAATCTACCATTACGCAAAAGATAATGCCGAATTACCGATAGAATGAATTGTATTTCAGTACTTTTTTGATACATCAGATTTTGCTTATTTGCGCAGGTAAACAGTTAACTGTTTGATTTACCGAAGTCTCTGTTTGATTTGATACGTAAAAATCACGAAATACAGACGATAGTTCCCAGGTTACAAAGCATAAATAATGAAAACGAAACAAAAATCAGAACAAGCTAACACCAACGCCATGTGTGAAAACTGTCAACGCATTGAAACATTGAGCCTCAATTTACTTCACAAAATCGGCACCAATATATTTTGCATGTTTCAAAAATTTCCCTTCATACGCGAACTGTTGCACAACAAGCAAATTCATCATAGTCAGATCGACCCTTTTTCGTATAATGTCATGGCTGCTTTAAACAAAGAACCTCGTTTAAGAAGTCTGGAATACGAGTCTTGGTAAAATGGGTATGCAAACACGGGCCGTGGCAAAATAAAAGCCGGGGCAGATCGGCAATCGTCAATTCCAAATACGCATTATTTTGCAGCAATATTTACAGCGAATACAAATATACTGGTCCCTCAAATATCCTGAAATTTTAATGAGATTGGCAGATTAATAACTGCCAATCTTTTGTTTTGCCCAGGCCAAGTCTTGCCTACCCATTTTACCGGATGCCGAAGCCGAAGCTATTAAACTGATTGAAACACGCCTTTCCTTAATATTATTTTTATAAAAACTCAGATTTGAAACAGAATTAGCCCTTAAATTTTGCAATTTATATTTTCCTTCCCATAAGGATAATTTACGCAAAACTACGTTGAATTGGACTCAGTAGTTCTTAAGAAGAAGATTTTTAAAAATGCAACCCCCTTTTTCTACAGTTTCAAGGTTTTCTCCGCTTTGAATACAGATCAGACTTTTATTTCTGCAATTTATATTCGCCCTCCCATAAGGATGCTATGTGCCAAATTTGGTTGAAATTGGATAAACGGTTTTAGAGAAGAAGTTCAAAATGTGAAAAGTTTACAGACGGACAGACAGACGGACAGACGGACGGACAGACGGACGACGGACAAAATGTGATCAGAAAAGCTCACTTGAGCTTTCAGCTCAGGTGAGCTAAAAACTCCATTGATGGTACATGTTTAATGTAAAATTATCAAATGTATACATGCGTAACTGTCAACAATTTGTAATCAAAAAAGGGGTTACATGACTTTGGTCTTACTTTTATGCGATATGACTTTTTAAACATCATATTTCTTTAAATAATAAAGAACTAACATAATATAATCTATTTGATAGATGTTTAAGCAAGTATGTTTGTAACAACATTTTCACGTCTCTTGAATTTATAAAGATCCAATTTAGACTATCAAAAACCGTTTGCGTCTAATCATATTAAGGATCAACATATATTTCTTTTAGGTAAAATTATAATGTACATGTATATGTTATGAAATTTTGTAAGGATTATCTTTACCGTTATGTTACATTCCAACGTTGATGCACTACAGGTGTAACAGACGTCATTGAAAATGACAATGGGCATGGATTGACCAAAATGTATATTGTCATAGGACAAACTAATGTGAAAACCAATCCCGTATAAATTCCCGGATGGGGAACGTCTTTTCCGGTTAGTGGTCGGGAAGTTGATTCTTAAAATAGTAGGAGCAACATGCGTTGTTTGGAATGTTGCAGTTGAAATCTTGACTGTCTTTCCAAGATCTGATATCTTAAAAAAATAAAACCTTGTGTGAAAGTATTAAATAAGCTATATGCATTGTTACAAGTTCAACAAGAGAAGTTTTGAAATGTTAATTTTTAAACATAACAATGATTTAATTCTGATTGTAACGCCTCATTTGATTGGCTAAACAAATTCGTATATATCGTTTGACATAACTTGCCTACGTCACAAAACGACGCGCGTGCGGAGCGTATTAACCCGCTTAACGTTAGGTTTAAATTGTATACAAATTAATATTTTATATTTAACTAATAAGCCTAATGATCTAATTTTAAATAATAGAAAATTAAATTATAGAGAATAAATTTAATTTCTACCTATGTTATACGAGTATATCATAACTTAGGACAGTTTACGCTTTTTTATAAACCGCTTCGCGGTTTATAAAGCTTAAACTGCCCCAAGTAATGTTATATCGTTAACAAAGGTAGAAATTAAAATCATTCCTCAAAAAATATTTTACAAAATGAAATAAATTTGCAAGTTGTTTTGTAAACAAGTATAGTGTGAAAGGGTCATCTTTTTAAGAAATAAGGGATCATTTCTGGTGTATATCAGGATATAAATACGGGTTGGTCACGTGATCAAATTCCATAAAGCCTGAACCTTATTTCTAATATTTACATTTGTATCAAATTATGACGATAACAGTGCTCCATGACTTTCTTTTTTGCGATGACCTAGAAAGCCGCTTCGATTAACATGACGTAACAAAAAATAGTTCAACCATGCTGCAAGTATTTAATTATAATAATAAATAGATATGACAATACTTTTGTCAAGACAACACTTTACTATTATAAATTGAAAGTGTAAAGAAAACTATTTTGAACAATTGAAAAAAAAAACGAATGAAGTTTGCGGAATATTACTGCCTCTGTTGACGTCACAGAGCGATTGGAAATTTAAAAACAAAGTGATTGAAAGCTGAGTTAGAGTTTTCAGAGGAAAATCTATCGCAGAATCAGATTCAAGAGCATAATGATTTTCCTTGGGCATTATAGAGCCAAGCTATTCTAATTTCTTTACGGACAAAACGGACATTCTCCCAGAGAAGCAGATGGAGTAAAATTTGACCGTGAATGAACTAAACACGAAAGGTTTGTGATACTGCGTTGGCGATTTTGATCGAGACTTATTATAACAGAAATGGACTGTAACTGATTTAAACTAGGCCTACTTTGACAAAAGCGGTTGTA
Organism: Magallana gigas; assembly: GCF_902806645.1. Classification (NCBI taxonomy): domain Eukaryota; kingdom Metazoa; phylum Mollusca; class Bivalvia; order Ostreida; family Ostreidae; genus Magallana; species Magallana gigas. Next base: position 20,581,659 of record NC_047567.1, on the reverse strand, counting down.
ATTTCCAAGAACGCATTGTTACGAAATCGATCCATAAACATGATCTTGCTATGATCATTGATCCCCACAATTAATGTTATATATTGTACAAAAAATGAATGAATGAAATTTCGTATAATAAAGGAGAGGTAAGTTTTTTTTCTAATGCCTAAATTATGTTTTCATTATGACATAGGTGTGTTTTAACGTAGGTAGTGACCCCAGATTTTTTATGACTTTGACTTCTTGATGTTCTGCAGGAATAACAGCGGATTGTCCAGTCTTACATAAGGGAAAACATTTGCAAGTGTAAACAATGAACGATAACACATGAGCAAAGAGATGTTCATTTTTGTCTTTTCACATACATTGTATTAATAAAATCTGATAATATCCATGCATCTACCTTACTAATATTGTTCCATATGTATCTTTTGAAATGAGATTCTGTGTATGTAGCACTCTTTTAATCTTGTTAAATATTGTTTCAATTAAAGTAAACTTTTCAGAAAATAAGTAATTTTTTATTCAAGCAATTTATTTTTGTTCACTGACAAGGGTTGTGGTGTATTTAACTTTAGAATTAAATTGTTTACTACCTGCAACCCTACACACCTTCTGCCTGGTTTCAGAGATATTAGAGACTCAAAGGGCCCTTTATGTGCACTTAATAATCCGTAAAGTTTCCGAAATATTTAATGTTTTGAATTTTTTCAATTCTATGACGATCGCTTTTCAAACTTTTAAGGATAATATGTGAACATACTAATATGTATTATGTGTATCACGTGTTTTACATAGACCCGATGTTCTAGTACAAAATAAACTGCGATAAATATGTAATCTCGTCGCCAAAGCAATTATTGCTTTACATCAATTCAGCAAGATAAACTATTGCGCATTTGTGTGAAAAAAAAACATTAATTTATGGGCTATGTAACAGCTTCTAATGATAATCCACTAATGATATGAAGTTGCTTTAGTAAACTTCTGACCGTTAATGACATAAATTTAACATTTACGAACTAACTAACCGTCCACCAATGATATAATTTCAGAATGATTATTATTCACGTCAACTAATGATATACATGCAAGAAAAAAAATATTAAGTTCATCGTTGGCCATCAATGATAAAATTTTTATTGCATTAGAGAATTAACTTCAACAGCTATTGATACAATTATATATAATATAGTATTACTTTAAATGTACTTTTTAATACATGGCATTGTATCATCAATGGTTGAAATCCGTCCATTGGCATTAGGCAACACCATCCACTACGACCAATGCAATACATGTATAATCAAAGTACTGAAGAACTGACGGGAGTTGATTTTGTCGATGTTTATTTATTTTAAAATCAATGATATGTTATTTTGCATGACAAGTACGTGTAGTTTCTAATTTGAATTACGCACATATTTATAATATGGATTTCCCGACTTTTTCGACAAGTATGTCGAGAAACCCCCATATGAATCACGTTAAATAATATTTAAAGTTAAAATTAATTCAATAAAACTATGTATCAGTAATAGAAATATTTCTCAAAAATTGTATGGATCCAAGCAATATTGAACTTTAGTCTCGTTCAACCAAACGCTCGACTGACACCGTAAATCTCCGACAAGGATTCACGGAGACAGCCGAGCGTCGAGTTGAACGAGACCATATTGAACTCTGGCGTAGGAATACATACGATTACAAAAATATCTAAATTTAAAATCTGACTATTTTCAAGGTATTTATCAATACTTTTCCTTGAAAAACAATGCTTTAGCATACATTACATCGAATTTATCATTTATTTTCAAGAACTACGTCTTGTCAGCAGCAATGATTTGTGCTGAGGTCCAAACACTTTCACTTTCGGTTTGTGTGAGTAACTGCATAGGAGAGTTGATTAAAATCAACTCCCAAAAATACATCATTATTGGTCAGTGGTATACTCTTCTAAATTGTTTAATTGTTAAATAAACTATCCAATACCTTTCTTAGTTAACAAAGCGAGAAGTAGGCAGAGTGGCACACAAAAGAGCATGACTTGTCCAGTGAAAATTCTGGGCAACAATATTCACTTGGCCTAATGCAACTTAATGATTCATCATTTTTGGTCAACAATGTACTTATCGTTTATTGTCCACAATCTACTTTGCTAAAAAACCATCAAGTAACACACTATTATCAGCAAGCAGAGATATAGACAAAGGGGTTCAAATAATGGTTCAAGTCCACCAACTGATGCAATAAAAACCATATCATTTAACAATTTATGTACTACATGGTTTGCCTTTTTTATTTTTAGTTGTTTGGAACTTCGATCATATGTTATATAATTTTGAAAGTCATCCGCAGCAGATCTAGAAAGGCGGTCGGGGAAGGGGGGGTCCCCCCCTCCCCGGGATTTGCAGAGATTAAAAATTTACAAAATAAAGCAAACTTGAAACTGAATAATCGGTCTGCCACTCATTTTAGTCAACAGAGATATAGACAGTGGTACATTCAAATTGGAAAATTTAAAAAAGAATGATATAATATACTTGTCAAAATTTCCAACGGCCAAGACAAGTTTTTGTAGTACACTATTACACACTTATTACACACTATCACACCTACTAATACTAGTACACACTATCACACAATTAATTTTGATCATCTCGACCGTTACTATTAAGTGTAAAGAAAAAAGAGTAAAATATCTGAACTTTATTCATTTTACAGCGATTGATAAGCAAGTTATTCAACTTATATTAATATCTCTCGTTGGCACGGATGTTAGCGCGAGGGGGTCATTGGTGTGGTCAGAAGCTGGAGTACCCGGAGAGAACTCACGTGTATAAGCGGGCGACCGCCATACCCTATCACATACAGCCACTGTCGATCACGGGGATCGACCTCCGGTCGCAGTGTTGACAAGCGAGTGCATTGTCACTACGCTACTAGCTTTGGACACCACAATAAAGAGTAAGTAAACCATTTTATTTTTTGGAAATTCAATCAAACTCTTTTAAGGGTTTTCTCACACAATTAAGAAACGTATAGGTATCCTTAAATGTAAAAATCGCAGCACTAATTCCATGTGTGTCCCCCATTCGCACAAATAACGGTAAATCATCTGCTTCTCATGGAATTAACATAATTACATAAAAATCATTGAGGAAGGTTATTCCAAGTGTTACAATGAACTTTCGGACAAGCCTTTAAATTGTTTTGTTGTCCCTGTTAAAAATTCTAGCGACCTGCATTAAAAATTATGAATTTCGATTACTCCTAGTGTGTAAGAACAAAATTTGAAAAAGTTGTAAGTAAATAAATTTTTAATGAAAACAAACCTCTTGTAAACTGTGCCCTGCTTGGATCAAGCCGCCGCATTTTATTCAATTTGTTTTGTGATTTTCATTACAAACTAAAGGCAGGGAACTGACTGAATATAATCGTTTTTAAAAACACATCCGAAAAAACCTATCGAACTCGCACTCTAAGCTTTTCATCAAAAACGGTCATGGTCGAGTAATTTTTCACTCGATTATATTTATTTGGCATGGACAATTAAACAATGAAGAAGCAAACGATAATGGTAACGAGGTAAACATTGATTTTAAGGTATCAAAAACTTATCAAAATATTAAAAGTGGGACGTTAGAAATTTTGGCCTGTATACATAGTTGTATTTTTAACGGTTGAAGTTCATCCTCAAATGCAATAGAAATAATATCCTTAATGTTCAACGATGCACTTATTTTGCATTGTTTTTTTATATCATTAATGGACGTCAATTTTGATCCATAATAAATTTAAAATTGTATCATTAGTGGTCGGTTATGTTGTTTGTTAATGATAAAATTATATCATTTGCGGTCAGAAGTACACTAAATGCAACTTTATATCATAAGAGTATACTGTATCATTAGAGGTTGCTACATGGCTCTATGAATTTAACGATTTTGATGAAACTTTACCTCAAATTCCTCTAATTTTGCGTACACAACTTCAGATTGAAAATAACCAAAGATGTTTGTTTTCTTGCATGCACGTTTGCTTGTTTTACATAGTCCGTTTTCTGGTAAGGTAATATTGGTTGGCGGTGTTGAAGCATCGAGTGAACAGTCGACACCAATATATGGAGCTCTACACTTGCACTGTCCTTAAATATTGTAATCACAAAGTATTCATCAAAGTAGCACTAAACATGTGAGAGCGAAAAATTAAAACACATGCTCTAAAAATATCACAAACATGATATTTGTGAGTCAATGCTCAATAGTAATACCCCCACTCTGATGTAAATATACAAAAAAAGCATAGTTGACAATTGACTATAAGTTGACTTCCAATTGGTACATTAATAGACCTCAACATATAACACGCATAAAGAAAGAGTGTGTTAAAATTTCAAACATCTGTGATAAATAGTTGATTAAAAATCTAAGCTAAAAATAACAAAGTCATCATTTAAGAGGAAGTTCACGTCCGATTAGTACAAAAACAGATCCCATCATAAAGCATGCCAAAACAAAGAGAGTATAAAAGTTTAAAGCACCTGCACTGAATAGTTGCTGAGAAATATTTGACGAAATTTTGCTTTTTAGGCTAAAATATAAGCCACGTTGTCAATCAACAGGAAGTTGACCTTTGATTGGTACAAAAATGGCATGCCTAAAGAAAGACTTTGTTAAAATTAAAAGCACCTGCAATGAATGGTTGCTGAGAAAAATGCGACAAAAATTTGTGTTACGGACAGACAACAAGACAGACGGACAGACAGACACACAAGGATAAAACAGTATCCCCCTTCTCCTTTGGAGCGGGGGAATAAAAATTTATAATTTTCAACTTTACACATTTTTTGCCTTCATGGATATCTTAAAACAAAATACCAACGTACATTTTTTTTTCTTTTCCCGAGGAAGTCATTATTACTGTCCTCATTTTCAGTGCGTCTTTTTACCCCAGTGAACCCCAATAATACCCCCAGTGAACCCCTATGATACCCCAATGATATCCTAATGATACTAAGTATGTTCATAATTGATACACTTATTGATACACTTATTGAATTTTACGTAACAAAATGGTACATGAATGAAAAATCATTTATGCGGCGTTTTAATTACCGATTGATTACCCAGTGAACCCTTGATATCCCAACCAAATTTCGTTGATATTTCCAAGTGATACAGAAATAAATCTCATTGATACAAGAATATACATGTACTAAATGAACAATTAAGTCCCAACAAGACCCCAAATAACATTAATTTAAAATACCTAGGCATTATTTAAAAGCATATTATTTAATCCCACTCCCACCCCGACCCCTAAAAAAAGTTTTCGGGGGGAGGGGAGAAAGGGTTCTAGGATTCACCTTGTCCATCCGTCTGTCTGAGCAAAATTTGTGTCTGGTTAAAAATTAATACTTATGGAGAAACACTGAAAGTTAAAACTTCACACAAACATTGCTAATGATCCGAGTGTGTGTCGTGAACTTGCCAAAAGTTCATTAGGGCAAATTGAATTTACTTGTTTGTTCGTTAATAAGTTATATAATATAAAACAAAATGGGATGTTCGATAAAAAGGTAATCATGAGAAAATATTGATTTAATGAATGTAAATAAAAAAAACTTTATAGTAATTGATACCCAAATGTATCCAGATGAACTTTGTTATTGCATGTTTCTGCTGGACACTTTGCCAAATTATTTTTTTCTGGAATTTGAGCATTTAAAGTATTCATAGGTTTTAAACTGGAAAGTTGGCCACATTTGACTTTTTTTTTCCAAAAACCATAATCAATAGATTTAAAAGAGCGTAACAAAAATGGGCAGTTATTCATACAATGCTTCTGCGTGTTTTCAAATAGGGGCAAATGGGAAGAATACACACTTTTCAAAAATCTTACTTATAAATTGATTAGTTTTGGTCACTTAATTACTTTTGAAAATCTAATTTGATATTTTGGGGTTTTTTAAAAATGTCATGAAATTTTTTATACCATTGACAACATAATTAATATTTTCAGTAATATCAATTTGTTAACATTCTGAAGTAAGTATTCTGTTTTTTATTCTTTATTGACCAAAGGAGCCATTTGGCTCATTAGGTTTATAATACACATAATTAATAGGATGGTATGTATATATATATATATATATAGAGAGAGAGAGAGAGAGAGAGAGAGAGAGAGAGAAAGTGAGAGAGAAAGAGAGAGTTAACATTGTTCAAATATCAGCAATGAGTGTCTGTATGTGTGTATTAAAGTGTAAACAAATGAAGCATTATTTCGTTTTTTACAAAGTACAGAATTTTCAGGGTTAAATTCAGTTTAACAGAGAGAGAGAGAGAGAGAGAGAGAGAGAGAGAGAGAGAGAGATTCCAAATTAACAACAAGATGTATCGTATATACCTTTCCCTCTCCAGTTTGGGACACCCTTAAAGGGACATGGTCACGATTTTGGTCCAAAAAAAAATTCCGGTTTTAATTTTTACAATGCTTCAGAAAGTCATTTTTAAAAGGCAACCAAAATTTGAGTGTCATTTGTTGAGTTATAAGCGAGTGACAGAGCTTGAAATTCTTCGCTATGTAAACAAAGCGTTTGTTTACATTTTGAACGTTGAAGTAAAAATTCCAGTTTTAAACCTAAAACGAATGTATTAAACGTTAGGGAATGCTTATCTATGCTTAAAACAAATAAAAAGATACACAAATAAGCTGGGAAAAGGTTTTTAATTGGTGTGTAAACCTATGTAAACAAAAACGGGACACGAGCCTTGTTTACATGACAGAGAATTGTGAGCCCCGTATCTTGCTTATAACTCTACAAATGACTCTCAAATTTTATTTGATCTTAAGAAATGCATTTCTAAAGCATTGTAAATAATAAAAACATAAAAATGGAATTCGACCAAAATCGCGACCATGCCCCTTTAATACATACTGGGAGGCCTTATTACACCTGCCGTATATACGAGAGCTACTACTGTTGGCGTGTTTATACTAGCAACAATACACAATGGATGTTATTATCAATGTGGAAGAATTCTCACCTTACCTTTAATCAGTATTTGGTATGCAATTACAAAGTGTAATTATGAATAAGAATAATTATAAAAATTTGAAGGCATCTATTCTATTCTTCGGCTATTTCAATTTTCTGGCTGTATTTATAACAATATTAGCTGGTCTGTACATTAGTGTGGAATTTTTCATTTCTTTCCACCTATAGATTGGACCAATATTATTAATATACGTGTTTTCCCCATATTATAAAAATCATAATCCGTAAAGGGGGAGGGGGATTAGCGTAGTGTACAAGTTTACAAGTTTCCTAAAAAGTATTGAGGGGGGGGGGGGGTAGGCCAAAGCCATGATAATTCACTTTTTCTGTAAATTCAAGAAAAATGTTAACTGCGATAAAAAGTGGGAGGCCAGCACCCAATTCCCCCCCCCCCCCCTCAATGCTACGTACCTGAAGTTCACTTTACACACTGTACTATAAAATCTGAAACTGATTGCTTTAGATAAAGAGGTTCTCAAATTTCAGTATAACCCTCGCTTATATATTATTATTTTAAAATAAAATAAATCACAACCATTTTAAAAAAGGATGGTACATGTACAATCTTTAGTTCTCAAACAAATCTAGGTCATACTTTTTTTAAGATTTCGTACATACTTTCATTCCCTTTTCTTGTCTAAAGATTCAATGGACATTGATAATATTGAGAGCTTTTGAATTTTTTTTTGTAAATATGAAATAATGAAATATAACTAAATCGAATGAATAATACTACGAGCAAGATCAGAAATGAAAATATCAAAACTGAAGTCTTTCTCTGATAGAAAATAATCGATATGCCTCTTTTTCTTAACGTTACATTGAACTAGCACAAATGACCGAAGCTCAAATCAGGACATATTTACAGGTCACAAACAATCTTTGAGTCAAATTTTAGCGTCTAATCATTTTCCATTACAAGATATGGCCCAGATAGCTATTAAGCATTTTTTAAAACAATGGCGTTGAACTTGCACAACTAAACCTAGGTTAATTTCATGATATATCTTCGGGTCGAAAGCAATCTTTATATGAAATAAAAAGAACTTCTTATGTTTCTCCATAAGAAGAGTACGAAGCAGACACAAAGTAGAACTTTTTCTTGCAATGAACATGGACTTACAAAAATGACCATGCGTCAAGGTCATGATACACCCTTAGGTCAAGAGCACTTTTTATTTTAAGTAAGAACTTTCAATGTTTCTCCATAAAAATATATGGATCATGAACGATTTTGCACATTTCCCGCAAGTGACCATGCCCTAATGAACTTTTGGCAAGTTCTTGACAGACACTCAGTTCATAAGCAATGTTTGTGTGAAGTGAGAACTTTCAGTGTTTCTCCGTTAGTATTAAGATATTAACCTGACACAAATTTTGCACAGACAGACAAATTGACAAGGTGATTCCTATAACCCTCCCTCCCCCCCCCCAAGAAAAACTATGTTTAGGGGTGGGAGTCAGGTGGCGTTAAAAAATATGCTTTTAAATGATGCCTAGGTATTATTAAGATAATGTTATTTGGGGTCTGGTCGGGACTTTATTGTTTATTAAGGATATGTGAACCTGACAAAAACAAGTTCATTGCGCAACGCGAACTGTCGTCTGGCGACAAGCTATTGTATTTCACATCGACGGTTTAATTGCTTAATTTAAGGTTTAAAACAGTGATATAAAATGTGTAAGTTTATGAATTTGCATAAAATGTAATTTATATCAACATTTACATCAAGAGGTTTTACTTTTTTAATCATTTACAAACTTAAAGTTTACGACATACTTGCGCCGATTTCCGGTAATTTCCAAAATCTCGATGTAAAGAACAAGTCGGAATGACAAAAACTGATGGATATTATTAGTGTATGACGAATATTGCGAGCACAAACTGATGTCGGGTGTCATAAAAAGGGAATGGAAAAAAGGACGAGACCATACACCAGTTCCCTGTGATCTAAACCTGCCATTTGCAAGCAGTAAGCATGGTAGGTGTCTTATCATGACATGTGCTATATTGTATTATGTTAACGTTACAGATTATTATGCTCGTATATTATCCACGTGAAAACAATATCGCCTAGCCTATATGCAGAATAGCTACACAATAATCCTAATTTGTTCAAACATAAAAATTATTCATTGTTAATTCAGTCAGTGTTTGTAATTAAAATAATCACAATTTTAGTTCGAATTTTCTTAAATGAAATTAACCATCTGATGATAAATGGTAAGGTTGACCGCATAGAGGGCCCTGAGTTTACTTTAGCATATGACAAGCTTATTTACCAACATTTACTCACAAAATATTTTTAGTCTAACACTTTCATGCACATTAGCTTGAACAGTATATTTGTAAGGAATAGGTTATATGTTTGTATTGATGATTTTTTTAGCACATACTGGCGTGCGACCAGTTCTCGCCGAGTACCATTTCTCGCCAGTACATTGTGACGTCATTTTTCGTCTATAATTTTATGTGTTGATAAAATGACGTCACAATGTACTGGCGAGAAATGGTACTCGGCGAGAACTGGTCGCACGCCAGTATAGTTCATAACATGAAGAATTAATCTTTTATTCACTATCAATAACTGATAATGTTGATTCTCTGTACTGTGAAAACATTTGAACAGCTGACTGATATTCACCTTTATTGAACTGTAAAAATCAAAGTACAGTTGAAAGAAAAATTAGTATATCATGGTTTATCGGTTGATATAATTGCTCACATCATATTTAGATTTCATGTGCTGGGTTCATTATTGTTACAAATTCTTATTTTTTCCCATTATTTTCAAATCATTAAAACGCAAGATTTCTAAATACACACAGTTATATAAGATATGAAATTGTCAAGTTAAGTAACATTAATTTAAATTTTCAAGATTAGAATAATATGTTGACAAGTTTCACCTGATATCAAATTTTTATATAGAATAATCCATTTATATAAGGTTCTGTCTGTCTATGTTGCATACACTTTCATGATATGCCTATATGAATTTTATATATTTTTCTACATGTAGATTCTTAAAATTATCCTTTCATATAAGTCCTTCTTATATGTTATAAGTAATAGTACATGTACCAGTAATATCAGGGTTTTTTTAATACAGACTTTTCAAACCTCCAAGAGATGAGAACATCACTGGTATGTGTTAACGAGGTCATTCCTAATACAAGACACAATGCGGAAAAATATAAGACTAATGTAAAGAACTGAAACCATGAGTGATGAAGAGAAGAGCTGATAATCAGATTATTGTCTCTGTTATGTTCATCCTGATAAAGCCTTTCCCGATTGATGCCCTGGATCATTTATTTGGTAATTTAAGGATGACAATATTTATTTCAACATTTATGATATAATATTAAGACAATTAATAAGCAGCACAACATATCCTGAAATATGAAACTGGACCAAACCAGTGATAATCTACCATTTATGATTTATTACATTTACTTGGATTTGAAAACCATTTCTGAAACTCCAAAAGTCATGAATAATTTGGACATATAATGCATACAATTAAGAATTAGTATTGTAAAAGAATATATATTATGATAATGCATATGCTATAAGAAATACAATTGATAGATGTCAATTCAAAAGATGTTTATACTGACCAAGTGCAGTAATGAAGTTTGTAATGGCTATATACTGTTCATGTGGAGAAACTGGTTTTTGAAACATATGTCTTATGTTTATAATTATGTTTAATTTGATGATTGCATAGTATATCAAATCATCATTTCTGTCTATTAGTGTCTGTCTGTCCATCCATTTATCTGTATGAAGTCTGTTTTATTTTATAACCCTGATGAGGTTACTGATGTAGATCAAGTTGAGATCATCATTATGACACTTATATACAACACGCCTCACAGAAAATATCAGTCCTCTTAAATTACAGAGTTTTTGAATGAGTTATGAATGTATGGTTGAGTAAAATTTTTATTTTAAATATTTTTTGAAATGATTTTTGTGAATAAGAATATTTTTTGTTATAACTTATCCTTATCTATATTTTAATCATTTTTGCATGAAAAAAAATATACATATCCTAGTTAGGCCACACCAATATAATTTCTTGCTTGTCGGACATTAAGTGTACCCTTTACAAGCGGGCTAGCGATAAAATAATAAGATTATTAAGTTTTGTAGCCAAAAATTTGAGGCGGTCCATAATGATATGATTTGTAAAGTTTTATTTAAACACGAGCATGCAGGATCCGATAAAAAAGAAATTTAATTGATGTGGCCTTCCACATTTTCTATATTTTAGTTCAAATTGAGGCTGAACCATTGTAATATATTACCCTGCATAATCATTCTGATAAAGTCTCAATCATACATTATAAATAGCATCAAGACCAATATGGGGACCAAGGAAGGGTTCAAAGTTCAAAGGAATTATAGGATTGCATACAATCATGTATATACATAAGGACAAATCATAAATCATTTCAGAATCTGCAGTGTTGTTTAGTCCAATCAGATAATATGATTTAAAGAATTATCATGATTAAGTATCAAATTTCATTTTATACATGTAATCATTTGAAAGGTTCTCCTATTTTCAGACACCCATTTTAATGCAATACCTTACAAATCAGACAAAACTTTTGAAGATTGATAGAGGAAATTCAAATTAATTACAATCAGTATATGATTTTTATGAAACCTGTGATTTATTTGGTTTGATTGTATTTTAAATCTTTCAACAAAGGCTTAATAAAGATTGTGTGTATTAAAGTTTTCATGCATGTTTTTCTTTTTTGTGTACAGAGACGAGTTTCTTGATTATATCAGATGCACAACTATGACACTCTGTTAATTAGCCTACCATTAAAAAAAAACTCTTTAGGAAGAAAAAATTGTTAAATTAAAGAATCATTTTCTCTTTATATGATTGGTTTTTAGAAATACTACCATTTATGGCAGTGTTGACTTTCATGAAGCGCGCAGAGTGATTTTTTGTAAAAGTCAGATCAGAGGAAATTCGGATTTTCAGCCTTTTTAATTCAATTAGTTGTAGTATTTACAACACAACTCCTTTAATTTTGTTCGACAAGAACTTATGCAGGTTCACAATATAACTAGTTGAAAGAAATCGCCATTTAAAACTGAATTATACAACTTTTTTTAACAGCATGTAGGGTTTGTAGCATCTATTTCAATAGAGGTCAGAGGAAATTCAGACGTTATTATCTTTTTTTTAATTCACGAACATGCCAATTATTGATTACTAATTTTTTGCTATTTATCATATCTTGAAAATTACATAAAAGAAATAAGAGTGTAATTATAGGAAATTGTATTTTTTGCAATTTTTCTAGCTCGGGTCACGTCAAAAAATGTCACTTTTTTAGTGGTCAGAGGAAATTCAAACTACAATAGCGGATTAAATAAAAGGAATTCTTATAATCCATTTTCAGATAAATAGAGTATTTTATTAACCTTTTTAATATTTTGGTGAGAAAAGTTTTCTAGTTAATTGTAAATATGTCTTTTATGACATTTTAAATTTGCATTTAAGGTTTTTTGTCTCGTTCTAATTTTTTGAACATGGGTAAGTTTGAAGGTCGTTGCCATGGAAACGAACTCACGAACATGCTTAAAATGTCTTTTTTGACAAAAACAAATTGATTAGAGTCTGTTTAAACAATTTTTTCAATTATTCAATTAGTTTCATGTCAGGTTCACATGTCCTTAAGTACATGTTTATTCTTGTATCAATGAGATTTATTTCTGCATCACTTGGAAAATTAAAATCATTGCATAAGCTCATTTCAAGTTTATTGTGGTTCATGAGGGTATCAACAAAATTTGGTTGGGATATCAATGGGATCACTGGATAATCAATCGGTGAAAAAACGCCGCGTATTTGATATTTTATTCATGTACCATTTTCTTCGTAAAATTCCATAAGTGTATCAATTATGAACATACTTAGTATCATTGGGGTATTTAAAGTTCATTGGGGTTCATTGGGGAATCATTGGGGTTCATTGGCCAGGGGTAAAAAGACGCACCCCCCTAATATTCATTTCGTTGCCATACTTTTCATAAAATTTTAGACAAAAATCAGATACCTGCACTGCAAACACCATGAGAAGAACAGTCATTAGGACAAACAAGTTTTCCTATTGCGTCTACAACAGAAGCTCTTTCAGTAGATCTTTCAGTACCATTGCTCAGGTGATATTTTTCGTATTTTTTTATTTGGTCAAAACAAAAATGGTTTAAAGATTCCAGAGTGTGTTTGGAAAACGCTGTCGTCCCACTGTCCTGAGAGACAAAATAAGAAAATTATCAATAGAAATACAATTATCATAAAACGGAATATAAAAGGAAGAATGGCAATAAATATTTCGTCTCTAATAACTCATCAGCTTACACAATTGCTTGTAACTTTTAAATTAAATAAAGTTTATTTTTTACCACTGTATGGAAGCTAACCAGAGAATTAGGCTTTGCAATACACAATACCACTTCTAAATGAAATTTTGATCTAATGCATTTACCCTTATATCCAGGACGCATTGTTCTATCGATATATCAGTACTTTCTTTCATTGGAATGTAGTTCTGACAACTTCTCCGAGCTGGGTTATTGAGAATAATATTTTCACAGTGTTCGAGAGCTGTTGATTCATTCCAGCCATTTTTCCACGAGGGAGTCTTACGATAGTTGAATTAAAAAAAAAATTATGCATAGTTAAATACAAAAATAAGTTACATTTAGCTTGGTTTTATTTATATTGATAAATTATAATATCTTTCTTGACAAAATTTAAACACATTGTCACCCACGAGAAAATTATCATTGAATACTCAGGAATATGAAAATTATAAAAGAATTTAGAAAATACCCTTTACACAATATAAAAACATTATACATTCATTGCATGATTGTAAGAAAAATAGGAAGATTTATTCCTCCAAGAAAAATCCTATTTTCTGAGGGCATCAATCTTTATATTTCCATCACAATCATGCAATATTTGTATTATATCAAACGACAAGGGATTATAGGGGTTCTCTCGTTTTTCAATTGTAGTAAAGAAATAACTGAATGTTTACAAGGATCTTTCCATATGTCAGTTTTCTGATATAAAAAGGATTTAAAACAACTTTTTAAGTAGAATTAATCATTTAATCACATCGTATACACGTGCTCATCCTCGGAATTTTTCGTAAGCATGGGATGAAAATTCAAAGGGGTGGGATATGATGAAAAAGATGACGATCACAGGGAAGTACGAAGTTTTATTGCCATGACACGTGACTGTCTAGAACCAATCAGATGTCGCGTTAAAGAGAATAATCACATTGAGGTAAAATAAATTAATTTGTTTTAAAGATATGCATAGAGTTTACACCGGGATAGTGGGCGGTGTATAACTCAAATAATTAGTGAATTTTTTCTTGCTTTTGATATATATATTGATACTTACAGGAGGAATAAAGTTTGGATCAAAACTCGGATCAATGGTCAATGGCATAATTTCAATGACTTCATCACTTTCGGCACTTCTTTTTTCAATGAGACGTTTAAAATCCATTTTATTAGAATTCCGTTTATATCGATTTTGGTAGTGTGTGCAAGTTGATGTCAGACTATTTGGAGTTGTTTGGGAACACATGATAGCTGATGAAGCCACAGAACATTTCGCAGTGTGGTATTTAGAAATGCTGTTTTCGTTGTTTTTAATTTCTTCAGCACAGTCACAATATCGCGGCAACTGAAAGTTATTATTGTTGAACATTGCATTGGTACCAAAGAGGCTCTCCGTAGAATTTATATCAACCCTACAATGTCAAAAAACAAGTTATAAAATATTTTTGGTCTATATTTTTAGGACACCTGAGTCACTCGCGTGACCTATTGCAATTAGTCTTGGTTGTCTTCTGTCATCGTGCGATATGCGTCCTGCATCATGTGTTAACAATTGAATATTTTCAATTTTTTATTAAAAACTACGTGGCCAGTTTTTTTTCTAATTATGAAATGATGCATATTTAGGGTAGGGGGGACGTTAGTTGTATTTTGAATGACTGTTGTCCCACAAGAGCCTACAAGCAGGGTAAATTTAAATGGTCAAAATTTGACCATTTTCAAAAACCTTCTTCTCTACTCGCACTTTTTTGCACATATGAAAGAAAAAAAACGAACATATAGTAATGTAGTCCAGGAAGTCCTCTTCCAAAATTGATAACCTCATATCTTCCGGAACAGGGGTTCTAACTTTAGGGTGGGGCAAAAATGACGATGTAGTGTAAATGTACAGAATGTTAAAAAATCGTTTTCTTAATCTTTACTGGCACTGAATAGAAACTGATTGTATATATAGATAGACTATTAAACCCTGTACCAAGGTGTAAACTTCATGTCCCCTGCTTTAGATATTTTTACTCTAGGGTGGGGCCAAAATGATCATATAGTATTTAGGCATATTATGTTGAATCATCTGCTGAAATTGAATAGAAACTGATTGTGTATTAAGAAAAACAATAACGCAATCTACTAAATTGAAACTTTCTTGTCCCATAATTTAGGGTTTCTTACCTTAGGGCGTGGTCAAAATGGACATTTTTATTTTAAAAGTTTTTTAAAAATACCTTCTACATATTTTATACAAATTTTACACCCTGTCTATTTTATTTATACTGACAACGACTAGAAACCAAGTGTAAATAAGACCATAAAGCTGAGAATCTTGCTATGGGCGTATGTTATGTTTCAAAATCTTACTCTTTTGTTATGCCGTTGAGTTTGTTGGAGAGGATTACATTATTAGAAAATTTTAAGATAAGAAATGAAGCTGTTAAAGTTAAGATATTATGGAAGCATTTGGCCCATGGAACAAGGGTTTTGTCTCGAGGGAAGGGGGGTAAGGGTTTAGTTATCTTCCCTTGCTTGTTTATATTTATTAAGAAGTAATTTTTAAAAAGGTAGGGATTATTTCAATAAAACAGGTCTACTAGCCACCAACATCAATATATTTTGACAGAAAAAATCATTAGTAAATTATATTTCCTATCATTAGAGTCTTGCACCTGTCCAATATTCTAGGTGAAAGTATTTTACCAAATATAGATTTCCAAGTCCTTGATGCAAGAATTTAGGTTGCGAGGATGGTCATTACTATATTTTGTTCGATATATTTACTCCAAATACACCTAAATTAAATGAATATAGGAGATTCGTTAACAGGTCTGGGTAAAAGCTTTGGTAATCATGTGCTTGTTAAGGCCTCTGGGCCTCTTGCTACAATTTTTGGGAGTTGATTTTAATCAACTCTCCTATGCAGTCACTCTGGCAAACCGAACGTGAAACAGTGTTTGGACCTCAGCACAAATCATCACCGCTGACAAGTCTTAGTTCTTTAATATAATAGAAAAATTCGATGTAATGTATGCTCAAGCATTGTTTTTCAAGGACACTTATCTATAAACGTTTTGAAAATAGTAAGATTTTATATAATACGAACAATTTAGATATTTATGTAGTCTCATGAATTCCTACGCCAGAGTTTAGTAGGGTCTCGTTCAACCAGACGCTCTGCTGTCTCCGTAAATCTCCGACAAACAGAGAGGCTCTCTTGCTTGTCGGAGATTAACGGAGACAGCTGAGCGTCTGGTTGAACGAGACTGGAGTTCAATATCAATAGTGCTTGGATCCATACAATTTTTAGAATTGTTTCGATTACTAATACATAGTTTGAAATCTATCTTTAAATATTACTTAACATGATTCATATGGGGTTTCTGTAAATTCTTGTCTGAAAAGTCTAATTAAAATTCATATCATAAAAAAGTGTGTAATTTAAATACAGACTAGAAACTAATTGCCACGCAAGATAAGTTGATTTTAAAATAAATGATAATCGATAAAATCAACTCCCGTCAGTACTTCAGTACTTTGATTAAATAGACACAATTATTTTTGCAATGTCATAAGATTACCATAATCTTTACTACACCATAAAGGTACATTAAATGCTTCTGAACAGTGTTAATCATATCTTTTTATATATTACATGAGATTTTGTGTGATTTTCATTCAATTGAAATACAATAAAATGCACAATATAAACTGTACCTCCAACTTGCTTGAAAGTCTCTTGAGTTTAAAGTTGATACTCTCGTCCCTTGAAGGATGAAATCGTCAGACATGTCACTATTTGGGTTTCCGCATAACCCTTCAACATTGCCCTCATCAAATATGGAAGGTGTAATGTGGATTTCATAAAGCCAGTTCTGTCCTATTTTATACTTTACTTGAGCTCCATTTGGAAGAGTTATCTTTAATGAATAGATTAAAGCGAACAAAGCTATATTTTGTAAAAGCTGTTTACATGTAGGAAAATGTTTTCGTTGGATTTTTTAAATATATTTTGCATATTATGAAACAAGTCTATTGGTTTGTTTATTTGTAGTTTCAACTATTATTGATATTAACTATAGTTTTCCATTTACCGATGAATATGGGTTTCCAATATCTACTACCATATGACGATCGTCACAAATATGATACACAGTATCATGATGGATTAGAGGTTTGCTATAGTGATTGGATATTCTCTCGCAAGTACGATAAGCAAACAGTGAGTTTTCTACTCTAACGGCAATGCCGCAACCACAATATCCTTCGTGATTCCAATCAGTCCACCGACAAGAGGAAAAAATAGCGTGAACCTTGATTAAGAAAATATTTTACATTGAATCAGAAAGAATACAATAGTCCTAAATCCTACAAACAAGAGGCCCATGTGCCACATCGCTCACCTGAGGAACAATAGGTATGATAAAATCAGCTTAATGGAGTCATAATACAAACTATCTGGACAATGTACAAATAGTACATGTAGATCCTGTATAAATTAAATCCATTTTCCCCTGGATATTCTTATGTTTATAATCATTTGTCCCTTTTCTAACAGGATGATTTTATAGTCATATCATATGTTGAGTATTGCAGTTCTCAAAAAGATCCTTAACAAT
This sequence comes from Magallana gigas, assembly GCF_902806645.1. NCBI lineage: Eukaryota > Metazoa > Mollusca > Bivalvia > Ostreida > Ostreidae > Magallana > Magallana gigas. Next base: position 20,563,610 of record NC_047567.1, on the reverse strand, counting down.
AGTTTATATATGTGATATAAACGTACATCAAACTCTGAACCTTCTCGTGAGGCCAAAGAATTGTCCTGGGGCCAAAGTCTAAACAATTATGAAGAATCATCTGGCTGATTAGTTTCTGAGAAGATTTTTAAAGATTTACCCTATATATTCCTTTGTTGAACTTTGACCCCCCCCCCCCATTGTGGCCCCACCCTACCCATGGGGATCATGATTTGAACAAACTTAAATCTACACTACCTGAGTATGCTTCCACACAAGTTACAGCTTTCCTGGCCTAATAGTTTTTGAGAAAAAGATTTTTAAATATTTATTCTATATATTCCTGTTAAACTTTGACCCCCCCCCCCCCCCCATTGTGGCCCAAACCTACCCCCGGAGGTCATGATTTTCACAACTTTGAATCTACACTACTTGAGGATGCTTTCACACAAGTTTCAGCGTTTTTAGCTGATTAGTTTCTGAGAAGAAGATTTCTAAAGATTTACTCTATATATTCCCATGTTAAACTTCGATCCCCATTGTGGCCCCACCCTACCCCCGGGGGTCATGATTTTCACAACTTTGAATCTACACTACCTGAGGATGTTTCCACACAAGTGTCAGCTTTCCTGGCCGATTAGTTTCTGAGAAGAAGATTTTTAAAAATTTACTCTATATATTCATTTGTTAAACTTCGGCCCCCCCCCCCATTGTGGCCCCACCCTCAGGTGAGCTAAAAAGGTTAAGTTTACAATACAATACGTTTTTAAAGTTGGTTTCTGGAGGAACAGACTTTGAAATTTTTCTTAATTAATATTAACAATTTTTTACTATTTTAATCTTTAGTTTTTAAGATCTGTGTACAAACATAGAATTGTGAGCAAATCTCTGTATCTTGCTTATAATTCGAAGCTTAACACTCAAATATGGTTAGTAAATAGAAATTGTAAACAATTAAACACAAGAAACATGCACTACATGTATAACAAATAAAGAACACAATTTATTTTTCGAAATGAATCATATAGATACATGTATATACCTACATACTTTCGTAAGCGATATCAAACTCTATTTAAACTGAATAAACTCGAGAAAATGCCGAGCATCTCAACAAAACCTATTGCATTAATCTTCCATTACGCAAAAGATAATGCCGAATTACCGATAGAATGAATTGTATTTCAGTACCCCTACATTACATGTTGCTTAATTTGCGCAGGTTAACAGTTAACTGTTTGATTTACCGAAGTCTCTGTTTGATTTGAAACGTAAAAATCACGAAATACAGACGATTATTTCCAGGTTACAAAGCATAAATAATGAAAACGAAACGAAAATCAGAACAAGCGAACACCAACGTCATGTGTGAAAACTGTCAACGCATTGAAATATTTAGCCTCAATTTACTTCACAAAATCGGCACCAATATATTTTGCATGTTTCAAAATTTCCCTTCATACGCGAACTGTTGCACAACAAGCAAATTCATCATAGTCAGATCGACCCTTTTTCGTATAATGTCATGGCTGCTTTATACAAAGAACCTCGTTTTAGAAGTATGGAATACGAGTCTTGGTAAAATGGGTATGCAAACCCGGGCCGTTGCAAAATAAAAGCCGGGGCAGATCGGCAATCGTCAATTCCAAATACGCATTATTTTGCAGCAATATTTACAGCGAATACAAATATACTAGTCCATCAAATATCATGAAATTTTAATGAGATTGGCAAATCAATAACTGCCAATCTATTGTTTTGCCCATGCCAAGTCTTGCCTACCCATTTTACCGGATGCCGAAGCCGAAGCTATTAAACTGATTGAAACACGCCTTTCTTTTATTATTATTTTCGTAATAACTCAGATTTGAAACAGAATTACCCCTTAATTTTTGCAATTTATATTTTCCTTCCCATAAGGATAATTTATGCTAAACTACGTTGAATTTGCCTCGGTAGTTCTTAAGAAGATTTTTAAAAATGCACCCCCTTTTTCTTCAGTTTCAAGGTTTTCTTTTAGAGAAGAAGTTCAAAATGTAAAAAGTTTACAGACGGACAGACGGACGACGGACAAAATGTGATCAGAATAGCTCACTTGAGCTTTCAGCTCAGGTGAGCTAAAAATAATTCTGTTAATAGCTATTTGCTGACTGTAATTTTACAAATATTAATAAGAATAATTTTAGGTACTTACTGCTATTCTCCTTTGTGTATCTCTGTACATGACAAATTCCCCTGCCAAAGAAGCTGTCCACGATTTTCCGTCAAAAGTTTTCATTCTAGGATCTGTATCTGCGTAACAAAGTTTGTTTTTCATACGTTCGTCCTTGTCATGTAGACGAATCTGGTAAGGACGTCAGAACAATCAAATTAGTTAAATGCTTCATAAACCTTCCTTTCACGGTTTTTGTTAAAATTGTAAAAAATAATAAACTGATTTAATGTACAATTAAAGTAATTAGTTTTACACTGTAATATCAAAATGTTTATTTTACTTTATATATATTGAAAATAATAAATCAAAACAAAAAATAAATATCTGTAATGCACTTTGTATTATGCAATCAAATATATTTTTAATGTATTGCGATATACACACAATCAAAACGGCCCATGAATTTAACAGTAAAATAAAGAAATTAATGGCCGCACTTCTCTGTAAACTTTATTTATGTAAAAAAAAAATGATCTTTAAGAAAGTTAACATATGTTCTTTCCTGAAAGATTTTAATAACTTGATTCAAAAAGTCAATTTTAATATCATGCAGGGCCTGGACAAGTCTTGTCTCGAAATTCAGAGATATAAGTACTTACCTTAATATCAGGCATGGTAAAGTCGTACCAGACTTTCGATGGATCGTCTGGACTATTCGTTATAGAACCTAGCTTGATATTTAAGTTTCTATCTCTGGGATAATTAATTAACCCGTCTGATTTGCCGGTAACATTAAGAATTTTTTCTTCCCACCATGTAGAGCTTTCGATAACAATACCACATCCCTTTTCGTCAAATGCTAAGTCACCTTGTTTACTAAGAGGCTTGCATGAATTAGTTGAAGAACGGTATTCCGGAGTTAGTAGGAAAATGCTTGTTTTACAGTTATTCTGATGATTTATGTCAAAACATCCAAGAGGAACAGTAACTGTCAATTTTATGGAAATCGTGTCTCCTTCTTTCAGTTCGTGTGAAAAAGACGAGGGCTAAACAGGCAAAAAGAATGTGTATCCATTAACACAATTGTCTAATGACAAAAATTGTAATTACAAATTATTCTTAATATTAACGCTATCTATACTTACAAACATTCCAGCTGGAAAATTTTCACTGTAGTTGTGATGACCTGGAATGCCTTTTTCGAATTGCCGAACACGTACTGAACATTGTACCTGTATTTCAATATAAATTAAGGGATATGTGCGGTCATCTTGTACATTTGCGGATAAGAATGTAAGCATTTCTTTAATTGGCTTGTTTCTGTTCGAAACTGATTAAAACTTTTGCCAAAATATATAAAGTACGAAGTCTTACATGTCATTTTGTTTAAAAAGTATGCATACAAGATCAAAAACATTCCATTTAATCACTGAAAACAGTTGTCGCAGCTGGTACAGGGACAGATTTATTTTGAAGATTAAAAAATCTGAAAAAATATCATTGGTGTCTTATCTAAAACCATTTGTTGAGAATGTCTAAGCTTGCTTATTTAAGTTGTAACGTTGTCTCAAAGAAAGGTACCCTAATCCCAAAATGGGCCCCAAACGCCACAAAATATATTTTTTCTGTGTTTATGGAGGTACATTGCATTGAAATATGATGTATACTTTTTTAATTTAGGACAATCCCTTTTTGGACCCCTATCACACTTCTAAAAAAAATATACTTTATCTTATCGTTATAGAACTAAAACATCCCCATAAAACAAACATGGGACAGGTATAGGGATTTATATCAAATTCAAATCGGATTGTTTTGAACTGACATTTATTTTTTCACGAAAATATAACATCGATATGTCTCCATAGACACAGGAGTTTTAAGTATAGACTGGATTTTTCCTGTTCTAAAATTACATCCCATGTCGACTGATTAAAAAAGGGCAACCTATTTTGAGGCAAAGTTACAACTTAAATGAGCAAAATTCAGACTTTTTCTCAACAAATGGCTGTAGAGAGGACACATATAAACACCCTTCATATTTTTTACATTTTTAAATCCTCAAAAAATACCTGCGCAGTTTAAGAGCTGTTCTGAGTGATAAAAAAGCCATAATGATTGTCCTGTTCTTGTATGCATACTTTTCAAACAAAATGACATATAGAACTTCATATTTAATGCTTTGATATCGTTTGACAACATTTTTGGCCAGTTTTGAGCAGAAACAAGCCAGTTCAAGAAATGTTTACATTTTTATCCTTAAATATACATCCCCATTAAGGAAGTGCACATGTTTGAACATCGAGAAAAACCGAATGGAATACAAATTTGATGTTGTTCATAAGACTCTTTGATTAAGAGAGATGTACGGATATCTTGTCATTGTAAGGATAAAAATGTAAACATATCTTGCATTTGCATGTTTTAAGCCCAACATTTTTGCTATATGATAAAAAAGCAAAAAACAAGACGTTCTTTATGTTGTTCTGTATGCAAAATATGTATAGTTTTACATAAACAGAACAATGCAATTCTTAATTACTTAGAACTGCGCATGCAGCAACAGACTTAAATTCAAGATTTAAAAATCTGACAAAAATATTAAAGGAGGTTATTGGTGTCCACTCTACAATCAATTGTTGAGATAAAAGTGTACTTTTTAAAGCTCTTACTTTGTTAAAAAGTAGGGTATTCTATGCTTATATTTTCAATTCTCGGGAGATATATTTGCCCATCGGTATGGAGATACATTGAAGATATATCTTTATTAAAAGATACATGAAAATTTCCGTTTCGGACAATTACTTTTCTGGATCCCTACCCAACTTCTAAAATGAATTTACTTAACTTATACTTAATAAAATGAAAAAATGATAACCAGAATACAAACTTGGGATTGGTATCGAGATGTCCGTCATCTAAACAGAGATATTTGTTAATTGACACTTATTTTTTCTATTAAAATATAACGTCAATGTGCCTCCATAGACACACTAGCTCTAAGCTCTAACTCCGACTGATAGAAATAGGGTACCCTATTTTGAAGAACAGTAACCAAATGAATTAGCAAGATGCAGACTTTTTTAAACAAGTGGTTGGAAAGAGGAAACCATGAACCCCTTTCAATTTTATTTTTATTTTTTGATTAGATTTTAAACACTTCAAACTTATTCTGCACCTGTGGAGTTTTACAGCTATTCAAAGTGATTAAATTGATTGATCTTTTCTGATGCATAATTTGAACACAAAACAACTTAAGTCAATCCCATTATTTTCATCTTAATATAAAAGCAACCAATGGCTACAAAACAGGGTAATTTACGCTCGAATATTTTCTTAGGAATAGCGAAAGATGCCTTTATCTCCGTAAAAGGAGATCATATATGATCCCTATCATATAACGAGGGGTCCCAAGAAAGAAGTTAAAGCATAGCTATCATCCTTTTAAAAAAAAGTTGTACCTGAGTATTTAACGTTTAGGGAGACATTTTGTATTGATCAACCAAGCTTTCAGCATCAATAATAAAATAATAAGCAAGATAGAGAGCTCGCAGTTCTGCTTGGTTCGAGTCATTTTTGTTCACATGAGTTTATTACAATAAACTAAAGATTTTTTCCATTACTATTTCTTATTTAGCATTTAAAATGTAAACAAAAACAGAATGGACTCTTTGTACAAACAGAGTTGTGAAATAAGTTATGTATCTTGCTTATATAATTCGAAGCTAAATTCTAAATATGGTTAGTAATAGATAATTGTCAGCGATATTAAACTCTTCTCTTAAATGAATAGACTCGAGAAAATGCTGAACATCTCAGCAAAACGCACTGCATTAATCAACCATTACGTCAAAGATCATACCGAATTACCGATAGAATGATTTGTTTTTAGTATGTTGTCAATGCATAAGATACATAAGATTTTGCCTATATTGCGCAGGTAAACAGTCAACTGTCTGATTTACCGAAGTCTATGCTTACTTTGATGTGTAAAAATTACAAAATACAGGAGATAGGTCCCAAGGTACAAAAGCATCGATAATGAAACGAAAATCAAAACAAGCTAACACCACCGTCAAAATTGAAAACTGTCAACGCAGTGCAATATTTAAACTCAATTTACTTCACAAAATCAGCACACATATATCTTGCATATTTCAAAGAACCCATTTGCAAAGAATATCTTCGCACACAACTAACAAATTTATCTTTGTCTGACCAACATGGCTACCTTGTATTCGAAGTATGGAATACCGAATCCGAAGTTATAAACTGATTGAACTGACCCCCCCCCCTTTTTTTTTTTTTAATTATTATTATTTTCGTAATAACTCAAATTTGGAACAAAATTAACCATTAAATTTTGAAATTTATATTTCGTTTCCATAAGGATGATTTATGCTAAATTACGCTGACTTTGACTCATTAGTTCTTAAGGAGGTTAGCTCCTGAAATAATAGTAATGCTAATCATCCGAAAACCACTTAGATATAAAGAGGGGGCCTTAATGTTCATTTATTATATTTTTGACCCATGTCACGTTCCATATTTTGGAAATATAGGGCCCCAAACAGAAACGATAATTTTTCTGAAATTTTTGCTGAAATTTGACATAGAAATTGATCACTTGAAGAAATCAAACAAATATTTATAGTTTGAACAATCATTTGGTAATGATTTTAATACAGTATGAAGTTGAATATATGTAGTGACTAAAAAAGTAAAATCTAAGTCTAAGTCAAAATTCTTGCCTTACTGACGGCTTCAATGGCCAGTACACAATGAACACAAGAACAGATGTTACTTTTGGAGTAATTAAATTATAATGCAAATAAAGATGATATAGTAATGTCATCTATTCAAATCTTTGCAAACAAATACAAAATTTAATGTCTCATTTAAAAGTAAAACAAATAGGGTAACATTTTAAAAATTTGAGATAAAGCATGAAATAAGCTAATTTTAGGCCAAAATTGGGTTTAATTTTTTCTTAACTACTTTGAAATATAAGCTAAATATATATGCCAAAACATATCGATAGAAATATCACAATATTGTTTAGACATGTTTTTCAGAATATCATGAATATATCGTAATACACAAACTATCTAGAAGTTTTGTCTGCGCTGAAAACTAGGAAGCTAAAGTACTCTAAAACTAGGGAGTTTTGAAAATTATATATTTCCTTCTTGAAAACCTTCCGCCACAAAATATAGTTCCTTACTAATCTCTGTAAAAATGTAATCCTTTAAAAACAATTTTATTCAATGTATTTTATTTGGCATTGGAAAATATAAATATAGTACTAGAATTAATATGTGATGCAAAAAAATTCAGACTAGAGGTGACCCAGAATGGCTACCCAAAACCTAAACAGTGAACCTCTTTAAAAAGATTTTTATAAATGCACCCCCTTTTTCTGAAAGTTTCAATGTTTTTTCAGCTTTGAATGCAAACTGCCTTTTTATTTCTGCAATTTATAGTAGCCTTCCCATAAGGTTGCTTTATGCCAAATCTAGTTGAAAATGACCAAGCGGTTTTAGAGAAGTTCAAAATGTAAAAAGTTTACAGACGGACGGACAGACAATCGGACAGACGGATGGATGGACGACGAATGAAATGTAATCAGAGAAGCTCACTTCAGCTTTCAGCTCATATCGGCTAAAAATGAGTGTTACGTTGTATCATGACTTAAAGGGGAAGGAAACTAAAAATATGTTGTACAATAAATCAATTAATTATCATCTACTATAGCCTAATTGTAAATCGTATTTATTTTCATTAAAAACCCCGGAAGAATGAATAAATCAAGAAAATCGATCGCTTAATTTAAATTTCCCGCCGCCATGGGGGCTGTCATTGAACTTTTATCTATGACGTCACACCATCTATTCCGGTTTGTCTTATCAACATAACATCAGTATTAGTAAATCAAGATATTCGCTCTATATGACAAGTTCTGGAAAATTTGAAACAATTTTGATTTGAGACCGTTCTTTTATATTTGCAAACTACAAACTAACTACAAACAAACTGGAGCATGTTCGTTGAAATTTAAAAGCGGGGGGTTAGTGTCGGAGAAATTTCCGCGTAAATGTGGAAATTGTCAACAGATGCCAAGTATCATAGAAAATGTCTGCCGTAGTTATTTCGACATGTTATTTCCAACTTTAAAGAATGAATTTTAAACATCCCGATTACAATTATTATCGTTTTACTAACAGCGTGCCAGTTTGCTTGTCGGGTCGTGCTAAAATTTCGTACGCTGATTATCATATTACTCATCGATTGGTTGTTCGATTTCATTGAAGTTAATACTAATTTGCATATCAAGCACAGAACCCAGAAACGCACTGACCAATGACATTACATGATGTTTTGGTAGTGAATATCAACACGTGGACAGTCCAAAGCTTGTTGTTTGTTTTAAAATGTATTAAATATATATGCCTAGAAATAAGTGATTTATACTAGTATGCCTACACCATTTTACTCGGACCTCCTTGACGGGGTCTTCTGCATATGGTACTAACAGTTACATACTGTGTCATCAATTTTCATATCGGTAACAAAACGCTAGAAAGGGGAAGATAGACAATGTATTCAAATGAAATAAACGTCCTCAACCGTTTTTACTTGTTTAACGAACGTCGCAATAATAGAATACTCCCCGGTAAATCTATTTATACTAGGAGCGGAAGCGCTCTTACATGAAATATTAACCAGTCTTGAAGTAAACCACATATTACGGAAACTATCGCATATTAACGAAGTTAAAAACGTAAAGAAATAAATTTTCCAAACACCAGGCTTTGGACTGTCCACGTGTTGATATTCACTACCAAAACATCATGCAATGTGTCATTGGTCAGTGCGTTTCTGGGTTCTGTGTTTGATATGCAAATAAGCATTCACATCAATGAAATCGAACAACCAATAGGTGAGGAATAAGATAATCAGCGTACGAAATTTTAGCACGGCCCGACAAGCAAACTGGCACGCTGTTAGTAAAACGATAATATAACATTTATTCAGTTAGCGAAGAACTTGACTTGGAATAAAAAATTTAATCGAGGTCGTTTTCAACTTTGAATGATAGCAGATTAACAGCTGTCATTTACTTATAAAAATGCATATATTTATGCATACAATGATACATGTATTTATTCTTTAGATTGACGTGTGAACTCAAACATTATCAATTTTGTTTAGTCGATTATTTGATTATAATCGGAATAGATGGTGTGACGTAAAAATAATTAATTTTTTTTGGTTTTCAATACAGAAGAGTTCTACATCATGTCAGCCTCCAGTAAATACAATTTCTCCAACTTCAAAGGTTCATTAAAGCTTAATTACGTATTTTATTTTCAAAACAGCATGACCACATAATTTACACCACTTTATTAAAATAAATAATGTTTTTGACTTTCCTTCCCCTTTAAAATTATTTAAAACACGTAATCTTACTACTAACCACCATATTTAAATCATATATGTCGACCCAGTCGTTGGGATACAGCCAGCTTTGATTGCTGTTGTGCAATTGTGATTTCACCACTTTGACAGTGTCCATATTGATGTACCAATATGTGTCATACCAGTATGGACCGCCAGACGGCTCATCAAACAAACATTTAAATACAGGTTCCACCGGTTTTAATAACGGTATGTTTAAATTTTGTTTGTTTTCCAATGAGACTTTCACGGATGGGTTTGTACTTTTAGGAATAATATCTGGTAAATATAACAGATTTAAATGAAAGGAAGGTAGTGTTGGTTCAAAAGATAAATAATTACGAAAAGATAATTACAGTCATATTTAAAATACAATATGACCTAATTCGAAAAATCAAAAGATTCAAAAGGAAGAGGTTATAAACACTTTGACAATTTTTTTTAAATTTTGAACTCACTTTCATGATTCTAAAGTATTTGATCAATGATCTTTGTCTTATCAAGATGAAACAGTACATGCTATGAAGCTCTTGTAAGTAAAATGCATAACCGAATATACGTAATGTAATGTTTATCGTTGAAGCATTGTATATAGCCTGGGAAAGGTAAGTAGATGGAGTCTACATATTTGTATCAAGTATAATAATATTTTAAACACTCACTGTGTAGTGAATATTTAAAACAAATTAGTCTTGATCCATTACTTTGTTAGAAATAACCTTTTATGAAGTAAACTTCATTTATCGTGGTCATTTTGTATATTATTATTTTTGAGGTTTTTCCTTTCTTCTTTTTTCTTCTTTTTTGAGGGGGGTTATTGTTTTGTTTTTGCTTTGTTTTGTTTTGCCTTTTGCTATCTTGTGCGATTTAACATAATTAGATAATTTGTCAATAAAAACGTATGTGTAACAAGATGATAATAAGCAATAAAAGGCGAATTTATTAGAATTGAATTAATGACATATATGTTCTTTATAAGGAGCATTGTTACAATCAATGCTATTTTTTTCGGTTTTTAAATATTCTTAATTTAAATGTTTTATTATTAATAATTTAGATAAATGGTCTATATAGTATCGTAAGTTCATTACAGCATAATGAGCCTCATTTCTGTACCAAGGTTTACCCCATTACAAATATTAAAAAGGTCTTCTAAAATGAATTTTTCTTTTTACGATTATTCAAATTCATTGGATATAAAATATGTTGATTTATCATTAATAATTTAACAAATCAGAAGTCTTATTTATCGACTACATTGTTAAATAAGAGTAAATGCTTTTCCATGTTAAAACTTAAATATATGCTAATAAGAATGGGATACCTGTGTTGGAGCCTCTTAAAGCATTTTTGTTAGAAGTCGTCGTCCGTCGAATCATCATAGTTTCACTTATTTCAAAGTTAGTTGCTAATGTGTTTGTAGTTAGAATAAAATCACATAACTTAATATGTCATATCCATGTATTACCCCAAAACTCATACAATTTACCTTGACAAGGGGTAAATCCAGTTTTTGATGTTTTGCCCTCAGGACAAGGCGAGTTTTCCCCTATTACATAAATGCCAATCACATATTAGATTAGTTGCTGGTTAATCAAAATGTTTCATTTATAAGAAAACAGAACACTAAGATAGGCTGGCTGCATTTAATTTGTTTCTTTGAAGAATATGCACTTTATCTGAATCTAGCCTTGCATGGAAAATGAACTTGTCTCAAACTGTTGGAAAAAATTGGAGCATTTTCTCCCATTTAGGAAGTTTATTAAGGGATTCAGTTGTCTGATTCGGTTTGTTATTAAGTTTAATATCACGAGTAAATTTTGTTCTCAACACAAAAAGCATATGAAAAATGAATATTACTTACATTCAATATTTTTACTAAAATATGGAATGACTAACACAAAGCAGAGGAATTTCGAGCTATTTGTTTCGGATTTTGTTTTTGTCAAAATGAAAAAAAAAATTTGTTTGTAAATCAATAGAGTTTCATAAATTTTCTGTTTATTTCATCTCAGTTATTCTTTAAGCTAATCGAACTGAATGCAATGAAAGAATATTGTAAAATGCTTACAAACAATTGAAGTCACCGTGTCCAAACTTTGATAATTGACCCCATAAGTGGCAATATCAATTATAAGGTCAATATAAGAAGTTTAATTTTAGTGTTATCATTTTTTAGTTTTCTGTTAGATTGAATCAATAATAGGTAAATTTTTGACAAATAATTTAGAAAATTTGAACTGGAATATTAACAAATAGTGTTATTGTAAACCTTACGATGTGCATCTCTAAAGCTCCACAGCGATTTATAAACCCGTTTTGATTTTTCTAAGGGTTCAGTTGATTATAATATTTTCAAAGTTTAGAAAATATAAAAATACTGCAAAATTTTAAGAAATTTTTCTTCATTCTTTTTTTTTAAATATATTCTTAAGCCACTACCTTAAAAAGTTGGTCATTGGCCTACATTTCGAATGTGAAATATAACACTTTTAACATTTACATCCTATCAAACAAAACAATTGTCATAATTAAACATCATCGAAGATTCTATAAATTAAATTTTTATAAACCTGTAAGCGCATTTCATTTACTATATCAAGAGGTTGTATGAGAATACCTATGCAGTATCCAGTGGACGTTTGAGGTACCGGTACCAAATAGTAAACCCTATAATTTCCACAGCTTTTTACTTTGATGGTAATTGTTTTCGAACAAGGTCCGTTAAATCCTACTATACAGGCAGTTCGACTAACTTCTCCATCGGCATCAGACGGCAATGCTCCTTTGAAAACAATAATTTGAAGAAATCAATATGTAATTAGAATTTTGTAAGTAAAACTTATAAGATATTGCTCAGATTATTCTTTTTATCTAAATGAATGCATACCTTGTAACCATATCGGGTATATGGTACCGCATTGTGTGATTGAAGGTGCTTGTGTTACCATGTTATTTCCAGCACCACTGTCAAAACGATACCATCCTTCAGACAGGAAGTTGTCACTAATAGCAATGTCTGTTGACTGCATTACATAACCGGTCGATCGTTGATATTGTCCAGTTATAGATGTGTAGGACGAGCAAGGATCTGTATGTTACATTAAATTGAAATTCTCTTAATTGTATACCCTTTAATTTAATTAATAAAACAGCTTATAACTTCTGAATGTTAATTCAGGATATGCCAATTTTTCTATTTTTAGCATTCCAAAGTTAAATTTTTATCTCCAAATAATTTAAATTTTACTATTTCAATTGTATATTTTTTTTATTCTTGAAAGTGATACTTTATTTCTAAACAGAGAAAATTTATTTGTAACGTTTTACTTGTTAATAACAGTGGCATCAAAACAATTTGACACTTTTCTGAAAATTATTTAGTTTCGACAGATTTAGTTTCGACAATTAGTTAATATGTTAAATAAACTGACAAATTCTTTGTTCGGACAAACCTTTGAAGGTAAATTCTTTGTGCTATCAGCGTGACACTTTAGCGACTCGCGAAGATTATTCTATGTTTACGTCAAAAAACTTTATTTACTCGTTTCGGCCTTACTTAATCATCTCTTCTTTTGTTTACATCAAAATTCATTTAATTGAATTTATCACCTTTTTCGGCTTTTAGAAATCAGTGTCAGCTCGAAGAAGAAATTCTGTGAAATTAGCCCGCAAGCATTTAAATCAAGCATCCTGTCTGGTACATGAGAGCAATTCCAAATTAAGATGGATGTTGGGTGAATTTACTTAATTTACTTTTCATCCGACGCTTAAAGAATAAGGAACTTGTTTTTATTTTCCGAAACTGTTTCTCTTTTCCATTAGGTAAGCATGAATGAAATTTTCAGTAATTTAAGTTTTCATTACATTATATATTTTCTTTGTCTGTTGCTAATTTGGATAAAGTTTAGTTTCTTTTGTTTAAAATGCTTAAGAACATTAATTAAGGTATGTATTTCTTATTTTATATTTCTTTTTATTATGCAGAACTATGAATTTGTCATTTATAATCCAGAATTGAAGTTTTCATTCTCTTTATATTTCGCGTCATTGTTAATTATTCCATGATACTTACATAATTTTGCTTCATTTTGTTAAAAATGTGTTTTTATCATTGGACTTCTATGCTATTAAATGCTGTTTTCATAAAATATGAAGAAGGTGAATATAAGAATCGATAAAAATTCGTCCGCTAAGTAATATTTTTTAAATTATTTCCTCTTTAATTATTCAATGACAACAGTTTAGATTTATTTTCTAGTTTTCCTACATTTTATAAGCGTTATGAATTTTCAAACTGATGCGGAATTATCGATCCTTAGATTTTAAGCGCAAAAACATCCTGGCGTTCTCGCATTGCTGTGTTTTACTACAGGGTGTTTTGAAATATCTTTATGTTTTAATACACTTTTCATCCGACGCTTAAAGAATAAAAAAACTTCTTTTAATTTTACGGAATTGTTTCTCTTTTCCATTAGCAACCAGTAGAAAGCAGAATGGCATCCTACCGAGCTATTTACCAACTTAATCATATTTACAAACAGAGGAATCCCCTGTGTGAAATGTTTATTACTTAAATGGCGCTTTAATTATTTATATGAGCAAAAGTTTATGCACACACAAGACCTTAAATATTCATAGATACGATTAAAATTGTTTGACATCGAATAATTTAGATTCATCTTGTGTCATTGCTCTCTCTAAGACAAGGACTATTTACAATACAAGTACGTGTACTGTATTAAAAAATTGAGATGCTTATTGTATTTTAAAGAAGCTAGTTTGTAACCAAATTACTCATGTAGTCTTTCTTGGATTTTAAACGCTATATATTACTGTAAACTACTATTTAATAAAAACAAAACTTCGAAATGTTTGTACTCAGTATCTTTAAATATTTATATATCGTTAAACAATTTGAAATCTCTTTTTCCCAAGAACATTAACATTGTCTACGAAGACCATCCAGCCCTTTTAATATGTGTGTGAATGGTGTAGTTTTTAAAAGAAATTAAAATGGTTTCTTGTGGTTTATGACAGAACGTAAAAGCCGTAACAAGTTCAAATGGATTGCCACAAATTTCAGAATTTTTATTTTAAAATAACAGTCATGTCGGCTTGACATGTTCACTTGTTCATGAAAAAAGCGAAGTAGTGTACTGTGGTTTCACCAATTTTCGTTGAATACCTATTTTCATGGATTTCGTTTTTAAGTTGATCCATGAAATTGAATGTTCATTGAAATGCAATTTCTATTAACATTTTGTATTGATTGGGACATTGGCCACGGATTTACATATCCTTGAAATTGTGATTTTCACTTTATCCACGAAAATTGATACCCTTGAATATTAATGAAACCACAGTACATAATGAACAATAATGAATGAATGGAAATAACGATTGACCTGGAATATGTAAATAATATATATACAGCTTTTGATATTATTTTGTTTTGGGTTTTTTAATTATAATTGTCTTTTATTAATTAACAATTTTTAATTAGTCATGAACTAATTGACAATTGAAGATTGTTAATTAGTAAAAGACATTATTAATAACAGAAAAAAAACAATGATTTAAAACGTAATAAGCTTAAGAGATACCTGAGCGGAACCCTTCGATAAACGTACCGATCACCAATACGCTAAAATACCGGAAGAAGGACATTCTGTTGAGGAAAAATAATTAATGTTGAATAGATAATAGATAATGGTGCATTGAAAATAATGAAACCATCTAAACAATGAAACTTGAATCATAAAATAATGCCGATGTAATCGTATTAATTGGTTAGTTTCTTATTTGTTTCATTTGTTAGACATTTTACTTCCTGATTTGAGATCCTTGTGCAATTTAATCATTTTTGATTACATTTTTCGTTTTGGTTATTTAATTAAACGGTTTCATGTTTCGAATTAAAATTAGGATTATTTTGTCAATTATATAACCGAATACGGTTAGAAATTAGTCCATTTGGTTATATTATATTTAATTTTATTGTTCACTACATTAATTGACATATGCATTAAATTAGAGAAAAAAACTCAAAATGAACTTGTTTCCTTATGAATAGGGAACTCATGAATATGAAAAAATATAATTATGCAAAATTATGAAAATATATTTCAAATATCACTTACATGATACTTACATGTTACATGTATATTGGCACCTTGCGCCTAGCGTGCATAGATTTACCTGCCTAAACGAAGAAAATAAACATTTATACTCCAAGTTAAACTAAGCTGATTGGTTAGAGATATGACAGGGTCTGATAATCAGGAAGTAGTTACTTTCTTGGAAGAGAGCTAAAACTGGTGGACACATTTTGTGAGTTGATTACGTAACACAGGTAATTCTCACTTTCGATGATGTGTTCCTAAATTTATCAACGTCTTTAATCTCAAAGGCAAGTTTCTTACGAGTTTTGAATTTCTCACCAGAACTTGTACTTAAAATCACGAAAAGTAAATTTACTATTTAAACAGACACTCTGACAGTCAGCATGAGCGATTCATATCATATCCTGGCACCCCTTAATTGCTAAATAGGTCTGATAAAATTTCGGCTAAAGATTGCATCATTCGAATCTCTACAGAAAGTTTGAAATCAATTTGACAACTCAAAACAAAAATAAAAGTTTGGAAATCGAAGTGGGGACGTGATGACTGACAAACTTTCCATGAGTTTTACTCGTAGGGACTTATATGCAGAACAACAGCTCATAACTTACAGCTGTTTAAAAGACATTTGAATTTGTCTTACGTGTATATTCATACTTTCAGTCCTGCTTATCACTAGAAATATTTCGATAAGCAACACTGACCAGCTGCAGAAACTCATTTATCGTGAAACAATTTTCAACCTTCTTACCCGAAGATTTCATTAGTTATTTATGTTTACATGTTAATTGGTTTGGTGTGTCTTTTTTCTTTTCTTTTCTTTTTTAAATTAAATGATTCATTGTTGACAAGATAAATAAAACTTTTTAAAAAATAATTTTTGTAAAAAGAAAAATTGTTCTGTAGATTAGTTTGACATTTTACAAATATTTTTTTTTTCAGAATGGGTCGAACCTATCCTGTGGATAGCAATATATTTTGTTTATTTTTATTTAAGGTATCTGGAATTTTCCCTAAAAAGAAAATACTGAAAGCATTAATGTACCTAAATATTTTTGACTTATTTAGTGAAATTATTTGAGCATGCAAATTTGTTATTTAATAACTATGAAACTGATGATGAAGTAATATCAATAATATAAGTGCAAGGAATTAATTATGCTTGACAGACAATGATTAAAAACGATTTTTTTTTTGCATCAAATAAAAAAGTGGGGAATTTTTTTTTCAAATTACTTCATTCCATATCACTGTGCATACATTTGTAACCAGGTATCATTGTAATTTATCATAATTTCTTATCAAATCTCGTGCGCGTTACAGCATGAATCAATAGGTGTTTGCTCCAACTTATTCTTTTTAACCGATGTAGCAAAAGATTATTGATTTTTGTAATTCATTTTAATTCTACGTAGCTGTCTTATCTTGCGATACAGATTTATATATTTCCTGTTGTCTCGTACTGTATTCTGATATTTTTTTTTTCAATAATTATTGACTCACCATATTGGCTCACCATATGGTACATGACAATAATATTAGACATTATACAATAGAAGAGATTAGGTCATACGTCACCCTTGTATATATGCAATTTATATAATAAAGATCATTGCATAGAACTTCTTCAAATAAAAACACACAATAATACAAACAAAAAAGAAACACAAGAAAAAAAGATTGCTCCTTGATTTAGAATGAAGAGCGAAAAAAAAGAATGAAGAGAGAAAAAGAAAAAAAGAGGCAGACTCATCAACAATATGGAAAGTAATCTGACATAATAAACTTCAAATTTTAAACTGGCTCGGTACATTCGAAATCTAAATTCACAATTACTCATTTTATGAATGTTACAATTCTGCTAGTAATGGCTGCCAGATTTCTAAAAAAAAATATGCATTTGGTTTGTTGAACATAGGTAACTTTCTTTGACTTGAATTTTATTTTTCAGATAGTTTTTTAAAAACAGTAAACTGGACTTGTCTGCCAGGTGATTCTGTACGAGTTAAATGGATAAAACATTTTCCAAGCAAAATACAAAAATTTAGTGGAATATTGTTGATATCATAACAACCAAAAATAACATCTTTCATTGTCAAAAGATTAACAGTTTCTATATGCTGTTGCCACCAATATATTAAATCTTTCCAAAATACTTGAATGCTGTTGCATAGGTAAAATCTATGCTGCATTGTGTCAATTTCGTTACAAATATTACAATTAGGACTGGGTATCAGTTTCATATTACAAAGAGACTTGTTAAGGTCTTCCGTTGGAAACGGAAGACCTTATTGTTTTTGCTTTGTTTCTTTTCCTCTATTATTATTATTATTAATTTTTTTTTCTGTCACGTTTTCTCAAAAACGCTTCAGCCGATTTTCATGAAACTTTTAGATTTTATTTATGACAAAATTTGTAAGAAAATTACACGAGATTTTTTTCGTCGTGACTTCCGGTACCGAGATAATAAAGATTTTATGTTTTTGCTTGTTCACCATTTTTCTCCAAAAGTATTCAAGATAGCACTTTCAAATTTTCAGAGAAGGTAGAGAGTGAACGGCCGCAGTGCCCTTCGCATATCCGAACGTCCGCCGTCACTTCCGGTCGTCACCGGAAGGAAATGAAAAACCTTAATTTTTCAATTTTTTGGATTTGATTTTTTTTTATTTTTTCATTCGATAGAGACGCTCTGAAAACTGCTGAATATGAAATTTGTTTTAAAATCGATCAACGCATTCTTGAGATTTTGGACTCCAAAATTCTGAAGCGAGGGTCCGCGTAGCTCAGTCGTTAGAGTGGTGGACTTGTGCACAGGCGACCCGGGTTCAGTCCCTGAGTGCCGAATCTTTTTTCTCTCTTATTTGTGTTTTGATTAATGGTTTCATCTTTAAAATGATGGATTTGAATGTGTTCCGTTTTATTTTTGTCATAAATAAAAAAAAAATAGCGGGTTTTTTCAGTACAAATATAGAAATGTTTTCTGTCATCAGCTCTCTAAATTCCGACGCTCGTCGCATCGCAGACATCAAAGACATGCCGCCGAAGTGCCCCTGCAGTTCGACCGCATTAGAGTTCGCTGGGTCGCTTTGCCGGCATCAAACAAACGCCGCCATCTCAATGACTGTATGCACACAACATTTAGCAATGCACCCACGTTATTCTACTCGGCTTAAAAAGGAGGACTGCTTAGTATTTAATCCCATATATAGATACACACATGCATGTATACATGCGTTTATTGACCTAGCTAGGTTGCTTAATTATATATTGATTTCCTGAACATTATAAAACACTATGTAATCTCTCTCTCTCTCTCTCTCTCTCTCTCTCTCTCTCTCTCTCTCTCTCTCTCTCTCTCTCTCTCTCTCTCTCTCTTACGTACAAATGTTTTAGCATTTGAATAAGAACTAGTACAGGTAACATGGAGTAAAGTGGATAGAAGCTAAATGAACATTGGCGTCCAAAAATTATACATATTCTATATCAAGTTACGGGATAATGTCTATGGATTCAAATTATTTTAAATGCATTGTTTAATGATTGTTTTCTTACTGATTGGAAGTCAACGCTAAAAAGTCATTTTTATTACAGATGGTGTACTTTTTCCTTTTTTGTGCATGTACAAACGAACGGGTGACTGCGACAAGGTTCAAAAACTGACCACCCGTTTATGAGTGTTTGAGCCTAAGAATAAATAGATGTAAAAAAAAAATCAATAGTTACATCTTTCAAACAACGCTTATACATTGTTCTAACATATGTATTTTATTTAGAAATTGTGTAATATGTGATATTTAGAATTGAATATTCTACGTTTAATATAGAAGTCACCGACCGACCCCC
The DNA here is from genome assembly GCF_902806645.1 of Magallana gigas. Classification (NCBI taxonomy): domain Eukaryota; kingdom Metazoa; phylum Mollusca; class Bivalvia; order Ostreida; family Ostreidae; genus Magallana; species Magallana gigas. The sequence goes on along the minus strand of NC_047567.1, from coordinate 20,544,050 downwards.
CCCCCCTTCCCAATTCATAAAATCATTTTGTTTTTCTGGCCCGATTTTACTTGATCTTTGGCCTTTAATTTTAACTAATTACCATTCTAGATTACTGTACTAATTACCAGACCAATTCGTTCATTAATAACAGAGTTATGAAGTTTTTGGCATTTAAGTTTCAATTGTCGTGTTTGACATGTACTATAAAAAAAATTCTAACTCCCAAGCCCTTCACTCAATCCTAATGAAAATTCGTGAAAATGAACCTCGGACCCCATTCTTATTGTCTGTGAAATATGCAGCGGATTGAACAATTAAGACGAAATTCCTGAGATTAAACGGCGCTTATTGCCTATACGTGGAAATTAAATTTACACAGTACACCCACCGACCCCCCCCCCCCCCTCCCCCTTCCTATTCACAAAATCATTTAGCATTTTCTGGCCTGATTTTACTGGATTTGTCATCTTGAACCTTTATTTTCAACCTAGTTGAAGTCTAGATTACTGTACTAATGACCAGACCTATTCGTTCATTTTTAAAAGAGATATGAATTTTTGGGCATTCGAGTTTCGATTGGCGTGCTTGTGAATGTTAGAACTGTGGAAATTGCTGTCATCAAACTTTTACCGAATTGAATGTGGGCGCTTAAGATGTAGATTCGGCAGGAATCTGGGCGCACAAGGAGAGTGAAAATTTTATCAATTAATTTTGAATATTTTTCGAATTATAACCGTTATTTGGTTTCTGTTGGATGTGGAATGAGTGGAAAAATATTTGAAATGCAAAAGGTTTTATTATAATATGGGTCTAAATATAGCAACACGATGCAATTCATGCAAAATCCTACTTATTTACAACTGTTTTTAAATGATTTTGTTGTCTCTGGGTCTTCTCTCCACAAATTTGAAACGTGTGAAGATAACATATTTCAACATTAAAAATGTCGCTTTTTAAAAAAAAGGTGGAGAGATGACCCAGAGATGACTAATTATGTACTTTTTCAAATTATTTTTTGAGGGATAAAAAACAAAGTCCATTGATATGACAGTGTTGTTTCAAACAGTACTTTATAGAGCATATATTGACAAGTCTCGCATGGCTCAGTGGTTTCGTCCTGGATTAGTGAATACATACATTCAGTGTTTTGGGTTCAAATCCGACTGGTGGTCTTTTTAAAAAAAATAAACTTTTTTGTTTTAAATGTTTATTATTATAACATGATGTTGAATTATAATATACCGGTATATTTTAATTTGTTGTTATTGATTTCTAGATCTGCTGTAGGAACACTATAAAAATTCTTTTCTTATTACTAGTTTTTTAGGATATACACAATATAACTTCATTAAAATATGTTTGCATTAACATTTCCAACTAGTTATCGGTTTACCTCTCATGCCATTTTTTGAAAGCTTTGTGAGTTTTTTTTAATAACTGGAATAGCCAATGTACTTCGACTCTCAACATAATATATTTTTGTTGAAACCTGTACATTAGCCTTTCGAGATTATAGACATTTAAATCCCAATTGATTCGTGTCAAGGATTCCTGCAAACTTACTATCTTGTGCGCTCACTTTCAAATTTACGTGTTACTGATTTCGTTATTTCTACATTTATAAAGATTTTATCAATCCTGCTGAAATAAAACAGTCAAACATAATAGTAAACGACACGAACAAAATTCTCAACACTGAAATACATGGGTAAAATGCATCAGTCATTGTTTTAGGACTTCCGCTAATTGTTGTTAACCGAATCCGAGATCCACACCTCAAAATTCTATTTTCGATTTATTTAAGACGAAAATCAAGCTCGGGTCTTTTCACCCCCCTCCAGACACAAACACGCATCAATATTTCAAATGACCTCGCACTGTTACCAAACCTGAATAGTCAGACATCTTATACGTTGTTTTTCATCTCGTACAAAAACTCAGCTCCTCTCCGGGGCGGAAACGCCCCAAATTCAAAGACAAATTCGGGAATTATTTCGCGTCAGCCAGGTTTTGAGACACCTGCAAAGGATGTGTGTTCTAATCTCGCCGGAGCCAAGATTTGCTCTTTCTCTCTATTACTTTCTCTCCTTTATATTTCTTTTTCTTACTAAAATATTCAACATAAAAGGGTTGTTGGACTGTAGTACAAGTCGAAAAACACTCTTCAATTAAGATTTAGACAAAAACATTTTTTTTTTATTTGGGTCTTCCGTCTTCAGCGGAACACCCTTCTATTCTTATTGTTATTAGGGTCTTCCGTTTACAAAAGAAGACCCTCTTTTTTTTTCTTTGGTTTCTTTTTATTACAGGTCATTAGACCTGTTATTAGGTCAAAAGATCTCTTATTTAATATGATATAAAATGGGGCTGGTTCTTCAAATTAGGAATCCAACGGGGTCTATAATCCTTAATCCATCGCTCTTTTAGATCACATCTGCATTTCTTGATATGTTTCGTTGTTCAAAATAAAAGGCAAGGTCATTTCCTCTTCTAAAAATCGGACGGAAGACCTCCTCGTTGCTCGCAACGAGATCGTGTCTAGTTATGAACTATTATTCTGTGTAATATTTTTAACTGAAGAGATTGTATACTAGTTTGTGTGCAGCACTGGAAAGGTAATTTGAATATTTTTTTATAATCAGAAGTGGGAATTTCTAAATTAAAAATTTCCGACCATTTATGAATACAGGGGGTTGAGTCCTTGCAGCTGTTGAGCAAAATCCAGTAAATATCTTTGCAAGTTAGTTTACATAAAGGTACAAGCTTGCCCTGAATATTCAAAGTGTAGTTTTGGTCCCGTTCACTTGAGAGAATATGTGTTTCCTTTTTGACAGTTTTTTTTTTTCATTTAATTGGAATTGAAGAAAGAAGGCTAGAATATTGCAAAAATGATGGTTTAAATCTGAACCTTTCATAAAACTCATCTAAAGTTAAGAAAGTACCATTGTTGTTTAAAATATCCTCTAAAAACATCATTCCATGTTTATACCACTCTGAGAAAAATATTGGTTTGTTTTACATATGTAGGTGTTAAACCATAGACACTCTGTGAAAATGGGAGGATTTAGACTGATTTCATTCATACAATTTTTTAATATTTTCCATGAAGTAATGATATTATGGTAAAAAAAGTAAGTAACCTGATGGTAGGAGTTGACAGACTACACCGTGTTAAGAGGAGATCAGTGATATGTATAGTTCCTGTGAAAGCATTTATTAACTTTTTCCACTTTGCTTCATTTGCACTAAAAAATCTTTTGATCCAATTTAATTGAAGTGACTTAACTTGAATTTCAAAATTTGGAAATTTGAATCCACCATCTTCAAAACTTTGACAACTAATTGTGTATTTTATTTTAAGGATTTCCGAATTCCATATAAATCTATTCATTTCTTTTTGAACCAAATTTATTACGTTGTCTGGAATTGGAATTACAGAGGCTAAGTATACAAGTTTTGACAATGCTCAAGATTTGGTCAATAATACAGGTATTTTTCCTAGAAGTTATAAATTGCGCATTTTCCAAAGATTGAGGGTTACTTTTAAGTCCTCTAATTTAGTTTTAAGATTTTTATTAATGGCATTGTTTTCATCTTCACTATTAAACCAAATACCTAAAGTGAAAAAGTCTCCTTTGTACCATTTCGTCTTATAGCTATTGCTAGAATTTCGACGCATAAAACAAATAAGTATGGTGATAAGGGACAGCCCTGCATTACTCCTCTACTGATATTAAAAAAATTGGAGGTAAAACCATCACTGATTATGCAGCTGGAAATATCAGTGTATAAAATTTTGACCCATGATTTAAAAATATCTTAAAAGCCAAATATATATAATACCCTATTTAAATATGACCACTCAACTGTATCAAAGGCTTTCTCAAAATCAACTAATAGAATCAAGCCTGGGATGTTTTTTTAGATTTGTTAATGTAATAAGGTCTGATATGGTTCTAATGTTTTCATCTATGAACCTATTCTTCATATATCCTGTTTGATCAGAGTCAATTAGTTTTGGAAGAATACCAATAACTCGATTTGCTAATACTTTTGCAACAATTTTATAATCGAAATTTAACAAAGATATAGGCCTCCAGTTTTTTAGATTTGTTCTGTCTTTATCTTTTTTTGGAACTAGAGTGATGAAACCTTTTCTTTGATCATTTGACATTCTATTTTTAACAACAGAATGATTAATGCTTTCCAAAACTAAATCTTTAATTTCAGGCCAAAATTTTTTGTAAAATTCCACCTGGAAGCAATCACTTCCAGGGGCTTTAATTAACTTAAAATCAGAAAGAATTTTTGAGCATTCTGTTTCAGTGATAGCGCCTTCACATTCCATAGCTTCATTGTCTGATAACCTTGGAACATCCAAATTGTTAAGAAAGTTAGAGAACTCTTCATTATTGAAAACATTTTCCTGTGATGATTTATATAAACTTTGGTAATATTCTTTCTCCTCTTAAATAATGGTTTCAATATTTGTCAGTGTAATGTTATTAATAACTAGTTTATCAATACGTTTGTTTTTATAGTTTCTTTTTTCAAGGGAGAGGAAATATTTAGTTGATTTCTCTCCTTTTTCACACCAGATTGCATGAGATCTTAACATAACACCTTTTGTTTTGTTATTATATATTTCTTCTAATTCATTTTTTAAGTTTTGATATTCTTCTAATCTTTCAGGTGAGGGTTGTGAAGCAATTAATTGCGTTTGAGATTCAAATTTTTTGTTTAGTTCCTTTTCTCTTTCTCTTGTTTTCCTAGCTTTTAACAAAGAATATTTGATAATGATTCCCCGGAGTTCACATTTGATAGAGTCCCATCTAAGTTGTTTATCTTCTAGATCTTTGTATTTTTCTTTTAAATGTTTTAGATTTTCACGGACATGGTTAACGAAACAAATATCTTCCAGAAGATAAGCATTAAATTTCCAGAAACCTGGCCCTCTATTAGCATGTAAAGCACTGTTAATGTTTAACAAAATAACACTATGATCAGATTTGATTGAGTGTTTGATATCTGATTTTATAAATGGGGATAAAAAAGATGGAACAAGCCAGAAGTCTATTCTTGAAAGGATAATAGGTTTTTTGGAAAAATAAGTAAATAAACTAACATCATGGTGCTGGTTTCTCCAGATATCAACCATATCATATGTGTCAATAAAACGTAAGTTTTCTCTATAAGCTGAGTGTTGCTCACAATTTCCCCCTTCCTTATCTAATTATGGGTTTAGGGTTATATTAAAATCTTCCCCCACTATCATATTTTCACCACAAATGTCAGTTAGATGGTGCAAAAGGAATTCAAGGAATTTGTTTTGTTCTTGTTTGTGATCTTTTGTTGGTGCATAAATGTTGATGAAATAACAAAAGAGTATATTTGATTTCAATTGAAATTTATAGAAATCGTCCTTCATTATCTCTAATTGTATCAATAACTTTGAAGTCTATATTTGGTGGGGTTAGGATTGCAACACCACATTTGTTGGTTAAACCATGTGAGAAAAAAAATTTTGAGCCCCAGTCTTTTTCCCATATATTTGCTACTGTTGTCGTGGAGTGGCTTTCTTGTAAGAAAAATAATATAATTAATTTAGAATAATTGTCGCTAAATAGGTCTGATAAAATCTCGGCTAAAGATTGCATCATTCGAATCTCTACAGCAAGTTTGAAATCAATTTGACAACTCAAAACAAAAATCGAAATGGGGACGTGATGACTGACAAACTTTCCATGAGTTTTACTCGTCGGGACTTATATGCAGAACAACAGCTCATAACTTACAGCTGTTTAAAAGACATTTGAATTTGTCTTACGTGTATATTCATACTTTCAGTCCTGCTTATCACTAGAAATATTTTGATAAGCAAAACTGACCAGCTGCAGAAACTCGTTTATTGTGAAACAATTTTCAACCTTCTTACCCGAAGATTTCATTAGTTATTTATGTTTACATGTTAATTGGTTTGGTGTGACTTTTTTTTTCTTTTTTAAATTAATTGATTTATTGTTAACCAGATAAATAAAACTTTTAAAAAAAAACAATTTTTGTAAAAAGAAAAATTGTTCTGTAGATTAGTTTGACATTTTACAAATATTTTTTTTCAGATTGGGTCGAACCTTCATATTAATATTAATCATATTTTATAATAATGTTTTAAATCAATATATCCTTGAACGGTGGATATCAATATATTTTGTTTATTTTTATTTAAGGTATCTGGAATTTTCCCTAAAAAGAAAATACTGAAAGCATTAATGTACCTAAATATTTTTTGACTTATTTAGTGAAATTATTTGAACATGCAAATTTGTTATTTAATAACTATGAAACTGATGATGAAGTAATATTAATAATATAAATGCAAGGAATTAATTATGCTTGACAGACGATGATTAAAAACGATTTTTTTTTTTGCATCAAATAAAAAAGTGGGGAATTTTTTTCAAATTACTTCATTCCATATCACTGTGCATACATTTGTAACCAGGTATCATTGTAATTTATCATAATTTCTTATCAAATCTCGTGCGCGTTACAGCATGAATCAATAGGTGTTTGCTCCAAATTCTTTTTAACCGATGTAGCAAAAGATTATTGATTTTTGTAATTCATTTTAATTCTACGTAGCTGTCTTATCTTGCGATACAGATTTATATATTTCCTGTTGTCTCGTACTGTATTCTGATATTTTTACTCTTTCTTTGATTATTCATGGACTCATTGACAATTAAAAATTGGTAATTAGTAAACGATTGTTGTAAGTACCATTGAGTTATGTTATCTATGGAATTTTTGTTAAATGTATAATTTATTTAAGCATTGAATGCTTATTTTTGGATGTCGTCGGTCCTATGACACACCAAGCGGTGCAGACAAATTGAACATTGCGTGTTAGCGCGGTATGATAATTTGTCTGCACCGCTTGGTGTGTCATAGGACCGACGACTTCCAAAAATAAACATTAAATGCCTGTATTTATATTTTTGATACTGATGTCTATTTGTATGAAATATTGTGTGTCGCCGCTATAACAGCCATTTTTTGCGCTCGTAATGAAACATACATGGAACAGTCCTATTAACATGTTATTTAGTTAGCTTCCGCGACAAAAAATATAGTGTTATCAACTTTGTGGAGAAATACAGGTGTCAAACATGTCCGCGGCGAGGCAAGAGAAAATTGCTTGATTTAATAATATGATTTTGAGTTCAGATACGGCCGGTTAAAAACGTAATTGTTGATTTGTATTAAAAGTGTTTGTTTTCTATATATACGGTACTCATGAAAATAGTGTTAGTGTTATAATTGTGAAAATGTCGGCGACAAGGTCTTACCACGTAATGACTTTTTTGAATAATTTAAAGAAATATAAAAATTGCATGCACAAAGCATTATAATGTATTTCTACTTATTTGTAAATATAATAGATACTATAAAAACATCAAATCAATTACTTTATCTATCATTTTGATACATTATGCTAAATATCAAGTATATGATTAAAATAAAATTGAATAATTGTTTTGAAAAGGAATTTGATATTGGCAAATTCAAAATTCACAAGTCTCTATTCAAAGGTCACCTCTGTTAAGAGGTCACTTTGGGTGCCTCCCGCGGGTGACTGCTTAATACAATTTTGACTGTATATTCTATTAAAGAATAGATATATATTAAGGATTGTTTTTCAAAAGTACAAAATTTAATCCAATTCGTTATGTACGAATGAAAGTTTCATTTAATCTTACAAAAATAAATATATTCAAACCACTTGGAAACGTTTGTATCTGTGCTCATGGCGCATGAATAAGCAAAGTGTATTCATAGAAAATTGAACGTCGCAGATTTCCAAAGCAAACATACGGAGAAATATACTCTGAATGTAAATATTATTGTTTTATTGTAAACTACATTTGTATTACTATGAAAGAAAAAAAAATATCTCCACCTGTTCGATTTTATAATCATTTTAAAGGCATCGTTAGAACTTTGATCCCTTATCTAGCTGCATGCAAGTGTGTAAGTAATGTGTTTCTAAAGATCAACCGAAATTTGAATGTCAGTCGTAGAGTCATAAGAAAGATACAAAGCTTACAATTTATTGTTAGGTAAACAAGGCTCTTGTCTTGTTTTTGTTTACATTGTTTCAATATACCAGTAAAAGTTCTTTTTAAAACTGATTTTTCTATCTGTTTGTTTGTTTTGAACAAAAATAAAAAGTTCGTAGCTTTTGACACATTTTTTTCTCAACTTAGAAGTTCAAAATGTAAACAAACAATAGGACTTGAGTTTTGTTTACATAAAAAAAAACTGTGAGTTCTGTATCTCACTTATGACTAGATGACTGACAATCAAGTTTTGGTTGATTATTAGAAATGCCTCACTAAAGCATGGTAAACATTACATGAAGGTTATAATCAACTTATAGCCAATTCATATGTCATCTTAAGCAAATTATTGACTTGTCAAGATAATTAAGCGGATAACGCGCCTGATTTTATTTTTTACAAATGATATCCAAATAAATAAATCTATTTATGATTTAGTGCCTACTTGACTTTAAAATATATGAAACTTTACGAGATATTAAAAATATGTAGAAAATTACTTACATATTATCCTTGCATCAAACAATGAATTCTGATATCGGTGCTGTGATTAATGTAATTAAAACTATTCAGTTGATTGGTTGAGGAAATATCGAAACTATATCTATACATATCGGACGTCCATTTTGTTCTAAAAAGGCGGCATATATTAAAGACCATTTGTAATATCAGTGTGTTGATTATATAAATAAGCTTTAAAAAAATACATTAGAACAAACTTCCTGATACAATATCACTCATAGTTGTTAAATCTATCTATCAAGCAAAATGTTAGTACTTATTTCCAAAACTGATCATAATTATACATACCTCTAGATGACCCATGATATTGTCGATATATGTCGGTCTTGTGCATAGAGAAAACTCGCAAAAAAATCGATTGATTATCATATGAAATACGTCTAGGTTAGACTGAATTTACCACAAGCTACTTTAGCCATATCTCTCTAATCGGTGTAACTAAAAATGAATTCAAGAAGAAAAATTGTCTGATTTGGTGTGACAATGTAAAACAATCTCAATATTTCTTCTTGCATAGCGAGTGGATAAGGTCAGTCCTCTTCTACGCAATACACATATATGAAGTGCACATATAAAGACCTACATGACTATAATTGTACATTCGTATACTGCGAAGAATCCGCTTGCTAGTATACATGTACATGTTGCAGAATATCGAGAATATGTGATGGCTGAGGTCAGATCACCTTCTATTTATAAGACCACATTGATCATTTCGTTATGTTTTTTCCCGTTTACCTTTTAATGCCGTGTCATTTTGTCTTGTGACATATGGGCTCATTGGGCAATTTGCTAAATTCAAATCTTTGTTGTTAATATATTATAAAAAAAAACCAAAAAACAAAACAAAACAAAAACAAGAGTCCCTAGAAATAAACGAACCTCTACTTTATATGTATTGCATAATAAAGAAAGTCATGAAAAGAGAGGAGTATAAATAAGAATTAAAACTTTTCAATGGCTTAATTACATATGGAAATAATTTACTATGAAGAAATGTATAATGTTAAGAGAAGTTATTTATTTGTATACTCAAAGTGTGAAACTCTGAATTAATCTCACTCTGCAGCTTTATCATGATTGTTTTGTTTTCTACATATTTTGACTGGCATATTTAATTTTCCTCGATCAATTTCTTTGTTTAAGTTTTTTTTTTCAAACGGTACCATATACAGGTATCAAATAAAGATCTAGTACTTATACGTGAAGTTTGTACAAGAATTGAGTAGCATTATCAACGACTCATCAGAAGTGATTTAAAACTTAATTCTAAAGTTATTTTTTGAAATATATGTTAAAGTCAAACTTGAACTTAAGAAATTATTTTGTATGGTTAATATTACCATACATGTACCTGTTATTTGGGTTTATTTGTCTATATTTGTAATATACACCTCACCTGCGTTATTGATGTAGTTCTAATTGACGAGAGAATTGAATCATGAATCGTTGCTACATAGCTAAATCATAAAATAAAACAGGTCAAACTATGAGATTTGTGTGCACACGATGTCACCGCTGGATTCAAAAGAAAATATGGCGGAGACAGGGCGACATCTGGATGAGGCCCGATCAATTTCTGAGTGCGTGGATCTTCCATTGCCTTGATCGATTACATGATAGAAGATGGCAGTCTTGTATGTCCGGTAAAGGTACGTTGTTGTTCTTGTTTTTTAGTTCTTGTAATTTACTTTCTATTTAATCTGATTATTCTAAGTGGTCAGCTATTACCGTATTCACTGTTTCAATGTTTACTCGAAAGTTCATTTACTATTCAATTCTGAATGGCTGATGATTTATTTGGTGGACACACTCATATACGTCATATAGATTCTGACGAAAGAGATTCTGATAACACCTACAGGTTTTAAACGTTCGGAAAGTTTTGGTCAATAAAGAAGTATATTTGTTGCTAATCATTGATTTTTAAAAAAACCCACAGGATTTCAAAAATTTTAAAATTTCAAATTCAAAGTACTGTTAAAATTAAATTTAACAGTAGTCAAGTTCGCTGGTTTTCACTGACATTTACTGCAAAAGAAATATAAAATTAAGAAATGTCATATTTGAAAAAAGTACATATATAGTGAAATATTTATTTTCATGAAACAAGACACGAGTAAAACATGAAGGTACATGTGTCCAGTAAGAAATCGAATACTAATACTTACTATAAATGATGTTTATCTGCACACTCTTTCCTTGATAATAGACGGTATTTATATTTACACATTGGTTGGTTCAGTTCTTTGTCCACTCCAGAAATGGTAAGTCCAGTTTGGTGTTGAACAATAATTTATTAAAGCGTGATCGTATAGATTTTACATAGCAACTTTCAAAGTCTTACAAATTCAAATCTCAATCTATCTGACTGACTAGCAGTTTCCAACATCTCCCGTACGCCCCAACGTTCTCTCTCTCTCTCTCTCTCTCTCTCTCTCTCTCTCTCTCTCTCTCTCTCTCTCTCTCTCTCTCTCTCTCTCTCTCTCTCTCCATAAGCTTATATATGATTATTCACACAAAGAGAAAAATAATTCAGATTAGTTCTGTCCAAGTGGTATAATCATTGATAATTATATTATCATTATAAACAATCAACACTTCACACTGAGCATGATTTCTATATATTTGACCTATAGCGACATCAGCTCCGTAGCTATTATCTTCTGAATCAGGTGCATAGCCAATGTTCCGCCTGACCAAAAATAATGAAGTATTCGTCACAATTTAATTGTATTGTATGACTGTCGAAGCTCTGAACATATTTACCAACACTGGTGATATCAAATAATATATGATTAGATTCCGTATAGCATATATTATTTTTCGACTACATGTTATTAAAAATATGACCAAGACGGCTATCTGGTTATATATAAACATGTATAATAAAAACTAGATTGATTTTTATGATATATTTCTCTTTTGAACAGTGTGAACAGATTTCGAATATATTCCACGTGAATAAATATTTGAAAAAAGGGTCATGCACGGATCTACAGGGAGGGTTAGGGTGGTCCATAGACCCCCCCCCCCCCCGGCAAAATCAAAATTTCTTCCCCTGGAATTTTTGTTGGATCCATGCTTGTCAGGGTTATCATATACGTGTAATAATATACTAGTCTTTCATTCGCTTAACACTGAATTAAAACTATGTGATTTATTTCATCTCTTATAGATTTCTGTAGATCTGCGGTGTGGTTCCTGACTCGGGAATTATGGGTAAAAAGCTCCGGATTCAGCTGCTAGGGATCGTTTTCCTCGTATCGTCTGTTTGGATGTTTGTAACGCTATTTCTGTTTGACATTGAAGATGAAATAAATAAAACTAGATTTAAAAAATTCGATCCAAATGATGTAAAGGTTGCAAACGTCATCAAGAAACCTGATAAAATTGGACATCTTCGCGATCATTTAAATAAACCACATTTCAATCAATCGGTATTGCTCAAACGCCAAGAAAACTTGAAACGAAAGGAAATTCTACGGAAATGGAAGAAAGAATTGTCATTTAAAGCAATGTCGAAAGATGTCAACAGGAACTCAGAAAGTCAACAGATTCAAAATTCATCTGGTTTCAAGTCACCAGCTATTGCAAGAGACCACGAAAAGCAACCCATTAATTCGAAATATCTCGTACAACGGAATTCATCAATTGTCAAAGAGAAAAATACAACATTGGTTTCTGTGAAAGTTTCTGAGCGAGACAGACTCCGACACCTTGAGAAACTTGCACCACCTGATGCTCCAGGTATGTGTTCAAAGTTCAGAGTATACGGCGAATCATCAACATAAAAAGAAACTAAATCTTAACCTTTAAGAAGGCTGGATAGTCGTGATAACATAGACTATATTGATCTCCTTGAGAAGAAGAGCTCTGTGGATCGAACAATAAAGTTACGAGAGGTTATTCAAAGTTTAAATTTTAATATATGTATTTGATTTGTTTCTTATGGCTAAAAAAATATTTCTGATTTTTTAGGTAAATGATGATTGATTTGTTGACCAGTCAACATCCTTAAATATCGATGGTCATGGAGATAATGATGCATTTTATACACAATTCTATTCATTTTGTCATTTGGGATAAGATATTACCAGTTATAGAAATAGCTAAATCATTGCATTTTTTGTAATAAAATTTGTTCCTAGCTTTTAGAAATTGATCCGAGCTAAAAAAAAAAAAAAAAAAAAAAAAGTAATTTCACTATTTATCTAACAGCTAGAATATAACTCTTTATTGTCATTTTTAATGCGTGTTTTAGGTGAGTTTGGAAATCCTGTTCAAATCGACAGAAGAAAGCTTTCGCCGGAACAACAAAAACGTTACGATGAACTGTTCAAGAGGAACTCCTTCAATCAATACGCCAGTGACATGATCTCCGTACACCGGAGGCTCCCCGATATCAGAAACCCCAGGTATCCTTACATTGGACATGGGCATTTTAAAATTAAATTATATTCATAGAGAACATGCGTATCACTTCAAGTGAAACGTTTGTCTATTAAGAGAGATAACTCTCACAGAAATAAGATTCTACACTTTACATGCGTGGAACCAGAATTTTTTTTTCAAAATGGGGTCCGACGGTTATTTGAGTTTGCCAGAGGGGGTCCGAACATATTTTTGGTAATTCTATAATTCAAATTTTAAAAATTTGAATTTGCATGGGGGTGGGGCTCTGGACACCCCCCACCACCACCACCACCTCTAGATCCGCGCGTGCTTTATCAATTCGATCCTCACAAAATTGTCAAAAGACAATATTAATCATCATTGAAATAAAAGCTTTGTCTAAATTGAAGAAAGAAAAAGTCCGTTTCAAAAAAAAAAATTACGTTTTCTTGTGTGAAAAAGAAATTTTGTTTTTAAGAATCAATAATATTTGTTTTATTTGACTTCACTGTAGAACTATTTCCGTCTATTTAACAGCTGTAAACAGGAGACTTACCCTGAAAACTTACCTTCCACCAGTATCATCATTTGTTTCCACAACGAGGCTTGGTCTGTATTACTCCGCACGGTCCACAGCATATTGAACCGATCTCCATTACACCTTATTCACGAAATTCTGTTGGTGGACGACTTCTCTGATTTAGGTCAACTAAAGAGTTTCACAATCAATGCAAATATCACTCCTGCCGACATTTGTTGTTTGTCACTGTTGTTAAGATCTCTCTCTCTCTCTCTCTCTCTCTCTCTCTCTCTCTCTCTCTCTCTCTCTCTCTCTCTCTCTCTCTCTCTCTCTCTGATAGCCCCAACAGAAAAACCCCACAATGTTTCAAGTACTAATAGTCTGCATATACACGTGAGTTTATTTTGACACTAAGTCTTGTGTAATTCTTTCCAGAATTTTTAAAGACAGAACTAGACGAATACTTGGCAGAAAATGGGAAGGGAAAAGTTCGTGTGGTCAGAACACCGAAACGTGAAGGTTTGATCCGCGCCCGACTTTTGGGGTACGGGGAGGCCACGGGAGAGATACTGACCTTTCTGGACTCCCACATCGAGTGTTTTCCAGGTTGAGTTTTACTGTAATTATCAAAGGGTCTTATCAGAAATTGTCTACAACTAAAAATCTTATAGGACTGTCTCAAATATATGTTAATCATCACTAGGTGCGTTCAGAGTACCGTTGGTGAAATTGAGATTTACCGCTGGCAGCATTTGGTTGCCATCGGTGAACTATGGTGGTCATTGGTCGCCAAGTGCAGCCATTTGTAGCAATTTGTATAGGTAGTACCATGAACGATTTTTGTCAAATTCAAACAAATGGTAGCCTTTGGTTACACTTGGTTACCAATTGTTACAATTTTAACATATTAAACAATTGAAAACAAAACAAAATACCTTTCCTCTGTGAAGTGTGACTCTTCCCCTTTAAAACAGCTTCATTGAGTGATTTATTATGCTTAAAAAGTCATTATAATACACAACTTTGATGACAATTTTGTTAAATTCCCAATTATATAAAGAAGTCTACAAAATGACTACCAACCCATCATTAATACAAAGAAAGTAAAGATTAATTGCAAACTTGATAATAAATATTTAACGCCAGCAAAAATGTATATAAATAGAATCAATTCTTTAACAAGAGCTTGGACTTTGGGTAGTTGTTTTAAACAGCAATGTGACATAGGCCTATCAATAATTTCTTTGTTGGCCATGGATCTTTGAAATCTGTAAAGCAATTTCTACGAAATCTGTGCATATTTCACTCGATATCAACATCCTTTTAACTTGATTTGATGCAAGAAATAGTAACGTCTTACCGAAATTCCAAGCTCGAATATCAAAATGCCGGTTCTCTATCACATACTTTCTATAATAATAACATGTTTCTGGGTATAGAAGTGGGGTTTAGAAGCCCTCAGTTGTCTTAGATTGTCTTCAAAATATTCATTCAATAAGATATGCATATATATATATCTTATTCTAAAGTCTTTATTTACATCAATATCTGTAGGCATCTTATATCCCGCCATGTTGAATTAGCATAATGGCGTCACCTACCAAACCTGCCCAAGCTCTAGACTGCTGGTAGATTTGGTGACCTCATTTGAAATTGAAACTACACCAATGGTCAACATTGGTAACCAATTGCTACCACTGGGAACCATTTGCAGACATTGGTGACCGAACTTGCCGTTGGTAACAATCTGGTGAACTCTGAACGCACCTAAGCTTTCATTTGTATGAGACAGTTTGTAATAGATTTAGAAAATTTAAAGTGTTACAATGCTCACACTATCAGAATGCATCGCGGTGCTATAACCTGGATAATTAAATTACATGTACTAGTACTTTCAGTAGTCTTACTTGACACTGTTCAGAATAAATGCAAACAGGAGTTTAATCTCTTCTTTTATTATAGGTTGGCTAGAACCGTTGTTGGCGAGAGTCGCAGAAAATCACACACGAGTTGTGGCCCCTGTCATAGATATGATAAGTGATCGGTCTCTGGCGTGCGGTGGTAACGAGATCGGAAATCTGGGGACATTCGAAATCGCCAACATGGGATTCAATTGGCTTACTCTAAACAAAACGGAAAAAGCCAAGCATGGTCAATCTGAACCTTGGAAGTATGTACGAGTAGACATAGTAGTCAAACATCGATATTCTACAAATAAAAGAAAAAAATAAGTTACAATATAACTCAGTTACATGCAAAGTCTTAACAGACAGTCTAAAACTTGCAATTGATTGCTTTGTATTTTAAATTTAGCTTCGCGTATAATTACGTTAAATGCTAGAAGTAAAGAGTATATTTCTGTATATTTTAACTTCAAAGAACGCCTACAATTGCCGGTGGGTTATTTTCCATGAACCGAGCCTACTTCACTAAGATGGGGACATATGATCATGGTATGGATATCTGGGGAGGAGAGAACCTAGAGATCTCGTTCAGGGTATGCAATACATTAATAGTACGAAGAAAATAGAAATGTGGAAATACCATGAGAAACTCGATCCTCTTTTTTATTAAGTTATTTTTTAAAGCGCTAAGCATAGCTCAGCGCTTTATTGTCGTTAGACTTCTATTTCCGGTGCAAGGAATAACTGCCCTCTATGAGCAGAAATATACATCATTTAAACTGGTAAGAGGTATAGGGAACCAGTTATCTGGGTGACGGAAATGGCCGAGTAGATACGATTGGTTTGCGGGGCTTACGTACATCAGCACGGGATGCTACGCAGTGATGAAAAAATATAGTGCGTATTCAGAAGGTAAAATATAGAAAAATAAAATCGATTCTTTGCAAGAAAAGGTCCAAAACTGTGATAAATTACTGTTCAAAAGTTATAATTTGTGATTTTAAAATATCTTTTTTCAGGCAAGTATCCATATACAAGTCGTGTTCAGCTTTAATTCACATCATCTTCAGAAAGTAACATATATTTAAAGAAATCTGGCCTTCGATACTTTAAATTGATATTAATTAAACATAAACCAAAATTTCAATAAGGCTCATTTCCGCCTACGCTTGCACACAGTAAATTTTCTTAGAACCAAGCTAGGTTAGCGCTTTTCAGTACTTTCAGTACTTTGATTTCTTCACGGTTTTGTTATTTTATTTTATATGAAGTTTCAAATAAGATATCGGTCGGCAGCGAGTGTGTTATATGAACATCTTCGATAGCCAAGGGGGACGGATCCGCTTCTCTACTCTTTTCAAAAAGAGTAGAGGAGCGGATCGTCACCCTTGGCTAGCGAAGACGCATGTGCATTAACATGTGTTCAATTAAAAATCATTATGTTAATTACATGTAATACAATCTATCAAAAAAAGCTATTCTTTCAAAATATACCTTTTATACTTTCAACCATAATTATCATTTTTTTTTCAAAAAAGAGCTAAAATTTCTACTTCTACAGTACATTACTTAATTTTAGCTGTATCCTTTAATTAGGTCTGGATGTGTGGAGGAAGCCTCGAGATCCACCCCTGTTCTCACGTCGCCCATTTATTCCGTTCCATGAGTCCTTACAAATGGGGCAAAAGTTTCAGAGATATTTTGCGCAAAAATGCGGTGCGCACAGCGGAGGTCTGGATGGACGAATATAAGCACATCTATTACGAAAGACTCAACTACGATCTGGTTTGTGATCAAATCTAATATTTACAGACTGCATACATAGTTTGAATTTGCCGTAACGTGTCCATTTGAAAGATACTAGTAATTATTAATTTTAAAAAAAAACCCCATAAATCTTTCGATAACGGCTGGGAAGATTTGTTTAATTAGTACTGTATACAGGGTTATTTTCGCCTCATGTAATTTTCGCCCTTCTACACTTGCAAACAGTTTCGCCCCGTATTGAATTCGCCCATACACAGTTGTGTTTTGAAAAAAAATAATTTAGACAGTGGAATTCGCCCAGTCTTAAATTTGCCCGATGACAAAAAGGGTTAAAGGGGAGAAAATAAAACGGGGCGAATATTTCCCTGTATACAGTAATTTTAATGAAGTGTATATTGCATGATTTTATGCAGGGCGACTTTGGAGATGTAACTGATAGAAAAGACCTACGAAATCGTCTGGGGTGCAAAAGTTTTGGATGGTACCTAAAAACAATGCTACCAGACATGAAACTTCCCGAAACAGCTCTGTACAGCGGCGAGGTAGGTGTATTATATATTTAAGAAACCAACGAAAAAATGACAAACCCTCTACTCCGTAATATTGATTATCTATAGAACAATAAATCCAAAAATGGATCAAAAAGGTAATAAGGTAAAAAAAAAATCTGTCACATCAAGTATGTTAAAACTCTATTATAATAAATAAGATTGCATTTAGAGATTGAGAGTAAGCTTAGAAGAATGTGATTTATGCACATTTTTTTGGCTCACAATACCGCCGAGACATCTAATTATATAAAATAATCAAATTAAGTTTTTTTCTTAATAATTATTATTTTAATAAATTAAAAATCCACCAAACACAAGCCAGCAACTCTACGGTGAAATTGTGAAATTTGATGAAATAATCTATTGATATAGTTGCGCTACTGAGCAATCGTTTTCATATATGAATAGGTACGTAATATGGAGAAAGGGATGTGTCTGGATACCATGGGAACGACAGCAGGGAACAAGTTCCAGGCGATACCTTGTCACCACCAGGGTGGAAACCAGGTTAGAAGGACCCGTGAAAAATGATTTTTGATTTTAAAATTAAGTCAAGAGGGAGGGGGTCTATAAAAGCAACCTAAATATAATTGACACAGATATACTGTGAACCCATCATCTGCCAATGATGAAAGGGCATTAATATTGATTTTTTTTATTAACACTTTCCACACAAGAATTAAAGTCCCCATTAACCTTGCGATACATTATGTTAAACGACGTTAAGATTTATTTTAGAGATTTATTCAAGAAAATCTTTTATCGATGAAATTATGCACCTTTAGTTATATAAACCTATAATTTCTACAGAAAATTGCCCCTACGAAATATACTTGACTGTATATTGTTAAAATTGCGTGGTTATGCACGGAACTTTGCTTTGTTTGGGGTGTTCTTTGGGTTTATTTATTTGTTTATTTGTTTTAGTTTGGTTTGGTTTTGCATGAGGGTTCCGTTTTTAATTTCTTGCTATAATTGTTAAATACTGAATTTAAAAAATCAGTTCTACCGACGGTTCAACTAAACATCCGTGTTTTCTTCAGTTTTTCAGGTTCACCGTTAACGGGCACATTGAGAGAGATTCCGCCTGTCTCACGGACCAAGATGGGAGTCTGCTGTATGTTCTGTGTAAAAGAAACGTCACAAAATGGGAATATACTCAGGTCAGGGGGTCAAATCTCCTCGTTCAAATATTGCTTTCTACTGTCAAAAACTATCTTTTCGATCACATATAGAATCCGATTTGCCAGGAGGTTTAAGGTACATTGTCCGACTGTTGAGAGCGATAACTCGTACTGTGACAAATTGTTATGAGTACATATATCTTGTTTCTTTACATAGGAATTATGATTTCCGTCAAATTTCTGTCAAATACGCCTACATTACTAGTCACCTCAGCTGCAATTGATATTTTTGTTGGAAATTAATTTTATTAACACAAAACAACATTTGAAATGAATTATCATTGTTGCTGCCCATTAATTTAATCGTGTCCTACATGTGTGTATTGTAAATTAATCATAGGTAGAGTTTGTTTTTAAAAAAATCTTTGATTTATTTTGCAGGAAAAGGAGATCCGTGTTCAAAATACAGACAAGTGTTTAACTTTAAGCTCGAGGACGCTTAGTGTATTGCCGTGTAATAACGGATTAAACCAAAAGTGGACTTGGACCAGAAAGATAAACAAAGATGACAATGTTGTGGTTAAATAGTTCTAATAAAATCTAACCAAATTAGGTATCTCAAACTCGACGGATCTTGGAAAAAACATCGAGATATCCAAGAAGGAGAAACAATAGATAAAATGATCAATTCACTTCATTAAAATAAGTGTTTGTTATGTACAGGTATACTTGTACTTATTAGACAAGTATTCGCGACTTTCGAGATGCTGAAGTTTAAATGTATATTTTGGTTTCACTAATACTCGATGAATTAAATTCCAATTTTCGTGAATTTCATTAGATCATCCAAGAAATCAAATGTTCATTTAAAGTGCAACATCTAATAACACTTATTGTACTGATGGAATGATAGAATGATTTCCACCAATTTACGTAATCCTTAAAACTGGGATTTCCATTTAATCCACGAAATTTATTGTCCACGTATATTAATAAAATTACAGTATACAATGTATATATATTATGTATAAGTGTTTAATATGTATGATTAACTATATCATATTACTTCATGATCAATTGTGCACATTGTACTTCATTTATTCTCGTTTTTTTTTTGTAAACAAACTTACAGAAAGTTCATAAACAAGTACTTAATTTTCAGTGCATATATGTATACATGCATACTGGCTTGTCTTCCATGCAGATAACCAAGAAACGACTCTTTTATGTTCAATATTTAATCGATGTTTCATTGTGTAGATATCGACTAAATGTTGATCTTGTTTACAACTGTACCAGTTGCTTTTATTTACATGAATAAACATTGTCAAAAGGCTGTGGAAGATGAAATATGATTACCTTTTTTTTTTTTGGTTAGAAAAATTGAAAACCCGTTGAACAATTCTTGGTTGTTAGTGTCTTACTATTGGAACTGCGGGGTTAAATTGTTTTACAAAAGAATAATTCCAGTTCGCTTTGTTTTAGAATAATTTTAATGAGTACCTGGTATCAACATTTTCTATCTCCTTTCTCTATGCAGAAATAGATTACCGAACGAGTTAAAACATATATGACTACTTAACAGAATTTGAAAACGGTCGATATTTCTTCCGATGTTCAAGATTCGAATAGAAGGTTTCACCGATTACTTAAATAACATCTGATTTTCATTTTAATTTTTTTTAAATGAGATATAGCTAGGGCGCACATCAAATGTAGAAAGTGCGTAAATGTATAAATGACCGGTAATATTTACCGGTAAACAATAAAATGTTGTTTATATTAATATCTTTCTTTTCGCTAATTGATAAATTGATTATGAAAAGTAAGTAAAGTTCACTAAATTACTGTTAATATACGTAGGTACGTTAGCTAAAAGAAACAGCCAAATCGTCTCCTGTAAGACTTTGAGTCTGACATCATCATGATTATTTCGTGCAGTCCGGGATTTTTTCTTAGGTCGCTATAGGCTTCGACCAATCGATAAACGGGGCCTGTTAATTTCAGTCCTGTCAGTTTCAGCCGCTGTAGATTTCGACCAATTGATAAACGGGATGTGTTGATTTAAGTCTGGCTTTTTCTATACATGTATGTTTATAAATGACAGGTAATATATTGTCAATGTGCGACATTCATTAATTTAAAATATGTAAAAAGAAGAAAATGCTTTAACTTATCTATCGTCATACGCAGGCGCCATTCGCGTCCAAAAGTTGCCTGTCCCAATAATTAAGCAGCCAAATACACGCAGTTTAAATTTTTTTTCAATCAAAAGATACTATTCTTTAGAATTAATAGAACTAGTAAGAGCCAATTTTATAGGGCACCAGTATTTCACGAATTAACATTCTTATCGATAATGAATTATGAGATACGATTTCTGTTTTGTTATGTAAAGAATTATATCTACATAATTGCATAGAAAAAAAAACTTCTTTCTTAAAAAAATTTGATCTATTCAACGAGATGCAATCTTCAGAACCATTTTCTTAATTTAAGTGGAGTAGAAACAAAGGACTTTAAACACTTTACACCATTTCAAAAAAAATGTCAATATATGTTAGCTTTAAAATTTGAATATTTTCTAATATATAACTATTTCATTTTCATACACAAATCTGTCTCACAGAGATTTAAATAGTCTTAAAACAGCCACGATCGTCAAACCCTCTTAACTTTAAACACTTGGTTTGGGTAAAAGATACTGGGTAAATAAAATATTTACTACAAGAAAAGTCCCCGGAAACATTTTGAAAAATAAACAAATCGCTTAGTAAGTTAAATACTGATTTTTTTATTGTAGGACAATAATGATGATACATCACAGGACATTTTTTTATCTTTTTAAAGAACAAAACACTGAATGATATAAAAAATATCAGAACACTTTGTATATATTCATATATCAAATGAAACAAACATAAATAAAAAAAAAAAAAGAATTGAACACAAATCTATTGTTTTCAGAATATTAAATGCCTCAAAATGAATTTAAAGTAAATAAGTTACTATATAATAGTAAAGTACAGGTATATTGAATCAATACAGGTGGGGGATACATAAGCTGCAGGTTTGTAGGTATACAGGCCTTCAAAAAACTTTCTTTTATCAACTGAGAGAAAAAAGACATTGCCTTCACATAATTTTCATAATAGTTATGAAAAAAATTCTGCGTTGAATTTACCTTTAAAGAAATAATTAAAATCCTTTCAAATAAGTGCTTTTATAATTAAAAGATAACCTTTAATAAAGCCATTTTATTGCATTCCACCACCCTTTGATCCCCTCCCCTCTCGCCCACCCCCCCCCCCCCAAAAAAAAAAAAAAATTGGTAACACTAATTCTAAAACAGGCCATAAGGAAATGAGTATACATAACATTTATACCATAGAATATGGTACTCTTACTTGTAAAAGCATACAAAATCAACACATACATGCAGTATACACAGGCACTACATATCAAAACAAGTCATAGCTACACATAATAAGCCCTGGCCCAGGCTATAGAATAACTTCACATGTTGCATAATGGTATTTTCTCTATGATCAAACTCCGTTATCCTAATCTGAAATTGCTATTTATTCAACCCACCCCTATTTAATTAACCCATGATATCATTTACCCCCTCCCCCCCCACCAAACCCCACCCCCCCCCCCCCCCCAAAAAAAAAAATATAATTAATTTAAAACCCTTAATTGTTGGACACAACCAAAATATTTTAAAACTTCAGTTACTGGTTCTAAAACAAGAATTTTTGTTTAATCAAAGAATGTAAGAAATTTTAAAAATTCAATAACACCAGTTTCAGGTTTTGACAACAGGTTACCATAGAAACCATGTATACAAATTGAAGCTATGATATTTCCTGGGAGCCTTCATTACGTCTTCGTCATAAGTTTTAAATACTGCAATGCATTATGGGCTGCATGTGCATGAGCTTCGTCCACTGTTTGTCCCGTTCCATGACACACAGCCACTGGTAATGTGGAGAGCTGGACCAAACACTGTCTTTGACCTAGATTTAAAAAAAGAGGTCAATTTGATACTTTTCAGTGCAAGGCTTAATTTGTGGGTGAAATTTCAGTAAACCCTGTTGGGCAAGTTTCAATAGAAATTGAAAAAAATATTTTTAACAAATAATGTTCATTTTAATTTGTTGTTGTGGTGAGAGTTAACTCTCTTATTAAAGAAATAATATACCTTAATCAATACAGCTCAAATCACATTTCAGGATTGACAAGAAATACTTTATGACCAATATTAAAAAAAACTAAATACATTCCTATACAAACAAATGTATTGAATATTTTCTCAAACAAATTTTAGATATAGTTACTATAGTACATGTATACAACTATGAAATATTGTTGTTCCTTAAAACAAAAAAACAATACAACCTTTATTGAACCCTTTGCATTTTTATCTTAAAAATGATCTAAAGTAACTGTGATTTTACCTTTAGTGCTGATTTCAGCAATGTCCATGTAGCTAACTTCGAACCTCTGGACCTCCGAGATCTCCTGTAACATCTGGCAGTAGTTGGTGGCCGGCGCCGTGAGCTTACTGTTCTTGATCTTATGGTTGTTCTTTATTTTCTGATAGAATTGCTGGATTTCCTTATTCTGCTGCGGACTAGGAATAGGAAGTTTGACCTTTCCTTCCTTCAAGGCTGTGTAGGATGCACGGATTTCCGATGCATTCTGCAAAATATTTTATTTTATTTCAAAATTCAATGCAAAAATTTAAATATCTTTACAGCCAGCAATGATGGATATAAGATAAGAAACATTAAAATAATTTTAAGGTACTTGTGATTTATCCCGTAGACTACAATTGATCATTACTGCAATTTTAAATGATTCATGAAATTCATATTATCAGGAAATAAAAAAACTTTATTCAAACCTATCCTATTTTATTGGATTTCTGATAAAATCTAAATTATTTTGTTATTCCCACCATCACTAAAGGACAGATGAAAAGGGCATACATTATTGCCAATGAGATGCAACATCAATTTAAAGTGTCTATGAGAAAACAGGGTTTACCGGTATATTATTATAATAGCCAATTTTCTATAATCAAAGAAAATCAAATGAAAACTTCATTTTCAAACTAGTGTTTTTGAGATAAAAGGGATATTCTTATGGTTAACTTATGCTAAAGTTAAAAAAAAACTTCAACATTTTCAAGCTAGCGTCTGGTTATTAATGAAAACGGACTCAATTGATACAAGAGTGTGTGTGAGTAATTCTAACCAATGGGATTTCGTCCTCCTCCTCCGATTCCTCAATCTTCGTCTCTTCCTCCCCGTCCTGGGTGATGTTCTTGATGTGGACCAACATGGCACTG
Organism: Magallana gigas; assembly: GCF_902806645.1. Classification (NCBI taxonomy): domain Eukaryota; kingdom Metazoa; phylum Mollusca; class Bivalvia; order Ostreida; family Ostreidae; genus Magallana; species Magallana gigas. Next base: position 20,519,809 of record NC_047567.1, on the reverse strand, counting down.
GCAGCCGATCGCTTCGCTGTCTTCTTTGATCTTCCAGTGCCTTAACAAAAATTGACAGGTATTAGGCGAAAAAAAGGTTCAATCAATTAATGATAGATTTATATGTGGATATAAATCAATCATATCTCTTGAACATGTAAATCAACAAAAGAATCCCCACCCCCCAAAAAACCCTAAAACATTGCCAATCTTGATATAGAAGGTACATGATAAAGACTTTAGTAGTACCGGGTAATATCTTTTAACTAGATTCTTTACTTTTTGAAATTTTTAAATACTCGTCTGGTAGATTAAACTGTTATATTCCTATACTTGCATATACTCTTTTTCCTGAACAAGATATAAAGACAGTAATAAACCTCATCTTTCAAGACAAGCACTGTACACAATTTTGCAAATTTCTTGCACCTTTCTCTGTGAATTTTCCCAGCTTGACTGTACACACAAACTCTCGATTGTGTGGGGGACCCTCCTCATTCCCAAACTCATAGATGGGGGGCTTGATCAGTTTCTTCTGGGTAAACTCCTGTAGCTCTCCCACAGGGTTCCCTGGTACATCTGCCTCCATCGAGTTACCTGATTGCTGCCTGTAAGGTGAGAGAAGAGGGTGTACGTGCAAGTCACAGAAAAGAAAACATGAATCTATATGTACCTGGTATAGATATTTAAGCTGCAATTCTTATGCCGCAAAAATATCTTGTGAGAGAGAGAGAGAGAGAGAGCACACTTATCAACTCACATGCAAATGTGTAATACAGTATCCAATATTTTGATTTTGATAAACAGAATACTAAGCCCAACTGCATATGACATGTACGTATAAATACTTGACATTCTTACAATAGGATCATCAATGACTGATTGTCACTTACTGTCCCTGTTCGGGGGGCACCTGCTGTTCCTGTGTCTGAGTCTCGGCCAGTCCCAAGATGTGTTGGAGGGCAGCCAAGGCAGCTCCATGCTTGGCCTTCTTCTTACTGGTTCCTGTAAAACGCATTGGCAAAACATGTAAAATGGTACTCATTTTCTTAAACACTAGTTTAAGCAAACTGTAACTATATTTTATGACGGTGTACTGTAGATTCCTAATTAATTAAATGCAAGGAATTAATATTCCTGTAAAATCACAAGAAGCACATCTCGCGGATTTTGAAATCTCGCTTTTTTTTTTCCGAACAGATGCAAAACAGTGGAATCACAGAATTAGTACTTGCATAAACTTTCTTTTTACTAGTTCAGAAAATTACTTTAAATTTAATGACATATATATGTACAGAAGATATTGATTCTTTATCACATGAACCTATTTGACTATTCAAGAATCTTATAGTTACTAAGTTATTTGCAGAACAGTTTGCATTGAGATGTCAACTTGAACAAAACATTTTTCTGATGCTTGTATTATGAGAAAAATGCTGACTTGTCTTGACCAGATAAGGTGCAAACACATCTGTACCAAAGATATCAACATTGGTCAATTTTGGGGAGTATTTTTATTAAACAAGCTGAATGCAACTCTGTATTTAAGAGGGAGTTTTGACTCAGCCCATTGTTTACATGGAAATTCTCATAAAAAGGTGAGGTTTTCTTCCATTCCTTCCCCCCCCCCTCCCCACCCAGTCGTCCTTTTCTCCCTACCTTTTCCTGTGGCTATCACATCCCCGACAGTCACTCTCATGATAAACACAGGTTCATGCACAGCACCTTCATTAGCCAGCAGGTCATACTGCGGAGTTATGCCCCTTTTGGTGCTAATTTCCTGCAGGAAACTAATGGGGGTTTTGCCAGGAGGAATCAGTGCCATCTAGCTGGATATCTGAAACACACATTGAATACCATTAAAATTTGATAGCTACATGTAGTTTACTTGCTAGAAAAATGAAATTAAAAATACTAATGAGAGTTGATATTCTTGCATATAACAATTACTATGTAACATTTAGAGGGTTATGATCTGTTCAAAATCGATGGGTTAAATATACATTTGGTGAGTGAGATTCCCATTCTTTGTACTCATGCGATGAAACACCCTCTTACTCAGAAGCTACATGTACCAGCTACTTGGTAGCTTCTGTATGCCTAAATGACCCAATTAGAAAAAGTTAAGAATATTGTTTGCAACAGAGAAGTCTCATACATGCATCAATGGCAGACACTATTTAATTGAGCCACAAATGCCCACAGTACCTACTAGTCATCCATTTTATTAATTCACATTGTGACAGTCAGACCCATTCAGTATCATATGTGATTCTATGCATTATACATAGTACATGTAGCTAGCTCTGCGTGCAGAGCACCTGTAGTGAAAGACCAGACAGACCAAACATGTATTTAAACCTGGGCCCTGGCCCTGGATTATCTATAGTTAGGAGAGCTCTAGTAATCATGAGCTTTCTAGCAGTCACAGATACATGTAGGCGATCCGTCATACTGGTTTAATAGCTGGCGCTAGACAGCTCAGTTGGTAGAGCTGCTGACTATGTCCTTATTTTTCCCACATCCATTACATTTGGTGCTATGACCAACCACTGGAACTGACAGATTAACTCCTGCCAGGAGAAGAGCCTGGGTGATCTCCCATAGGCAAAGATCATTTAAGGTGGGAGTAAGGTGATGGCCAGACCGGCTCAAATACAGGCACCAGATAGCTGAGTTGGTAGAGCTCCTGATAGCAGATTCAGGGGGTGGGGGTTCGAATCCCAGTCTGGTCCGTCATTATTTCTTATCCCCACCTTGTTACATCTTAATAATGAGGTAGATCGGGATTTTGTTTATATTTATTAGAAGTTACTGTAGTATTCTGATCCCGATGTGATTTATTCTTTACTTTGGTAACGCCCACTTTATATGATAACCAATAACATTAATGACAGTTATCTATTGTTCTGTCCCATATATAAAGTCATGTAAGTCCTTATTTGACGAGAGAGATGGCTGGTTTTGCTAGCTACTTTTCTCCACAGAGAGAGAGAGATAGAGGAAGGGAGGGAGACAGTTGGTTTCCCTAGCTACATTTCTCCTGAGTCCCCGTCTCGTCTGTCTATTTGAGGTCCCTGTTGAACTTAGGTTTTAGGATTTGGGGATTTTTTAAAGTACTTGATGTAATCATGTTTATTCTTATTTTGTTATAATAAATTTATAAAGGGTTGCTAATCTTGGTTTTCATTCACTTTGAGTTTTGGTTATTTTTATATCTGGTTTACCTATATTGAGATTAAAGTCGTTTTCTTACCTTATTTATAATTTAGTAAAGTTTAATTCTTAATGTTGAGGTCAAATTCAGTCTCAAAACAAAAATAATCACAACGCGATGTACATGTAGGCCTACTAATAAAAACCTATTCGACACTGGCCTGCTACAATTCTAACCAAAACAATGAAGAGGATTTCTAACTTTAAGTGCTAGGCACGGTTGTCTCTTTGCACTACTTTGTCATAAGATAGGTTTAATTAAGACGTCTAGTCGGGGGGATATAAACAATTTCTGCGATGCCGAATTTCGCCAATACAATATACACAACAGCCATACAAAGTTAACACAGCTAGAGTCTCTGCAAACGTGCTTTTTACTACAATAAATCAGCAAACGCATATTCGTAGCTGGCAAATAAAAATTAACTGCACCAATATTATACCAACAACACATCCACGCATAAGTAAAATGGAAATGTAGGCTAAAACATGAATGCAATATTTACCTTTCAGGAGATGCACATGTATGTAATGTATTTCATGTCGGGATCGTGTTCCAGTTGTCGTAAATTGTGAAGCAGAGTTTTCGTTAAAAATTACACATTAAAACTTTATAGAGTACAATAAGCAATATTTGAAAATTATTTGAGGAAGCCCAACTTTATATTTATTTGGAAAGAAGATATTATTTTTACGACATAACACTGAAAAAGTCCGAATTTCCTCTATGTTAAATGTGGCGCTGGAAAAATGATGGTGTAAATGGATTTCAGGTATTAAAAGGAATTTCAACACCAATGGACTAATCAGTGGAAATGTAAGTATTGTTAATTGTATTAATCATAACCTGTTCATGATTTATCATTTAAAGTCTTCATATAAAGTCGAAAACATTGTAAATAGAAAGTAGCAATCGTGTGCTCAGCCTGGTACACATTGCACCATCACAAACACATTTAAATCTGATGAATTTAAGATAACCAATATTGACCACTGTTGAGGTAGATTCGAAAATTCCCATAATTCCCGTAGTCCTAAAATATTACTTATGGTACAAATTTATCTCTGATTACAATAATGCTATAGTACAGTACTCATTTTAAGGGAAATGTTGTTGGAGTTAGCATTGTCTTTTGCTATCATGACTATAATTGTTATACTTTAATAATTTCTTACTCTATTCATCGGTATGTCTTTCTCTTGTAATTATAATAATATGTCATGTACTTGTCTGTTGTGGAGTATGAATTAGAAATAAATGATCTGCATGTATATGTACATATGTATTACTGGACACTTGTGTGGTTGTTTTAACCAGACAAGTGTCCAGTAATATGTTAGGCCTACCATAGGTTTTAGCTCTAGATTTATTAGGCCAACATCAGAACATAGCTGCCGTTTTCCTGACATTTTTAATGATTTTTATATTTTACTTGCCAGGACTATAGATTTATTGATTTGTTAGAACTTCTTACAATGCATATTGTTCTTTTATTGCACGCAGATAAAAAGAATAGTAAACATATTCTTATGGCATCATACTGAGTGAAAGTTAAATGACTGAAAGAAATTTTTGATATTTTTTTTTTACAGTTTAACAACACTAACACATCAAGTTATGGAGAATTACACAAAAGGAGAGACGAGAGAGGTGGAGATGGAGCCGTTGTTTGAAGTGGACCAGACCGGTGTGGACATGAAGGTCAACGCTGGCAGCAAGATCCGCAACCTGATGGGCTACGCCATGAATAAGGTCAAGGTGAGATTGACTCCTGATCAGTGCTGATTGGCTATGCATTGAATAAGGTCAAGGTGAGAGCGATTCCTGATGGGCTACACTAAGTTAATATGACATTGATTGCTTCAGCCAATTAGTGCAAGATATTTCTTTGCTGATAAATTAAATATAGAATGATTTTCATGAGTTATTTTTAAGTATACAAAACCAGTAGGTATTGAACCCTCACTATTCTACCTGTAGAATCCCTCAGTGAAAAGAGTTGTGTGGAATGGATCTGGGAAAGCCATCACAAAGACTGTCACCTGTGCAGAAATCATGAAGAGGAAAATTAAGGTGGATTTTTTTCATATTCCATGGAATTGTTTTTCTTTACAGTCTTTCACTGTATTTCTTGTGAACATTTATTCTCAATAAGATTTTGATTTTTTTCAAAGATGATTGAATATTTTTCTTGAAATTTTCCGTGTTTTACCATGTTGAGGAACATTGCTTTGTAATATGGTAATGTGATTTCCAATAATACTGTATCATATGATCAAGATAATGGGGAGCAAAATCTGAATTAGAATATAAAATTAGATATGACTATTGAGTATTGATGTATTAGTACCTACATATTTTTATTTTCATAGGGTCTTCATCAAATTACCAAACTTAGGAATAGAAGGTATATTATATAGATTTATAATGTGACTTTTAAATCACAAACATGTCCTCCAAAGACCAAAGCAGAAAGAACAAAAAAAATCTTTTCTTTTTTTTTTTTAGAATTGAAGAGTTCTGGGAACCTAATGTTGAAGGATTAGAAAGGTATTGAAATAGTTTTGAAAATTGTCTTTTATAAACAGAGCAAGTTTTCCTTTAATATCATCATTCAAAGCATCTTTTCTTCTATTTATAGACTAAAAGTCAACAGAGATATTCCTGCCATTTCTATATTATTATCCAAAGATCCATTAGATGCCAGCACACCGGGGTAAATAAGATATTCTTTTAATTATTAATCTGTGCTTCCTCTATCTCTGTATATACCAGTAGATGTACATGTACTCCCAAGTAAATAAGATAGCATTGTTGCAAACTCATGGAATGTTTCTACATGTTACTCAATAAGCATATAGAGACTGTCCCTAGGTTTCCGACAATTATGGTATAAAAACCTGCAAGCCTTTCAAAAGGAACAGCAAATTGTACATATAAATCTATTCGAAACAAGAGGCACTGTACAGAAAATGTGAAATCATAATATGCAATTTTTAATAATATAAATGGTTGTATCATCTTCCCATAATCATTGTTACTTAGGTATCAGGCCCCTGGATCTTTTGAGGAGTTTTGGAAATCTGAACTGCAGCAACAAAAACCAGTGAAACGGAAACATAAAAAGTATTACACCAAGAAGGACATGGATAGTGCTAAAAATAGAAACACTGAAACACAGAAGAGCTAACTGTTACAGCAGGGGGACAAATTGATATTAATTGTTTCATAGTTAGCATTAAACTGGAATATGAGAGAGGCAAATATCAGGGAATATGTGTTCAGACCATGGAAATTTAAGAGCAATAATGATAAACCGATATCTTGAACTGTTTATGGCATATGAAGGATTTCTTTGTCAATGTAAATCCAGTTGAGTTGAATGTTTACAGCAATAGTTTGTTGAATTATATATGCAAACTGTACATGATTGTGTACATTTAAACACTGCACATTGGATATAGGCATATAGTTATGTAAATGATTTTAATTTTTGAACTTTGTTTTAAAGGTTGCAAAAAATGGTTACAGTTATGAATAAGAAATCAATTTTATGTATGAAAGTAGATACATATTTAGTATAAGATATGTGTACAGCTACATGTACAAGAACCACAAGTTTTTGGTGTTATATGTTGAGAAAATAAAATAACTTGACTGTACTCAGTCTGGTATCTTTTCTTTGTATTTAAGAAATGCTTTATGATAGCTTAGTCAGTTCATTGTCAGCCCCCCCCCCCCACCCCCACCCCTTAGTACTGAGTCTCCAACACTCCTAATGTTCATCATTTTAGTCATTTAAGTCTATGTAGAACCATTTTAACAAGACCTTGGACTTTCAGTAGGGCGTAGCTATCTATTCCTTGCGTCAAAACAAGTTAAAAATGGTGCGGTTTCAAGCGAAATATACACCGATTGCGTAGTCTTATCACAAAAGCCAGACAAATCTTGTTGATTTCAAAGAGCCATTTTTGAGTGGCTAGCTATGAAACGGACAGGCCTACGTCACGTTGCTGTTTGATACAATTTTTTTAACTACCCAAAGTCCAAGCTCTTGTTAAAATGGTTCTAATTCACAGCGAGTTTTATACCGCCGATATGCATTGAACCTTTCTTATAAACATTAAAAATATATCAAATTCTGGCTGGTCCTTAAAAGAAACAGAATCCCTGCATATCCCATGGATATCTAGACTTACTTAATCTAATATAAGCAAAGTTACGACAATAAGACCTTGAACCCCCACCATCAAGCAATGTCCCCCCTGGGAACCTTCGTCATTGCTATTCTAAAATTGAACAATATGCTATGGAGTTATGGAAGGGGTGTTGAGTCCCGGATAATGTATTAATAACTTATTGCAACACAATTTTGGCATATTTCAATTAAAATTGAACATACATGGATACATGTATGATACTCTTTCCATAATGTCACCCATAATTTAAATTACGATTTGGCGAATAAGTAAAAACATAATTGTGAAACATTAGCTTATTCTTCGTTGGGATGAGGGTGGGTAGGGGGTTACAGTGCAATACTGGGCATTAGATATGACCGTGAAATAATGCATGCAAATCTTTTAGATGAGATCTTGGATTAATCGATTAGAAAATAAGATAATATTTAGAGGTATATAATACTTCAGATTCACTAGCATGTAGAACACAGATGTTGCCGCAGATTCACACACCTTTCTTGTGTTGCTTAATTACTCGACAAAAAATACATTGATTTTATCAGAATACTTCTAACATAGGTATGTTTGATGATTCACCGACAATATAATACAAACTTTATTTTATCCCAATATTCTGCGATTTAATAACTATGGTAAAATTATTTTAAATTTTTAAATGTCCGTCAAATCCAATTTTTTTCCAGGAGATGCGTTTAACCTTCTGAAAACTGGTTTTAATACAAACAAACCCCGAACAATTTGGATGCTTATGATAAATTGATTGGATCAACTGCATCAGTATCGGAGATGGGGCGTTTCCATCATGAGTCATGGTACTATATGCTACTTGATAAACAATATTAATATTGTTCCGGCGAACGACACGGTGGCGTCGTGTATTGTAAGAACAATTCTAGAATGGGAAATTCTAATAATAAGGTATTGTTTTTACTCCATTAAATTTTCAATTTTAACTCGTGCAAGATTTCGAATTTCATGGGTAAAATTTCAAATATACGACGCATAAAATATTCCGACTAGATAGTACACATGTAGTATAAAAACATGTATCTCTTCATTTTACGATAAAAAAAAAATTTTTTTGGGGGGGGGGGGAGAAAATTTTTTCATTTTCATATCTAATATGCAAGCATAGGAGAGAAATATTAACCATTGTTGCGTACACATTACAGAATTTGTTTAAGTTGTCTTGAATAATTTTTATTGTTACATGAAATTGATAAAAGCGTATGAATTATTCCGCCGATAATCAAATCGAACTTTAAATCAAAATGACTTTAAAAATTGTAGAATTATTCATTCTTAGATATATAACTTGCCAAAAAGATTGCATCACTGTAGAGTTCTCAGTTAACTGACCTTCACATGATATCTGTACTTTGAAATATTCAGTATTCAGCCGCCAACAAAGAGGCATACTTGACCTTTTACAGACGGAAGGTCAAGGTTTCCATGAAATAAATCCATGAGCATGTTAATTGTGTCTTGAAATTTCAGTATTCAGTAGCCAACAAAGAGGCGTACTTGGCCTCTCACAAACGCAAGGTCAAGGTCTCGAGGAAAGAAGTCCCCAAGACCGCTGCCGACCTGAAAGAGAACATCAAAGCGTGCATCCGGGACAAGAAGATACCGGTCGTACAAGCAGACGACAGGGAAGATGGCTGGCAGGAGTTTCAGGAACTTCTCGACTTCGAGGTTTTCCTCTTGGACTGTAAACTTCTGAATGATGATATGGTAGGATTTCCTTCAGTCATTTTCCTTACTTTAGCATTGCATTAATTTTGTTTATATTTATTAATTGGTAAGCTGTCTGTGGTAGAGTCAGGTATATGGCATTCCTACTAGCTCTAGCTAGTGGGTTAACCCTTTAGATCGATCGAGAGAGTGCTGGACTGCCAGGCCCCAGGATCATGTATCAAACTTAGACTTACGACAAAAGTTGTAAACTGTCTTGATGTCTTTTGAATGAAAACACTGACAAAATTGAAATGCTACTAAAAGTGTCTTGATATAATGTTGTCAATTACAAATTCCCATTGTCATTTTATGATAAACCATTATTTTATGACAGGTTGAAATTCTGACTTAAGTCTGAAATTGCTTCATGATCCTGAGGCCTGGACTGATGTGCCAGAGGACCCGGATTCAAACCCAAGCTGAGACAATGACTGTCTCTGTCACATTTCTTTGGTTTTACTTGATTATTTTGTTTCTAGGTTAAATTGGTTCATTTTTAATTTTTTTGGTCTTATTTGACCTTTTGTTTGACTCCTTGCATGGTTAAATTTTACGCTCTTTAAATTCATTGGCTATTGAATGTCGCTGAGAATAGTAGTTATCCAATTAATAACTATAGTCGTAAGGTCAGTGGTGTTCTATTCTACGGTAACTTTTCGAGTATTCATAGTCGGTACTCAAGTCTACAGCAAGGTGTAGTGGGATTCTAAAACTTTACTTCTCATATTTTAGTCTCTCGATTTGAAGGCTTCGTTCAAACAAATCTGACAACCCCTCTCCATATAAGTTTACTTAATTAAATATTTTAATAATGCACAATGCACCGGATTACATCACTTACTAGTAGTAAATTCAGTAAGTAAGTTCAAGTTCTTGAAGAATTTCATCAGTTTCTTTGTTTTAGAAAAAGAAACAGAAGCAACAAGAAAATCTTAAATCGGCTGTAACAGAAAAGGTAATTCAATAAACTTAAGATTTGTATTCTCTGAACACTCTAGCTATCGTTTATACCGGAAAAGTATGTCGCAAACTTAAATTCTGAATTATTCATAAAACATTATCGATTTAATTACTAAAGAAAGACATGGAAGAATTGATGAAGCGTCTTCAGGAGCGAATTGGACATAGTCCCGATTTGGAAATTGAGCATTTTGAAAATTGGGCGGGAACATACAGTGCTGACGTCATTTCCTGTAGTCCTATCTCAAAGGAAGATATACAAAAAGTTATTGCCGCAGCAAATGAGGAGGGGGTCAAATTACGATGCGCTGGTACTTCACATAGCTGGGCACCAGTTTTCAGTGATGACCACCAGATTTTAATGAGACTTGGTAAAGTTCGAAGTGACTACGGACATGGCGCCAAAATTAGATTATCAAATGTAAGCTAGCTGGTGCTGTGTATTACACATTAAAACGTTACCCGTTTCACAATTGAATACCGGGGTATATAAAGCTTTGAGAAAAATAAATATTTTTTAAATTATTTACAAATAGAAATTCTTTTCTAAAAAGAATTTGAAAATTAGCAAAACTGTTTTTCAATATTTACTTGATATACTGTCACAACAATCGAGTAATTCATTTCAAAATGTTTCTTCCTGCAGAGAAGCCGTAACGAAGTTGATGTAATGGTGGGAGTTACCGCTGGAGAGTTAAGGGATTTTCAAGTGAAAAATAAGCTTCAACTCCCAACCAATGTCATACTTGACACGATGTCGATGGTCGGCGTAATTAGCGCGGGTTGTCACGTGAGTTCATAATCTGATCAGTATGATTGTACTTTACACGTGCGTTTTGTTAAGTTAATTGTTATATCGACTAATATCTGTATGAAACAGGCACTTTTTACAGTTCTACATGTGTATCTTCTGCATATTTCTTTACCTAATTTGATTTGTAAACTGTGAATTGTTTTGGCAATAATGGGGCAAATTTATTACAATTGGTTACGATAACGATCGAGTGTTCAAATTTCTATATTTTTTCTCAATCACCATTAGTCTTTTACCCCCTTCTTACAATGACAGGGAGTGGGGCGGAACGCTATGTCCGTCAGTGATTACGTCATCAAAATGCGTGTGTTTGACGCCAGTGGCGAGCTTAGGACCTACACGCCAGATAGCCAGGCAATGTTTAGGGCGGTGATCGCCAGCTTTGGCTGTTTTGGTGTGGTATACGACATCACTCTTAAGGTTCAATGCCGCCCTAATAAGGGAGACAACTCGATAGATTACAGTCATTTTTGTACAAATTAAAATTGCCATTTTTAAATGAATAAATTTATCTTTATTTGAAAGTTTATTTCACATGACTATTACATAGGAATATTTTTAAAGAAATAACTGTGCAGCTTAATGTTGCAGCTTACGTTATTCATGAGATTATATACACCGTGAAATGCATGTATTTTATTTACTCCGTTATTTTTAAGATGGAGCCTGAAATTGTGGTCAAGACAGAAACCCTATACTATAACTTGGGAGAAGTATTTTGCTATGCGGACAAACTGAAATCTCTTGTGGAGAACAACTGGTCCACCCACATATTTTGGTTTCCGTACAACTCTCTGAGTGTGGGTGATTACAATCCAAAGAACGATGAATTGTGGGTACGACTGACGAACAAAGCGCCCCCTAGCGTGGACCCCGAGGACTGGGATTTCTACACCTGGCGCGACACTAAAGATTATATTTCCCAGTCGTCGCTGTCGGCCATTTCTCCTCTGATGGGGGAGCTACAGAGCATGGTGCCATACTTTAACTGGGTCGCCTTTCAGTCTCTGAAATACGTGCTGTATCCAAGTGGAGAGATACACCAGGAGCATGCGCACTCTGTTCATTTCAGGTCAGTATGTACAAATCAAATGTATTCAATGTTGTTGTTTTTTCGCTTTTGTACTAAATCATCAGTGAATTATAAAGTTGTTCTTTTAAATTTGTTTTAAATACAAATACATAATATCAAGTACTAGTATACAGTGCACTTTGACAATGATTATTGTGACAGTAGTGCAGTTACAAGTTATATTTCGTCTGTACAACATTTCATTAAATTCTTGGTGACCTTTCATGTAATTTACATCCCTTACGATTTATATAAAAATTATATATTATATACTTGAACAACGATTTATGAGAGAGATTTGTGTACTAGTATATGCCAATCAATCTAACTTCAAAATAACTTTCCCGCGAACTGGTTGTGTGTGCGAAAATTAGTTACATCGAACACGTTCAAATTTTGAACCATATTGAAACTTTCTTTGTCGATTTTTTTCCAGGAAACACATCGACACGACCCCGGTGGATTCCGTGGAGTTTATTTTTGACTATGACGACGACTTTGACCGACTTCTCCAGATAATCCACGTGGTTGTCAAGCGGGTGGATCACTATGAAGAGAAGGACGAGTATCCGCTCCTGGCGCTAGAAATGCGCTTCATGGCTTACAGGTTTGCGCATGCTCTATCACGTGACTTAGTATATAGTCACACGAGATATAGATTATAATTTGATTTTGACATTATGATATTATTTTATATATCTACGATTTATAAATATATATATACTCTGTAAAAAATAACCTCAAATGCGATATATAAAACAAATGACGAAGTCAACTGGATTTAATTAATATGACTTTTTGTACATGTATAAAACACCATCAGCCCAGAAAAAAGGCTTTTAAAAATCTATTACTGTGAAAATTGCAATTGATAAATAGGATACCTTATTTTACGAAAGCAAAATTAATGCACGATTTCAGCGATGCGTACTTAGGAAGCGGGGTTCTTGGTAACCCCGCCACAGGGGGATCAGGTCACGTGATCTGTATCGAAATCATCAGCTCTCCTGGGTCTAAGGAATGGGACAGGTTCAGCAAGGATGTGGGTCAGGAGTGGATGAGTCTGGGGGGCGTGCCTCACCTGGCCAAGCACTGGGATCACTTACCGGGGATCTACGAACATATCCAGGAGGTAACTGGTGAAACGTCATTATGATAATGATTATGAAACTTACGGTTGATTATAATCCGCGCGCCCCCCTCCCCCAGATCTCCTTCACGACGTCAGAGCGGCAAATCAACCGTGTGGTCCCGACGTAGTTTTGATTATACTATATAATCAAAATGAAACTTTGGAGTTAAGGCAGAGTCCTTAAAATTTAGATTCTTCGATTCTAACCAAAATGTAAAGGACGGCATATATATACAGCCTATTTGAATTAAGATTTTCTGCGAACGTTGTTGCATGTACATAACTCAGTGAACTGCACATGTCTGAAAAGTAGAGAAATTGCCTTTTTTACTTTGATTATCAGTGTAAGACACTAGTCTTTTTCGTAATAACCCTCACAATAACCATAAGTTTTAATTATTAAGAAAAGAATTCTTTAAAAGTTTTTTTTTTTTATAATTTGCAATATACGAAATGTATAGTTATCACTCAAACATAGTTCAATGTGTTTGTAACTTTTGATATTACATCGTAATCTTTTCCCTACATTGATTTTTTGTAGAAAATGGCAGGGAGTATATCGTCCTTCAAAACTCAATTAAAGAAGTCGGGCGCGGATCCTAAAGGCATGTTCCTGAATGAAACCTTGAAAAAACTTCTGAATCTGTAGTCTATTATTCCGATAATTTATTTCATTTTATACATGTAAATTTAAATATATCAATGTATATATAATTGAATTTGTAAATTGAGCTATTTTGAGATGTGCACGTTTTCATGTATATTTTTTAGTTTATTCGATTTCTTCTTACTATCATGTTATCAAATAGGCAATAAAAACAACTAATGAAAAAATTAGTTTAACCCCAAGTTGTTAAATAGAAAACATTTATAATCATTTACTATAGGGTTGACCAAAAATTCATTTTAATTTTTTAATCTGAAAATATGTTCCATTTTGATGACAAATGTTACTCACTGCTGTGTACATTGTACGCATACAAAAACATGGAAGCTTTAAATTTAAATCGTTAATCTAAAAAAATTTATCAGAACATAGAATTCAATTCATAGGAGGAAGCATTTGGTAAGAAAATATTTTGAAATAGAAACGACGTGCAACATCCGGTAAACAAACGCCATGAACGACCATGATTTTCCTCGCTCTGTAGGAATATTGCCATTAATTCGTGTATTTCTGCAACAATTAATATTTTGCTTTTCGTGATCACTTGAATATTGCAAAAAACACGCAAAAATTATATCCTGTAATGTTTGCGTTAAATTAATATTTTTCAATTCAAATCGGGAAAAAAATGACTGACACGAAGCAAAAGGCTTACATATTTACAGGTACCTATTCGAAAAAAAAAATTATTACTTAAAATTTTTATAATATGTCTGATAATTACTTGGATTTAAAAGTTAACGTAATGTGCCTTTGAATCATAATCATTTGTAATATTAAATTCAATTTAAAACTTCAAGTGGATCATTGGTTTTATATAACTTGAGTTTTTGTTATCATTCAAACCAATTTCAATTTGAAATTATTTATTAACAGATATGCACAATTGCCAATCTCGTAAATAAATTACAATTAATAACTATTGTAAAATACAATTCCTCTCTAACATAGCATACAATTATCCAAAATAACAAAAATGAGCACAATACCTGAATACCTTATAGAGGAGAATCATGTTTTTAATGAGAGTTATCTCTCTTGTTAGATAGGTCAGCGTACCTTAAATCATAACAGTTTTGTTAAAATAATAAATACAGATAGTCATAAATAAATAATGCAAAATAAATTAAAAAATGCATTAATTTTAAAAAGACCAAGAACAATTTCGACATTTATTTTTCAAGTGCCAAGTAAGACCGTCCATTAAATGTACATCACTGTTTATATTTTCCCTATGCATTAAAAGATTTGATTAATGAAGAGAGTGAAGACTCCAACTGCTCTCATCACTCAGTTCCTTCAGATGTTTGCAAAAACATTTTAAACTTTTTTAAGAGGGCTCGATGGTCATGGCCATGTTTACACTATATTGACCTCTTTTAGAAGAAGAGCTATATGTAAAATTAAAGGAAAATACCAAAATTTAAATGATAAAACGTATTGATTTTTTCTGTACTAAATAATCGTTAATAGCTTAACAAATCATATCTTAAAATTTTAGGTAGATCTGATGGTTAATTTGTTGGCAATCTAGCATTTTTAATTGGTCTAATAAGTGTACTAGTTATGGTTGGTATTGTCATGCACACATAGCATAAATTAACATACTTCTAGTTTCACTTCTTCCTGATATATATAATGTGAACAGGAATTTCATATAGAAGTGAGATTATAATTTTCATTTATCCTTTAAAAAATTCAAAGTTCCATTAGAAAGTGATCTTTACTGAAATTGATAATTCAATAAGTATATATAAACTGCATTTTACAACAGGAATCTCCTTTTATGGTATACAAAGCAAAGAATGACAACCCTATATGTATAACAAGTTGCATCTGACACTAAAAATGCCCAGCATGAATAATTGTGAAATATTAATAGTTTATACAGTGCATATGGATTTTGGTTCTGAAAACCTGACAATTTGTCATTGTGTCCAATTAGGTACATGTAAAATATGGGAAGAAAAACCACTGTATTGTTGTTTTTGTGTAAATTTCTAATGTTCTTCCTACATTAATTCTTGTTGCGAAAAAGAGTAAGCATATTATTATGATATTTATAATTTTCTTTAAAAAATAATTATGCAAACAAGCCTTGAGAAATTTAATCCCAAAAAAGGCAAAATACTGTAAAGCCAACAAGCCACGTATACAAGAAAGGCTAAGAATTCCAATACTTTGATGTCATGAAGCAATGCAATGATATGTTACAGCAATTTTACTACATTCACCATAATACTTTCAATGCTTTGTATAGGATTTAACATTGGGCATGATTTGTATCTGGTAATTTGTGGAATGCATATTTTTAATACATAGAATTTCCTCATTAATAATCATGAATAAATATGATTGAATTGTTACCAATAATCTTAATTTGCAATTTAACAATTACTGTTTTTTCTTAACTTCACGCAGGTCATTAACACAGGTGCTCTAAAATATAAATTACAATACAATAATAACATAACTTGTTCCCTTGATTACTTGCATTTCACAAAACACATGCTGACCAATGGAATGTTGTGTTACAGTGAATGTAGAGACATTCTTCTTGGATTGCATTTGACTTATAAGTCAAACTGAAAAGACCAATCGGGGCAGAACTGCTTTATATTGATAAGTTGAAGTCTGGTTGGTCAGACTTGGTTTTGGAATTTCCTGTAGTTTTCTTCCACAATTTCCAGAACATTGTCAATAAAGGGCCGCTCTGCTACATTCACTTTCATCAGCCTCAGAATTAGTTCATGTATTGCACTTGAATACCTAAAAATTACACAGTAAATGCATGTACATCATTATGATAAATACCGGATACTGACAAATACAATCTGAAAAGAGTACTTGGAAAAAAAGTATTAATTTAGGAAAGAAACTATGAACTGATGTGAAAGCCCAAAACGGCTCATGAGTTGAATGAATTCCACATCTACATGTAAGTACATTTTACATGACTGTATATATATCATCCACCCTAAACCCTAGAATTCAAATCAAAACATGTCCAAATTAAAGTTCCAAAAGAGTCTACATGCAAGTATTTTTGGTTATCAATAAGGTTTGTCAATAATTTGTGTTATGAGTAGTTTATCGCTACAGTACAGTACATTTTCATCAACATTACATAAATATCATAAAACAAACATGTATTTACATGTACTTATTCCTGAACTTACCCAGAATTGTCGGGGAATTTCACATTATCACTCTGTGTGGCCAGGGCCATACTGCAGCCTTGAGCATATAATTTATCATAAGGAGATTCTAGGAACGCCATGGCATAAAGTAGACATCCTAGAGACTGGAAAACAAATTCCATAATGGAGAAACCTTAATATAATTCACCTTATTGTCTGAGAAAATGAGCGGATAAAAAATCATGGATATACCAGGTACATATATATATGTAAACCAACAAACAAATATGAATATTATAACACCATCTTAATTTTATGTACGTAAAAACATTAGGTCACAGATCATGAAAGAAGTTTTACTTGATGATTAATGAAACTTTTCTCCACTTTGTCTTACCCAAATGTCTGTCCGCTCATCCACACTGGATCCCACCTCCACATTGAAGAGTTCCGGGGCACGATAAAACATGGAGCATCGCTCAGCTGCCTCATCCTTTAATACAGAAAAAAACTATAAATTATCTTGTATCACCTTCAATGTCCTATACATTTGTATACCAATATACATGTGCATGTACTGACCACAGAACAAATTTTCATGATTTAATGCATTTGTTGTTTTGGGGACATTATTTATCAAGAGTTTTCCTTTTGTTTTATAGATTTAAAAAAAAAAAATCTATCTACCAGTAAGCATATAATATAGAAACATTTTAACAAGGCCTTGGACTCTCAGTAGGATGTTACTATCAATTTTCTTGTTGATTTCAAAGAGCAATGGCTGAGTGGCCTAAATGAAATAGACAGGCCTAAGTCACATTGCAGTTTGACACAACTACCCAAAGTCCAAGCTTTTGTTAAAGTGGTTCTAAAATGGTTCTACATGAATAATACCAATAGAAAATTATTCAAATGATAAACAATTTGATCTGGGTAGGGTCATTTAACAATACAAAACTATGAACAATTTTTTTTGGTGCAAAAACTATTCAGCCATAATGTGAAAAAATAACAAGCAATAGAACCTGTAGTTGTCGGGATATTTTGGCGTTAGAGACCTCCACCCTGGCCAGGTTGGCAGACCCCAGGTCCATCAGAATTGGTGACCCATCATCAGCTATCATCACATTTGCAGGCTTTATGTCTCTACAAAAGGTAAAAAACACATGTGTCTAAACACCTCCAACACATTTTGCCTATTAAATGGATTTTTAGAGACACATGTATCATCTAAATACTGAAGAATTGGCCTGTTTTTAATCAAATACACTTTCTTAATCGAAGACTACAAGTACTGGTAAAAAAATAAATAATGTGATTATCATATTATTTAAGGTGGTATGGGACATCTGTCAATATCAATGTGGATTAAAGTACGTTATAATTAAGATACAGCGGTTTGGAATTTTCAAATTTTACAATATTTACAATATTTAACCCAAAAATATGTTTTAAAAATTTTTTGGAAATGTAGAATTTTTTTAAAAGCCCCAGCCTCATGTCTTACAAATTAGTAGCTAACACTCTAACCCACTGCGCTACGCTGTTAGGTGACAATTTTGGGAAAGAAACTATCTATAGAATTACACTTGATTTTATTGTTTTTTTTTCAATAAATAGTATGTCACAATATGGAGGTCTCCAATACCACCTTAAACTAGTCTAGAGCATGTTAAAGAAAAAAGCCTGATTTGTTTGGTTTATTTTTGTCATACCTGTGAGCATATGGTGGATTCTGACTGTGAAACTCTTTAACCGCTTGACAAAGGCCTCGAAACATAGTCCAAATTTGCTCCTCTGGGATTTTTTCAGACTTTTTACTTAACTTATCAATATGGTCTTGAATAGAACCTCTCTACAAAGGAAAAATATTGTATATTATAAAAACATATATTTCCAAATGCTCGTCATAAAACATACAATATCCACTGCATGCAACAATTTTTTAGGACCTACGTGTGTGGGATATTTTGAATCCAACTTGCTTCCTTCATGCTATGTGCTTACTGATAAACAATGATCACCATGATAATGATTCCATGATAAAATAGCATGGAATCATTTAAGGGAACGATGAGAATAATGAACAAACTAAATTTTGACGTCAACACCACAATACACTTTCTTGTGCCTTCTTGCTTATATTCAAGCTTTATCAATTGAAAAATCTTATGTCTGACATGGACTTTTCAAACTTATTCTCTTGGTCTGACATTTGATTTTTTAGACAGATACATTGTACTTACACAGTAGTATGGCATGACTATTAGAACTTCGCTGAGGATGTCCAGGGTTTTGGAGTATTTGCTGACTTTGATGTTGGCCGATTCTTCCAGGGGAATGATATTCGGGTGTTTGAATCGCCTCATCAGTTCTACTTCCTGTGCGGCCACTCGTTCCTCCTCTTTGGAATGACATGTGATTCGCTTCAAGGCATAGTCTTTGTGGTTTCTAGCATCTTCTATTAAATCAACATAACTGAAACCCCTGTAAAAAAGATTGCATAGGATATCATATTATTGGTAATCGTTCCTATCTTAGAGCATCATAAAATTTTCAATACCTAATTAAGTTATTTGGATACCAATACCAAATTATCTAAATGTAAAACTGTTAAAGAATTCTACAGGTGGAGAATGAAATAATTATGAGGTAATTTACATGTAACAGGATGAGTGAAATAAAGATAGACCAGACTAGGATTTGAACCTGGGCCCCCTCCATCTCAAGTAAGGTGCTCTACCAACTAAGCATTCTGGCTCTTGCTACACGTGCATGTAGCTATCAAACCAGTCTGACCATCACATTCTACCCCTTAAGATGATCTTGATAGATTTTTGAAACTTCCATTAAAGATCTAGTATGCTGGTGTGTCATTCAGCTTGAGCTGTTGAGCTTATCATGTAATATAAGTTATCATGTATGCTAAATGTTTTACCCCTCTCCTAGTCTATTCCTTATGTAGAATCTTCTGTTGTTGATGGTAAGTGCTTCACGTCCACACACACAATTCCCCATTTTTAAAAAGATATCTAAATTAAACATTTGCTTGTCCGATTCTCTCCATCAATAATCATGAATAAAAACTGTAAATACAGTTTGAACTATTTCACTGCACACCGAAACTATTCTGATGCAAATATATTAAATCCTAAACTGTTAAACCACACCAGATTTTGCTCCAACAGACAACTACCCTACTTTCACAATGTTGATGTGGATGCAAATCAATGTACATTTAGTGCTTTTAACATCTGCCTGGAAATAAAATATATTCGGATAAAAACGGAGTTTTTGTAGTTTCAAAATATGAAGCTCAATATATTTACGTAAAAGTATATTCAATTCACATGATTCAGCTGAGAATTTCTCTTCTTACAAGATATTTGGTATGAAGATTTATTTTATAGATCTGAAAGAATTCATACAGAAGTCTTAAATATTTTTGATCCGTAGGTAAAAATATAAACAAACATACGCATGACTCTGACTTTGCATGAATAATATCCACCACTGACAGACAGCAGAGATGGCAGATCCAAAATATGCAAATCTTCCAGGAATTGTAAGTTTTCGTTGGATTTTTTAAATATATACTTCAGTTTCCTACGTATGCTTATTGTTTCACACATATCAGTCCCTTGATATACTGTATTTCAATGGCATTCGAATTTCCTCAACATGCCAATTCCCCAATTCTGCAATTATACACAAGCCCTGTGGTAAATTACAATATCAAGTTATATGTCTGCAGGGTTGTAAACTCGTAGATGTATATAGATGCAAACATGCATATGTTATTTAAATCCATGATTAGCTGAAAATCCTGTTTTTGTGTTTGTTAGGATCACGACGCTCCCGATGTCTATGAAACAGAGGACTTGCCAGAAGATGACCAGGCTATGCAGTCACCACAGGTATTTATTGAGTGACTGTGTCGAAAGAATTTCTTTTGTTTCCTCCTATTAATAAGACCACGGACTTTGTTTAGTTTGTAAAATGTTATAACAATGTGACGGTCAGACAGTGCCAGATAGCTGAGAGACAGCACCTGATTAGAGATTCAGGAGTCCCAGGTTTGAATCCCGGTCTGGTCCATCTTGATTTCTCCCATGGTGTAACATTTGGTACTATTACCAATCCCATGGACTGAGAGGTTATCTCCTGCCAGGGAAAGAACTGGGAGTGATATTCCAAAGGTGAAAGATCATTTAGGGGAAGGAATGTGACTGTCAGACCGGTTTGAATACCAGCGTCAATTAGTTCAGTTGGTAGAGCACCTGATTAGAGATTCAGG
Source organism: Magallana gigas (assembly GCF_902806645.1). Classification (NCBI taxonomy): domain Eukaryota; kingdom Metazoa; phylum Mollusca; class Bivalvia; order Ostreida; family Ostreidae; genus Magallana; species Magallana gigas. The sequence goes on along the minus strand of NC_047567.1, from coordinate 20,498,592 downwards.
GGGCCCAGGTTTGAATCCTGGTCTGGTCTGTCTTTATTTCTCCCATCTTGTTACAACAGCAGTTTTATGCCAACCTATTTAATTCATTGTGATTTACTAATAGAAATCAACACCATTTATCCAATGTAATTTTAAGGCTTAAAAAATTTAATCGAAGAAAAAGCATGCGGCTTTTCTTCTCGAATGCCCGAACAAAACTGAAACGGAAGTAATCTTGTGCATTATGGGTAAACACTAGATGATACCACAAGGGTGGTCTCAAAAGTTCAGGCATGATCGTAGGCAGCTCGGGGAAAATGCAAAAAGTTGATGCAGGTAAGTATAGATATCTCATAAACAGGGGTTTTACCTTTACAAACCTCCAATCTGTGCTGGTAAGACGGTAGCAGGACTTTTAGGCCCCAAGATGTTTAGGCCCTTCATTGATAAGACGCTTAGGCCCCAACATGTTTAGGCCCCAAGATGTTTAGGCACCAGTCTACATTTTTCTAAGTTAATTATAATTTTATTTTTTAAATGAATAATGGTTTAGGCACCAGCATACATTTGTATAAGTTAATTATAATGTACATTTTATTTTTTAAACTTCATTTATTTTAAAAATTATAAAGAAGTATAATGTGCATCTTATGCATAATTTATTAATTTTTAAATATCATATTATTTTGTTCCATCCTATTATTTTCTGTATTTAATTTTCTAATAAGAGATCAAAGAAACGGTAAAGACTTTCATTTACCTTGTGTATGACATGAATTAAATTGTTAAAACAACCCCCCCACCGTATCCTGCTCCCTCTCTAGATAGGTGCTAATTTGGAGAAGATAATGAAGAGATCTTCTAGTAATACAATGAGGGTTTCACACCTCACTTTGGAAGTAAACAATGAAGAGACGGGTCTCCAAAAGAAGACAGGCCAAATACAAGTTAAGCTTCATTGGCAGAAAAATTACATAATTTTGGGAGATAGAAATATGATCACATAAATAATATTTCACTTGTATTTGGGTAATAAGTAGGTGAATTCTTTTGGGATATATAAGGGTTCTTAAAAATATTATGTATAAATCAGTTGCCATAAATAAGCTTACTGAACAATTTTATGACATTCAAGTGTTGTATAATTCCGATAATAGAAAAAAATACAATAATTTGTTTTCTTCTCTTGAAATATCAATAATGAAATACTTCCCCTTATATAACATTTGTTCGTTTCTTTGTGATGATAGTATGATTTGATCATGGTATTAACTGATTTAAAGCACGGACACATAACCATGCTGGATGATACTATCATTGATAGCGTGTGAATGCAAGTTTATAGCATAATGTTTTTCGTGTTTAAAGTTTTTCAAGAACTTGTATATAAAGTAAACAACGCAATGTTTGCGTAAAGATTGTTAGTTTACTACAAATTAAAGTAAATTGCATTTATTGTCTCGAAAGTGCTTAAAAGCCATGTTCTTTCAACTATCAGTTATTATTATAAACAACAGGTGCCTAAACATGTTGGGGCCTAAACATGTTGGGGCCTAAACATCTTACCTGGGGCCTAACCGTCTTGGGGCCTAAACATGTTGGGGCCTAAACATGTTGGGGCCTAAACATCTTACCTGGGGCCTAACCGTCTTGGGGCCTAAACATGTTGGGGCCTAAACGTCTGCAATTCTCTGTGCTAATCTAGATCAGTGCATTTTTTTAGTTAAGAGACCACCATTTATTGAAGCTGGTTTTAATGCATGAAAGAAATTAAAATAGCTATACATTGTATGTATACAGTCATGTAACAGCAGCCCCAAGTATATGCAGTGATCTTGTAAGTGACATATAAATGTACAATTTTTTATTTTATAAATGAAGACAAATTGAAATTACCAGTAAGGGTTTTTTTTTTTTTATCTTATATGCCTGTTGAATGAAATACAATATATACTTAATCGTGCAGTAAGAAATTGTACATGAAGTAATACATTATTTTCTTTTTGCAAATTAAGGATGAAGGAAATGAAAATGTAGAAAACCTGGCATTGGACACCAAAGCTGCCCTGGGAAAATTCAAAGGTGCCCAAGTTAAAGCTGAGGGACTAGGTCAGTATTTGCTTTGATGGCTTTGCTGAATACAGGGTTATGTATAGAATATATTGATTAACCTTATTATTGGCCGTCAAAAAGTAATACTCTCTATGCATGAATTTTCACCAATAACAAAAATGTTTTATCTATGAGAAACTCTTCTCATGATTTATATCATGTGAATATTGAAAATGTAAGGGAATGTTCAATAAACTTCTGAATGTAATATAAGTTTGTAATTCTAAAGTATAATTTGTTTACAGATTTCTCTGACAGAATAAGTAGGTCCAGGAGAACTGGATATGATGTTGAGAAGACAGAGTATGAAATGGTAAAGAGAACTCAAAAAGTGTTGAATACTGTAAACCAACTTTTATTCACTTGCGAGAAATTTTTGCAAGGGTCGCGAGGGCCTCGTAGTTGCGAGTATTTCTTGCAAGTTGGATAAGGCTTGAATGCGAACATTGTGTGACAAACCAGTTTACCGAAAGTAAATAGTGAAATAAATTCGTTGCAAATAAAAGTTGGTTTACAGAATGCATGCAGTACTAATTTATTTTTGATTTCATGTCTTGATCTCAGTGACTAAACTCCACTTGTTGTCAATGCAGTTGGAGGAAGGCGCCAGTAAGATAGAGACTCCCCAGCAGAAGTTACAGAGACTCCAACATGAGATCCGCGAGCTTGGCGAGGAAGTCAACGCGATTCAGGAAAATGTGAAGAAAGACGCTACGGCGGAGAAAATCTCCCCGGTGGACATCAGCAAACAGCTGGAGTATCTACAGCACCAGCTTAATGACCTTCACCTGGAGAAACTGTTGGGGCCAGAGGCCAAGGTCGACCTCTCAGATCCTCAAGGTCAATTAAAGAAGTAAGCTTTTGATGTTCAGTTTTTGATTTTAAAACATGCAACAGCTAAAGTAATTTACAAGCATTGTGATTTTATTTTTTACGATATTTGAACTTTTAAATATGAAGATGGGAACGTTTAAAATAAAGTTGACGTCTATGATAAATTTTGATGTACCAAAAGGCGTATGTACATATACCATACATAATTTTGTTGTTTCTTGCTAGACGCCTTCTGACTGAATTGGCTGCCTATAAACCAACAGAAGGTAAAGCACCAGCTGGGGCCAAAACCGACAGCAGTTGTGTGACCTATGAACTGTTTTACAGACCAGAGCAGGCACAGTTCAGCAGAAATGCCAGGGTAATTGCATGCAATCTCACTTTGTGCTTTTAAATTAATTGTTTTAATCATAAAAGAAGAAAAAGAGTGATATTATAATTAGAAAATCACATGTTTATCTACAAAAAAATTATTGTAAATTGACATATATATCCATAATTATTCATAATTATCCATTATGATATTAGATTATTATGATAAAGGTTTATGAAAATGTATTATTTACCCTAACAAACACTATTTTAACAAATATGCAACTTATGTTTTGTGCTACATAACCTATACCTTGCATATTTCCTTAGGTGGCCAAGCTAGAAGAGAGACTAGAGAGGCTGGAGGCAGTGCTGGGGCAGGGGTCAGATAAAGTGGTCAGTGTACAGACTATCCTATCTCATGGCTATTGAAAGTTTAAAACAGTTCTAAGTTTATACCGAATTCACAGTTTTAAAAACCAAACTTAATTTAAACATTCTGTATTTCAGGGAATCTTAACTGCTGACACGGACAACAAGGGTGTTGTGGTAAGTGTTTGTCTGTCTGTCTCTCTGGGGTTTTCAAAATGGCAACAATACAGGAAATTATCTTACTAAAAAAGAATATTTTTAACATTGGGTGCCTGTGGATTGGAATATGATAAAAATATCCGAGTCATTCTTGAAAGTAAATTAGACGAAAACAGACAATATTTTAAAGGTGGCCTAGTATTCAGGACACTCCAGTATATTTTGTTTTTTAGTTGTGGTTTGTTGTTATATATACATAATGTTAGTTGGGGTATGTTTTTATGTATACATGTTGTTGTTGTTGACAGGAGTCTGTGGGGGTACTGAACTCAAAGCTGTCCCTGCTGGAGCCCAGTAACCTGGACCAGGTGGACGTCCGTCTGGCCAGTGTCCTACAGAAACTCAACCAGATCGGAGAGAAGAAATCAGGTCAAGCTGACCTCGATAGACAAAACAAGGTAGAGTCTAGCAAGGAAGAAAGGAAATTTAACATTGAATACTGCAAATCCCTCATGTGAATCAATTACAGAACAATTTTGCTATAACCCATTGAAATATTGGATCATAAAATTACTCATATCTGAACAATTAAGTGATTATGTGACCTTCAACTTTACCTCATTTGAGACTGAGGCTGTCAGTGGAGAAGAGTTTAAAGTCTTATTTTGAGCATTAGTAAGGGTGTAGATTTTCTTACAAAGAGAATCTCTAATTATACCCCCGCAAACGAAGTTTAGGGGGGTATATTGGTTTCACCCTGTCCGTCTGTCCGTCTGTCCGTCCGTCTGTCCGTCTGTCTGTAGACGCAACTTTGTCCCCCCTATAGAATTTTTTATTACTGCATGGAACAGTTTGAAAATTTGTTCATTTGTTGAACACCATCTGAAGATGTGCACCTGCAATTTTTTTTAAGATCAGACAAGATTTAATGATTTTATGACAGTTTTCATTTTCCTTATTCTATATATTGTACACTAATGTTGAAAAGTAAGGGAGGTAATCCTTACAGATTTTATTAATTAATTAATAGAAAACACTCTAAAATATATTTATATAAATACATCCAGATGGAGTTTTTTGTCTTTATGTCTTAATTAATAAAAAAAATTTATTTTTTATAAGTATTCTATCAACTGACAATGCAAAGTTTTTGTTTGTCAATGATAAATTCTTATGAGCTAATGAGAACATCAAAGACAAGTGTGGCTGAATTCATTTGTCCCAAGGGAGCCATTATCTGAGCCATGGTTCAGATGGAGCATGTGTCTAGGGGAAATTGATAATCTGTAAAATGGGTGATGGTTTTGGGGCTATTTTAAAACTGTTTCATGTAAACCAAAAGGTCTATCATTATAAGGAAATAAATAATATAATTATTAATAAAGAAGTTAAACTATTTTTAAAGGTTGTTTAAATTTATTTGTCAAGTAATTCGTGAAGTGACCCTATTGGGCATTAATTTAAATGAAATTCAAAATTACTGATATGATTGTAGTGTTTTGGCAATTTTAGAATTGTTTGTAATATTAAATTTTCTTTTTTACATATTTTTACATAGTATGGTAATTATGGTAATATTTGGGAGTTTATTAAATTTAACAAGCTCATCAAAGAAAATCATAGTCCTATGGGATCAATTTTCTGATATGGAGTTCAATTGTGCCATAGGAAAAAGTGAGGGAGATTTGAAACAACTACAATGTAATTGCATTTGTCAAGACTCTTATTAGAAAGATATTGAAAGTTTTATCAACAGAAGAGCATTGCTTGGCTACCGGTATTTCTATTCACTGCAAAGGGAGGGGTTATTGTCATTTTGTTGGTTTTTCTTTAAATCAATTAAATTAAAAAAAATATATCATCAAATACATACATTTGTAAATGTATTACTGTTATAGATATGTATTTACAGTGAAATTCTGACAATTTTGATTTTGATTTTTCTTTGTTAACTATTTTTTTTTTTTTTTTACATTTCTAGAATTTTTTTTTTGTATGTGTTCCAAACCTTAATTATTATTCAATTCAATTATTTGTCCCATATGAAATTAGCCTAGCGGGGGTATTAGTCCCATTAGGACAGTTCTAGTTTATATTAAAATGGAATTCTAATGGTCGTCTTTTTTAAAAATCAAATTTTGTTTTATAGGTAACAGAGTTGTATGATATGGTGAAGAAATGGGACTCTATAAGAGACACTTTGCCCCATGTTGTGGACAGACTGGTGTCTCTCAAAGACCTTCATGAACAAGGTATTGTAAAGTACAAAATAATGAAATATATGTAGATCCTATACTGAAGTGTAAAAATCATTTATGAAAACAGATTACTTCTAAGCATGTTGTGCTTTATACTTCGTAATTAAATTATTTAAATTTTCAAAAAATTGCAAGAATTATGTTAAATTTTTTGAAATAATTGACAGAGAAGTTAAAATGCATTTTCAATCAGTTAACAGTATGATGTAATAACAGTGTTTTTTTATGGCGTTGGGCGAAGCTCGAAAGCCATCTAGGGATCGTACGTCCGGAAGTTACATTTTTAGGAGCCAAACAACTCAAATGAGTGCAAAGTTTTCGTATGTGTTTGAAGAAAAATAGATGACATACTTCAATTTCGAGCAGAACTGTACGTCAACAAAACAAGTTTGCTGATTCGTAATGGTTGCCGTCTTTAAAAATGTTCACATTTTATTGAAAACAATATGTCTCGGTTTCAGCGGATAAATACACTAGCACCGAGACACATGCGATAGCTGGGCTTACATACTCAATTTGGTTATGAAATGTACTAGCCTGCAAAATAGATTATTTTGTATCCATATCGAAAATTGACAATGCACAAATGTTTGATCTTGTAGAAACAAAACTTCCTAATCGAGCGATAAGTACATCTACAACCAAAAGTTAAGTGAACTACTTTCACTTTGTAAACAACGTGAATGGGTGCTTTCTTTTATCTTCCCCCGATATTTTCGGCCCGTGTCATTTGGACCCTTGTGAATTTTAGATGAAATTGATAATAAGAGACAGAGTGGTTATCAGCAGTATACAATATATAGAATTAAACACAAAAATAATTTTAATATTTATTTCCATATAAATAGAGAAAAAAATATAAAAATTTTATAACTCCTAAGATATTTCTATAAACTTAAATTTTCAATTAAAATTCAAAACTTTTTAAGAGGTGAGCAAATTTGTAATGAATTGTAATTTTATTAGTTATGTGATAAATAACATTTTCTATTTTTTTATTAAAGTTGACTAATGTATTTTTTATTTTTTATTTTCGATAATTTATGAAAAAAATACCAGCTTTTGAACATGGTCATTTTTTGGCAAAATATTGCATATAGGGTACCCTCATTGTACAGATAAGTCCTCCTACAGTTTTCAAAATAGGAACAGTTCTTTTGCAGATCAATTATACATATATCAGAGGTATGCATATTGCTAGGATTTTGATTTTCGATAATTTATGAAAAAAATACCAGCTTTTGAACTTGGTCATTTTTTGGCAAAATAGTGCATATAGGGTACCCTCATTGTACGGATAAGTCCTCCTACAGTTTTTAAACTAGGAAGCTGTTCTTTTGCAGATCAATTAAACATATATCAGAGGTATGCATATTGCTAGGATTTTGATTTTCGATAATTTATGAAAAAAATACCAGCTTTTGAACTTAGTCATTTTTGGCAAAATATTGCATATAGCGTACCCTCATTGTACGGATAACTCCTCTTACAGTTTTAAAGATAAGAAGTTGTTCTTTTGCAGATCAATTATACATATATCAGAGGTGTGCATATTGCTAGGATTTTGATTACTGATAATTTGTGAAAAAAATACCAGCTTTTGAAGTTAGTCAATTTTTAGCAAAATATTGCATATAACCTCATTGTACGGATAACTCCTCCTACAGTTCTCAAGATAGGAAATTTTTCTTTTGCAGATCAGTTATACATATATCAGAGGTGTGCTTATTGCTGGATTTTGGTTACTGATAATTTATGAAAAAAATACCAGCTTTTGAATTTAGTCATTTTTTGGCAAAATATTGCATATAGCGTACCCTCATTGTACGGATAACTCTTCTTACAGTTTTCAAGATAAGAAGTTGTTCTTTTGCAGATCAATTATACATGTATCAGAGGTGTGCATATTTCTAGGATTTTTATTTCTGATTATTTGTGAAAAAAATACCAGCTTTTGAACTAAGTCATTTTTAGCAAAATATTGCAATGGGGTACTTTATTTCACTGGATATGGGTTGACATGGATTATGGATACAGTTCGCATATAAAAAGAAAACCCAGTTAGCTGTCACATTGACAGCTTTTCACTTGTTTAAAAAATTATTTAGGTTTTTACTCTTCAAATTAACTTTAACTTGACGCCATTGTGGCCCTTCAGGCCTTTGATTTAAATTAGGTTAAATATTTTATTTTTGTGTATAGCTCTACTGTTCTATCAGATATCATATTTTCTGTTTATAGCTTAACCATTGAATCAGATATCATGTTTTCTGTTTATAGTTTTACCATATAGTCAGATATCATGTTTTCTGTTTATAGCTATACCATTTAGTCAGATATCATGTTTTCTGTTTATAGCTATACCATTTAGTCAGATATCATGTTTTCTGTTTACAGCCCTACAGTTTAGTCAGCTGTTGTCACACCTAGACAATGCCCAACAAGAGATTACCACCACACTAGGGGCTCATGGAGACATGATGAAAAAGGTAAGGCTCAGGTACTCATGATATAGATCAAACAGTTACCCTGACATGACAAAAGGTCATGGTCATTGATAGTGAGAGGTCTTGCTTAATGTCATGGACATTGATTGTAAGGCTAACATCAAATTAGTCTAGTGTGTTTGACATTTTGATATAAGTTTGGTTCATTTCGCAGTATCATAGTTGTCAATAAGGTGAAAGATTTGAAGCAAACCATATTCTCACTTACTCTTTTGTAATCTCTGTAATTTTATTTTTTGTATAATGAAAAATTAGTATACTGGGTACTTGGGCTAAAGCAGCTAGATTTTGTTGATATTCTTTAATCGAAACATTCATCCTTTAAATAAAAATACCTTTGCAGGTATCTTTTTAATAGATTCTTAATTCTTTTTTCAGCTGCAAGCAATGTTCAAGGAAAACAGTGGCACAATCCAAGCAAATTGTGAGAGTCTAGACCAAAGAGTGAAAGCTTTGGGCAAGTGAGGTCCATCTATCTGTGTAACCAGTTTATTCCATTCAACCATCATATGTAGTTTAATATGTACATGTACTGATAATTTATTGGTGTCCTGGCTTATACCCTCCAACATTAGGAGCAAAGAGTGTAGCGTGAAGCAGGATGATGAATTTCTGACCAAGGGCTATTTATCATTGTGCTAAAGTGGTTGTAAGTTGCCTTTATATTTTGCCTCATCTACATGAATAAGATTTTGACTTATCGGAATATTGTATGAATTGTACAACCATATCTATTGACTTTTTCTGCACAGCTTATTCATTTTCAAGATAGTCATTATAAAGAAATGGGTACATTATACTTTATTGTGTAATTACTATGATCAGTATTTGGTGTGTAAACAATTCAATATCAATACTTTAATATTAGGTAGACTGCAGTCTTTCTACTTGGACCCATGACTGGCATGTTTAAGAAATTAAGATTTTTGTTCTGGATATATTATCGCCACATTGGTTTTAATTTCCAAAGAACATTCTTATAATACCTGATACATGCATTTAGCATGTTGTTCACATGTCGCGTAAACCAGATAGGATGTTTGTATCCTAGAACACATTTATTTGGTGTATGTCAGCTTAAAGAGGTTCGATCCTCTGATTTTGGGTAGCCATTTTGTGTTACCTCTAGTCTGGAAATTCTGTGTCATATATGAAATCTACTTGTAAATTCCTTTTTTACAATGCCAAATAAACTTTATTGAATAAAATAGTGAAGAAAAAATTCCATGTTTAGAGAGTGTAGTAAGGGATTATATTTTGTGGCGGAAGGTTTTTAAGAAGAAAATGAACATTTTTCATAACTCAGTTGTTTTAGAGTACCGTAATTTTAGCTTTCTTATTTTCCGTGCAGACCAAATTTTCAGATAGTTTATGCATTGGGATATCTTCGTATTGTTTCAAAGAACATATTTCAACAATATTTCAATATTTCTATCGACATATATTGGCATGTTTAAGTGATATTTCATAAAAGTAAAGAAAAAATCAACTCCAATTTTCCCCTAAAATTAGCTTATTTCATGCCATATCTCAAAATTTACATTATAGACCCATACTTTTGGTTTTATTTTCTGAATATTTAAGTTTCTTTTCACAAGTCTGTCATAATTTGAGAAAAAGTTTGAGACTTTTAAATTATTTAATTGCATTTTGAATCGTTTATGAATAAAAATAGTATTTTTTCAGTGCAAAAAGGTCAAAATATCAATAAGGTGAAACAATTGCAAACTTTTTCATTATGATAATTTTAATTTTATTAATTCTAAATAATGTAAATTTGTATTTGATACCATGGTTCATTTCGATAAAAAATTATAGAGGGAAAAGCGATTTATGTGCAATTTGCATTCTCAGTGCAGAAAGGTCATATTAAATACACCGTAGCACCGAGAGGAGCATATAGACCCCAAAATTTTGTTTTGAATTTTGGTTTAGATATGTGTGTAGATATTTAAAGAATACTTTAGAAAAAAACTTAGAGACTTTTGATCGCAGGATCCAACGTCCTTAAGTAAGGTTTGTAGCTATTGTACTTCATTTTATGAAGTTAGTCAAATTTAGTGATGCCAGTTACATGTACACATAACTGTTCATTCAACAGTCCATATTATTGTGCAATATTTTTTTTTTCTATTTCTGTGCTGGGATGGATGGCTACTTATTTTTAGTGCTATTTTTTGGTATTGTTGCATGGAGAAATATTGGACTGACTTCTTATGTTAGAATCTGACAAATAAAGAAGAACAAAATCTATCAATGTGTTTTATAATTTTATTTTCATAAAAATTTTATTTATTGCTCATAAAATTGTATGATAACTTAATCGTACAACTAGAGCAAAACATTTTGAGTGCAAACCGAATGATCTTATGGGTTTTTTTTAAATTTAAATATAATAAGCAAAACCAACAATTTCCAAAGGACCATCGTATAAACAAACTTGAATTTAAATTTTCCATCCTCCATAATAAACAAGACAAGCAATTTTCCCATGGTGATACTAGAAACAGTCTTGGAACTTCAATATAAAAGCCTGCAAATTGATTGGTAACAATTGATGTAATATGGTGGCCTTAATACTTTTGTTCTCCCAAATCTCTTCTGAGAAAATGTCTTGGAACTTGCAAGAATATAATAAATCACGTCCAAAGGAGGCTTATGGAGTACCCAAATAAATCGATTTTGTGGTCCTAATCTTCTAAAGTTGGTTAAGAAGTTGTGTTTTGCCAGCCTGAGGGTACTTGCACGATGTTTAGTTGATAGATCAACTTAGAAAGTGAGAAGACGTACATGCAGAGCCATTTTAATAATACCCTGTTGTGTCAAACAGCTATTTGTGACGTAGGCGTGTTTATTTTCATTAGTCGATCATGGCTTATTGTAATTTATAAGGAAGATTTGACCAACTCTAGAATATTGTTCTTGCGTAATTTGTGGATTTTTTGCTTTGGACGTACGTCATTTTCGACTTGTAATGATGCAAGAAGTAGACTTTTACATACTGTGGTTTCATTAATATTCAATGGTATCAATTTTCGTTGATAAAGTGAAAATCACAGTTTCAAGGATATTTAAATTCATGGCCAATGACCCCATCAATACAAAATGTTAATAGAAATTTCATTTCAATTATCATTTAAGTTCGTGGATCAACTTAAAAACGAAATCCACGAAAATTGGTATTCAACGAAAATTGATGAAACCACAGTAATACTGAAGGTTCTCCGTTTTGTTAAATCGCTTTTTCTTCATACATGTAATATAGAAAAATTAACGGTTATTGAAAAAAAACCCTACAAAACATTAACGATGAATGAATGTTAAAGATTAGAGGATAATTATGCAATACAAAAATATCGTTTCTGAAGTTTCGTTGATTTAATTTTTCAACCATTTTAACATACACATACACCGCAAGCAATTAGTAATGAAACAAAAAAGACTCACTTCACTAATCTACAGGTCATGGAAGTTACCTTGATTTGCAACATTATTTTTTTTTATGAAATATGTGAGGTTAATACGGTAGAGTTTACCAGTGCACTACGTAGATCTAAATCTAAATACACACTGTATATTTGAAAAAAAAATCGACATAGATTTAAAATTACTTTCCTTATCCAAACCACAGTGTATATACAACTAAATATAAAGATAATTTCAAGTGCATGGAAAACACAACTATAGCTAAAGTCAACAGCTAAAAGCAAATGACATGATGTTTGGAACCACATGTACTTGTAGAAAGTCTCAATATAAAATAAAAGTCACACAAGTGGCAACTAATAAATTGGCTCAACTGTTTCATTCCATCTGGTGTGGTCTGAAAAAAAATACAGGAAAACTTAAAAAAAATAATAATAATTCTATTAAATTGTACATAACATATTTTGCCAGGAGGTATATTTTCGGTCATTCTAAAATGTAAATTTAAAGAAATTTGAATTTCCCCGTCTAGATCCGCGCATGCTCTCTTGCAGTTCTGTTTCATACTCACTCTATATCATATAACGGCGTTTGCGACCTAATGACCAGGGCGAACCGTCTCTCGGTGTTCGGTTCGTCCATGTGAAGCAGACAGACATATGACCCCGCCTCCAGGGAGTAGACGGCGGGGGCGGAGCTCCCCATGATGAACGGTCCGTCATCTCCGTCCGTCATCCGTACGGCGTCTCGGTAATGTTTGTACAACCAGTCTATTCCAACGGGAACACTCTCCCCCTTTAGCTATTAATAGTAACATTTAAACACTATAATATTGCAATGCCTTTGTTTACACAATAATTATTACAGTACTGTGGAATATTTACCCAACAGAAGGGAAAACAGGAATACAAAATCTATCAGTCTTTTTATAAAATAAATCTTTAATTCACCTGGGCCTGTTTTTTTTTAATGAATTGTTCAGTTGTTATATAATTGTAGCTGCAATAAATTATCGGCCTCCTAAAATTAATGCAATTAAAGAAAGAAATGGGCGTTTCTACGTTAAAAATAAATCATTATGTTCCTGGGCCGTTTAGTTTTAAACAAAAAATGTGTCTATGTGATAAGAATTTTAATAAGTTTTTAAAGACTTTATAAAAAAATTTAATACCTTGAAAAGCTTTAAGCCAATAGGAGCTTTTGAATCCACCATTAACTGGAATTTTACTCTCTGGTCACCTAGAAAATGAACAATGGTGACCCATGATTAACTCTTTAGCAAGAAATAATATGAGTTTTCATTATTTTACACATGTAAAACACCTGTTAATTAGTAGAGACTTAACGAAACTGTAAATACAATAGCACATTCTCTCTCTCTCTCTCTCTCTCTCTCTCTCTCTCTCTCTCTCTCTCTCTCTGTCTTACTTGATTTGATCTTGATCTGTGGATTGATATGGAAGGTTCTGTTTGAGACCTGTCCCCCTGCGTTTGACCCTGCTCTCCATTGACCCGTGAGACACTTCACATGATCTAAATAAGTCATAATGAAATCTACACTGATTTCTTGATTCCCCCATCATTATTTCATAAAAACTTTTGAAATTAGTACATAAACAATATTTTTTCATATTCCCGGTATAATTACTATTAATAAACTGATCGATTGTTTGAGAATATTGAATGCAAAATACGATTGGCCATCACAGTAAATTTACCCTGCCTACTTGCATGTAAAATAAACACTCATACCTCGATTGTACAATAAAAACTTGATGAGAAATATTTAATTTTCCAAATACAAGAATAGAAAGATAGAGATTTTTTTCTCTCACACAAAATTAAAGCCAGTATTTGAAGGAAATTTTAAGGAAATTCAGACATGCGTAAAACATAATCCAATTTCGCTAGTAAGTAAAATCTAAGCTTCAACAGTATGACATACATTAATATTTATTAGATATAACTGTTTTCACGGAATGAGCGAATTAAATAAATAAATAAAGAATTAAAGAAATAAAAGACACTTTTATTACATAGATATATTAGATAAATTATTAAACAATACATCATCTCCGTAACTTACCGTAACTTTTCGCATCTTCCCCGTCACAGGTCATTATCGTTACTTCATTGGAGTCTATTTTCCTACGGAAATGTTTTTTAAAATGATATTGAATAAACAACTATTTAAACATTGTAAAATTTTAATGATAGCATATCACAATTGTGCTTTTTTATCCAAAAATCGTATGTGTTTAAAGTGACAGCTATTACACATTTATATAATTGTCAGAGTACAAAATAAGGGAATCAATTTATATAAATAACATATAGATCGAGACTAAATTCATTTTACATTTTGAGTGTCTAAGAAAACTAAAACTTTTACTGTGTTAGGCAGTATTCCACTTATAGCTATATACAGACATTAACAGATTATCAATAAAAATATAAAAAGTTATGAATATAAATCTTATTGCTAAACTGTATAGATCTCTTTAAGGACAATCATATAACATACACGTACGTGCAATAACTTTTAATTTGAAAATCATTATATTATATAATTTGGTTCTTACTTTACGCCCCCTAGCGGACCAGCGCTGAACAAGCGGAGCATGAATTCTCGTTCTTGACCTTCGTTCATGGCTGAAGGAATACAGACGTATTTTCCGGGTTTGAGTGAGAACCGGAAGGAGATCTGGGTATGCTCACTATACGTGTAGGTGAAGTTTTTACTGGGGATTCCCTCCTCTTGTAGAACAAGGATATCATCTGACGTATTCTCTAAAACCTTACATAGACATAGATATTATAAAAAATATTTCAGTGCACTAATCAAAACAATATATTCTGATTTATTCGAATTCTCTATAAGATTACACATGCAGATATTCATTTTTGTTTTATAGAAATGTTTCCATTCATTTACAAAGAATCAATAAAGCACAAGTAGTCACGATTCATGTGTATGATATATAGCGCAATTATGTATATAACCTCAATATAATTGAAATTATCTCGACCGGATTCAAAAGAAGCATAATTATTTTACCTGGTATAAGTCGGCCCGTATGCTCAGTTTTTGCGCTTTCCTCCGTTTTGTACGTTGGATAAGCTGAACAACAAATGGAACGATTCCATTTTGATCCAAGCCTATAAATAGAACCAACATTGTTATAATACGGACATTTTGTTAACGTTTTAGTTTTTACGTATAAATTTGATTTGCTTTGCCATTATTTTCAAAATATTAGCGAAAACACTTGTTTTCCAGTACCAATCACTTTGTCAATACAGTAAAACCCGCTTATAACAAATTGCGAGAGATGGACGATTTTTCTTTGTTATAAGCGTATTTATTTTTGTTATATCCTTCAAGTTTACAACATGTTATATAGTCATGGGAGAAGGAAAATCACTTAGCTGTAAGCGTCAATTCATTATAAGCGTGTTCGCTATAGCCGCGTTTTACTGTATTGTATATTCTTGCATCCTTGCATCTACTAGCTTGTGTTTACTAGGAAAATTCCTTTTAATATACATGCACTTCCTACTAATTTAACCTCTAACAACTAAACTCCCTCCCCCCCCCCCCCCTTTGTATAAATTTGATATATTGTAATTCTATGGAAAAGTAAACAAAGTACATTGTATGTACTTGACGAACAAACTTTTTTCAAAACAATGTTTCTAGATATCTTATACTAGTACGCTTTATATGTAATACTTATGCTAGTACTTTGTTCATCGATTTCAAACTGAAACTTTGGATTTTTCATCCTGTTCTGGAATCCACCGGCTTCTTCTCCTTGCCATTGACCATACAGACAGGTGCAATAGTCTGTAAGAGATGCATGACGACATTTCAGTTGGATGTTTGGGGAATAAGGAAATATCCTCTGAGTATTATGAGGTGATAATTTTGGTCGGGGCGTGGTCAAATCGAATAAAGCGATATATTTCATCACGCCCCGATTGAAATTATTTAAACAATAAAATGCTTTCTTTGGTGATTCATTCGGGATATGAAGGTAGCGACATTGCAGGAAAAATACATAACCCGCGTTAACCCGCTTGCGCATCGACAATACGCCTTTTGAATTTATTAGACTGTACGATACAAAATTGATTCGTAGTGTTATCATAGACAAAGACACCCAGAAATGTAAATATTATTTTTTCAACACAGCTTCGTTGTTATACATGTATATACAGTACATGTAAGTAATTTTATGTAACTTACTGAGTATCGTACACTCTATTAAGTTACCATGGCTGTTCTATTCTAAATATTCTATTTAACAGTGACTAACTGAGAGAATCGGACCGTCCGTCGCTGTCAAAATCCGGAGTGATGTTACAAATGGTCAGGGTAGTGAACAGGTACAGGAAGTGCTCCAGTGAGATGTAGAACTCGCCGTCATCTTTGTTCGGTCCCTCAATGATACCCTGAATACTCTGCCATTCCCGACTCCTTTAAAAAAAGATAGAATGAAAAACATTTAGAAAACTCGTGACTGTGAATTTCACGTGATATTAACGTGAATTTCAATTAAGGCACAATTGTCTGTATACATTGTGTATTCATTGGATTTATGGCGTGTCCTTCTTACCCATCAGAATATGGTCCTATCCACTCGGTTTTACCCCAAGGATTTCGCAACCGGAACAATCGAACTCCTTTTGCCTACATAAATTATCAGTATTTAGTTCTTTGCTATTATAAACATATTCCAGATCCAATGTGTAAAAGTGATCGAGAGTTATCTCTCTTAAAAGCGGGAATTTTGAAATGTGAACTTACTGTAACGGCGCCGTTTATTGTGTACTCGTGTGATCCGAGAAGGCCATACTTCTTGACAAACGTGCCCTGAAGGTCAGAACAATAGATTTATATACTAATAGCATACATTGATGTTTATATCATCAGACACCTGTGACACTGTGTTAATTAAATTCATCGGACGTCGATTTCCGAAGATTTGATTTTTAAGTATATCCTCAAAATTCAAACATCCGTGACCTTAATTGTAAAAAATGGGGAATAGATGCCATGGAATACTGATTAAATAACGCATGTTAATTAGTTTTTCAAAGTGAAAATCATAAGTACCATTTGTCATAAGAATAGGTGGAAACAAATTTCACAAGAGATCTACTTGGATAATTTTATGTGAACATAATAAACAGTTAACTTGTAGACAGTTAAAAGAAATCTCAAGCTACTATATAAAACTTTAAGTAAATACGAATATACTACAGGTAAAAGACAATGAGTGTTAACACAATATCTACAGGTGTAATTATTGATTTTCCAAGTACAGGACTTACTGGGGTGCCGCACGTAACCGCAGCGTTCGAATAAAGGGCGTTCCTGACACGTGTGTGTAGTTGGTTAGGCTCCATGTCGAGTTTTTTCAGGTCGAAATCTTCCGGCACGCCCCCTGTAAGTGCCATGTAGGAGTCGGACGATACCCCGCCACTCACCTCTGTGTAACTCCCATACATCCTGAAAACAAGTTCGTTGAAAATTTAGATTTGAAACAAGCGAGAAGAAGACCAGGGGTTACCTGCAAAAGTATTGAAATTAGCTGAAATGCTACCATAACAGTAGCTAGAGACAGATAGCCATGAAAATAAAACCATTCCTCTGGCGCGGAGAAAATTCAGGTTAAAGTATCTCCATTTTCCGGTTTTTTAAGTGGATATTACATTAAATAAATTGCTGGATTTTGGATTTTACCTGGTTTACTGGATTTAATGATTAATTAGTACTTCCTATACATGCATCTAGAAAGATTAATGAAATGATGATCGATGGAGAGAACCATGAATCCTGATACAATACTGCAAACAAACTTTTATTCACGTGTGAGAAAATTTCGTAAGTTTAGCAAGAACATCGTCGTCGCGAATAGCTCTCGCCGCGAACAAGTTCTTTCCTATTGTTGTTTATAGCAGCAAGAGTCTGGATAGATCGAGTCGCGAAACATAGTCGACGCGAACTAGACATAAGTTTATCCCCAGTTCATCGAAATAAAGTTAACGCAAATAAAAGTAATTTGATTTATATTATATTTACCTAGCGAAAGCTTTCTCCAGAAGGGACACCCACATCTCGTTAGGATCAGTGACAGAGTGGGCGGAGTAAATCTGTTTTTTGTAGATGATTGGCAGATAGTCGTCAACGAAGACGTCATCCCAGATACCAAAGCGCCAGAATCGACAGTGGAAGATGCCGTCATAGTTCTGAGGTTCCACGGGGTAGGAGTCACGGGGAATAATCTGAAAATGACTTCCCGTGTTCTAAATCTGGCCTGTTTGTGCTCTGAAAATGACTTCCCGTGTTCTAAATCTGGTCTGTTTGTGCTCAATGTTTTTGTAATGAATTATTAGTTAGATTGAAATTATCTTACATGTAAATTTAAGGATTTTGTTTGCATAAGCAGTATTTCTCAGTATAAATATACATGAACGTTTTGTACTTGCATTTACTGAGTAAGTAAACATGCGCTCCATTCACTTAGTACTACGAGTGGAAACGGTCAAAAACAAAAGTTAACTTTGTAATTGTAATGATTTTGCTATCTTTAAGATTCGCGGCCATGTTCTTACCCTGCGAAGAAGTTTGGGTTTGTCGGCGATATTGGCCACGGAGGCGAGGAACCAACAAGTTCCGATAGATCCCTGACCAATGTCATAGCGTGAGGTACCCTCAGAGAACAGACATGGTTTTTCGGCGAACTCCTAGGAATTTAGAGGTTAGAATGATCGTGACAAACAAATAAGGACCATTAGCAAATTCTGCAGGAATAAGTTTTGAGAATAATTCACAATCCAGAATTAAAATGAGTATCAATTAATTGCTTTCAAAGAGCTTTCAGAAAGATATTTTGTCGATAATTGAGAGTTTTTGAATGCATTAAAGTTATGTTGATCTTTCTAAAACATTTTTGTATATTTTTGAATATCTCAACAATAAGATATTTTCATTACTACAATGACTTGATATAATAACTATAACTAACACTTACCTTCGGACGTTTCCACTCCAGGGGCTTCCGGTTATGATCTTTGCCCATGGCAACCCACAGGGGAAATTCCTCGTCAGTGTACAGCTGGCCGGGAGACACTCTCGGGCGAACCTCGTATTCGTATTCTTCCGGATTAGACCGGAAATCCATTTGCATCTCAAACTGACCCAAGTCATTTTGAACGTATGCTTGCCCAATTTTAGGACCTCTAGGTTCTACAAAGTTTTTGCCATTTCATTATCACAAACTGATCAAGGACATTGAGCATGGCTAATTTTGTTATTACAAAGCAGAGTGGTTAATTACATTCAGTAGAAAGGAAATCGTGGCTCTAGCTCTTTTCAACTTTAATTTTTGAATTTCCATTTTTTTCCTCTTTTGTTATTACGATATTTTTTTTCAATTTCAGACGAATGTACTTAAATCCACCGTACATCTTTATCAACACCATGTAGATAATGACACGATCAAAATATACAAGTTGCACGATTTTGGTTTAATTTTAATTGTGTCTACATAATATGCTTCTTTCTAACATCACATTCAATTAACAACGTAATTAACATGAATACGATTTAATCTTATTTTAATATTCGAAAACTCCTAGTTCAAACGGATCAAATTTCAAGATTAAAGTTGGAAACTCCAACTTTCAAGTTGGCTTTTTCCAAGATGAAACAACGTGGCACTTATACGCTTCCGTAATATAGCTACTATAGTTCAACAGTGTATGAATTGTGAAAAGAAGTAAGTTAAAATAACTATCTATAAAAAATCAGTGAACTACAACAATCTTCCCCTTTTGAAGGAGAAAAATAACAATATTTTATTTTAAAAGTACTTATATCTATTTATCCCATTCAGATCTGATCGATTTCGTTTTGCAAAATAACTCAAAGGAAGTTTAAAAAAAAAACCTAAACTGTATACATACCAGGGCTTCCGTATCTAAATATTTCTTCTGCTGTGCGAAATAGAATTTCCATCGCTATAAATTTGCAGACCCTCTCTGTATTGCGTCGATGTCGGTATTACCGTATATTACAATGGGTTTTGTTTTCTTGCATTGACCTTTTTTGTACCACCGAAGAAATTTCTCCTTTTTTAAGTATAGCTTCGTTTTATGGTATGGGATGTTATAAATGATCAGCAACAATAGACAGAGGTATCATTTACAATGGTATGGAGCGCTGAAACTGAAAACAAAACCTTGTAAATAAACTGTATGAATATTTATACACGTACAATAATGTACAATAATTGCTTGAACGAAATTTAACGCCTTCAAAATAGACACAATACCCCCCCCCCCCCCCCCCAAAAAAAAAAAAAACCAAAAAAACAAAAACAAAACAACAACAAAAACAAACAAAAACAGCATTTCAAAGTTTGACCAAGAAGCATACACATATCAATTAAGTTTGAGAGACAAGCTTAAAGCGAAAGTAAGAATTGGAGATATGCCTCTCTTGCTTTAAATGTCTCTTCAGGTTACATATAATGATCAATTGATTAATAAACCATGAAGCTTACAAATATTTTTATGCACAACTTATTTAAGGCAAGGCAGTTAAAAAATGTTCTACCGACAGTTTTAATTTACTGTATGACAGGAAGTTGGCCGCGTTTTATATAGTAACGACTGTTAGTGTTACTTACACAAACCTCGATATTATCCACCATGGAAATTCCACACGTTTTTTCTTCCTTCTATCTTGTGTACATGTTGTTATGTTATTCACAAAGTATTGAGCGACGTCACGTGATGAATTTAAAATGACGGGTGCAAGCTGGTGAATCGGTAACGAGAGCTATCATATTCAATTGACTGAATGGCGAAGATTTTAAACTCTGATTAATAAGTAGTGTCATGCTTCAAAAAAGTATTTTTTAAACGGATTTCCTTTTGCTTGGGTATATGCAGGGGATAAAAAAAAAGAGAAAAAGAAACGGGAAGCTATTTTTTTTCACGAAATCAATTGAACAAAGCTGTGGATATCATCATCATTACAATAAATTGGGTATACAAAAAATCACGCATGTACATGTACTCATGAAGGAAATAGGGAAAATTTGAAACCTTTTCATAAATATGGTTTTTTTGGGGGATAATTATATGAGGATATATATTTACAAATAATTATAAACGTTTTGGAATATAAAACAATTTGAACTAAGGGACATATACTAGTACCATGCTCTGGGGTGATATCCAAAATCGGCGTCATATTTGAATATGATTGAATATTTTTCGCCCCAATTCAACGATACATGAACATTTAATGAACTATCATGTAGTTTCATTTTGTAGTGAGCTATCCAAAACTCGTTTGTGTGTGCTTTAAGAGGGCAAGATAGCAATGTCATTTGGAGATCTACAGTATCAAGACGATTGGGTTGGGAGGGGAGGGGGGAGGTGGCGAACAAATTAGCCATGCGATGTATTTAAATTTTTTAGAGATGATATTTAAACTATGAATTATTATTTAGTTAAATACATATTCATATTTTTTAGCTTTATAATTTCAATGCTTTCGTTCATCTTCAAACAGAGCCCCCCCTCCCCCTTTTTTAAAAGGGACTTGGACATGATTTGAATTAAAATTTTCAAATTTTATTTTTCCATTTTCAATGTTTATACTGATAAATATAGAAGTTTTTAATGCTATGTCAAATTTGTAAAGTCAAATATCAAGTTATAAGCACGTTTTTTCTTTCTTCTATCTTGTGAACATGTTGTTATGTTATTCATTAACTAAATAATGAGCGACGTCACGTGAAGAATTTAAAACGTCGGTTGCAGTCTGGTGAATCGGTAACGAGAGCTATCATATTGAATTGACTGAATGGCGAAGATTTTGGACTCTGATTAATATGTAGTGTCATGCTTCAAAAAAGTATTTTTTAAACGAATTTCCTTTTGCTTGGGTATATGCAGGGGGCGAAAAAAAAGAGAAAAAGAAACGGGAAGCTATTTTTATTTCACGAAATCAATTGAACAAAGCTATGGATATTATCATCATTACAATAATTTGGGTATACAAAAAATCAAGCATGCACTCATAAAGGAAATAGGGAAAATTTGAAACTTTTTCATAAATATGTTTTTTTGGGGGGATTATTATATGAGAATATATATTTACAAATACTTATAAACGTTTTGGAATATAAAAACAATTTGAACTTGTCGGCTTACTATAAGGGACATATACTAGTACCATGCTCTGGGGCGATATCCAAAATCGGCGTCATATTTGAATATGATTGAATTTTTCGCCCCAATTCAATGATACATGAACATTTAATGAACTATCATGTAGTTTCATTTTGTAGTGAGCTATCCAAAACTCGTTTGTGTGTGCTTTAAGAGGGCAAGATAGCAATGTCATTTGGAGATCTACAGTATCAAGACGGTTGGGGGGGGGGGGGGGAGGGGGTAGGTGGCGAACAAATTAGCCATGCGATGTATCTAAATTTTTTAGAGATGATATTTAAACTATGAATTATTATTTAGTTAAATACATATTCATATTTTTTAGCTTTATAATTTCAATGCTTTCGTTCATCTTCAAACAGAGCCCCCCCCCCCTCCCCCTTTTTTTAAAGGGACACTGATAAATATAGAAGTTTTTAATGCTATGTCAAATTTGTAAAGTCAAATATCAAGTTATAAGCACGTTTTTTCTTCCTTCAATCTTGTGAACATGTTGTTATGTTATTCATTAACTAAGTAATGAGCGACGTCACGTGATGAATTTAAAACGACGGTTGCAGTCTGGTGAATCGGTAACGAGAGCTATCATATTGAATTGACTGAATGGCGAAGATTTTGAACTCTGATTAATAAGTAGTGTCATGCTTCAAAAAAGTATTTTTTAAACGAATTTCCTTTTGCTTGGGTATATGCAGGGGGCGAAAAAAAAGAGAAAAAGAAACGGGAAGCTATTTTTATTTCACGAAATCAATTGAACAAAGCAATGGATATTATCATCATTACAATAAATTGGGTATACAAAAAATCACGCATGCACTCATGAAGGAAATAGGGAAAATTTGAAACCTTTTCATAAATATGGTTTTTTGGGGGATTATTATGTGAGGATATATATTTACAAATAATTATAAACGTTTTGGAATATAAAAACAATTTGAACTTGTCGGCTTACTATAAGGGACATATACCATACTTTGGGGGTGATATCCAAAATCGGCGTCATATTTGAATGTGATTGAATATTTTCGCCCCAACTCAATGATACATGAACATTTAATGAACTATCATGTAGTTTTATTTTGTAGTGAGCCATCTAAAACTCGTTTGTGTGTGCTTTAAGAGGGCTACATGTATATTCATATAATTTCAAGCCATCGTACGACTAAATATTTGGATATAAATAAGCAAACCCCGCTGGCTCCTCAATATGGCGTCAATTGAAGCTATGGGTTTTTAAAGTACAAAATCGATACGTAGTGTTATCACAAGCAAAGACACTGGAAAATGTAAATATATACGAGGGTTGTCCAAAAAGTTCGTGGACAATCGCGTTTTTGTCATTTTAAATGGGTTTATTTATACATATTGTATATCTAAATCTTTGTCATAAAATTTCAAATCAAACTAAAGTGGTTTTGAATGTCTTCCATGGAAATATAGTAAAATTTTAATCTATCAAAGGGTCGCGGAAAGTACGCACGGCCCAGCGTAAAAATTGTCCAAACTTTGTAATTGAGTTTTTAGATATAAATATTTGCAGTTTTTATAAAACATTTCAAAACTTCCTAATCTTCTATTGTGACGTAGTCTGTATGGTGTACGTCATTTTCATATGTCGTTTGAAAATATTTTCAAACCAGCAGATGACTTTTAAAAGATATTACGGCAACAATATGTCTTTAAAATTGCCTGAAAAAGTGACGTCATCTGAGCGCACGGAACAGCGCGCCATCATAAAATTGTGTCGACTGAAGAATAAAACAGATAGAAACAAAACAAACGATTAAGGAAACAGGAAAAACATCAAAATGGTTCGAGTTTACTTATCCACAAGTGGCACAAGTGATATTTTGATGGAATATGCGATTGTACCCTCTGACCAAACGGTGAATGCAGCATATTACTCTCAGATAGACCTAGGACTACGACTTTATAGAAAAGTCGTTATAATTAATCGTCAGACTGGGCCGTGCGGTCTGTATAGGCAATGTATATACATTTATAACTCCATAACAAAAATGTACATTACTCTGATTTTTATACATATACATTATTATACTCTATATTACAATATTATATACTTTCCTGATAATGGCGCTGTTATTATGAATGAAATTACATGTGTCCACGAACTTTTTGGACAACCTACGTATAAAATGCAACATATCGCATATTATGTTTGCGGCGTACTTTATGATGATATGTGCACGTACATCAAATTACCTATCTGCAGTTGTACCTTAAAATTTTGAATATGATTTATTACCATAAATTAAACTATATCATTATATAGGGGAAAAAATCCAAATATTTTGTGTTTTGAATTTAAATACTTTTCTAAATCTTTATATAGAAATAAGAGGGGCGGATGGTCATATCTATTTTTAGACTATATTGATTTCTTTAAAGGGACTTGGACACGATTTGAGATCAAACATTTTATTTTCATTTTTTATGTATAAAATGGTTTACTGGTGCATTTTAAATGATTGACCAGAATATTGAATGTTAAAGTCAAGTTACAAGTGAGAGACAGAGGTAAGAATTGGTTGTTATATAAACAAAGCTCGATTCTTTATAGTTGTTTACAAAAATGTAATGTAGAGAATAACCATTGCTTAGACAAAATGACATGTTAAAAACAATTTTAACCAACTCAATATCTTAGTAAATACTAGTATCAACAAAAGAAAGATACACTTCATTGAAACTTACACAAATACAAAATGCATGTAAAAAATGATTATATTCAAGCTTTCTTTACAAAACAAAGAATTATGAACTCTATATCTTGCTTTCAACTTGATATTTGACTTTACAAATTTGAAATAGCATTAAAAACTTCTATATTTATCAGTATAAACATTGAAAATGGAAAAATAAAATTTGAAAATTTAAATTCAAATCATGTCCATAACATAAAAATAAAACAGTCTAATGATATACTGATACAACAATGTTATAACAACTTAATATCTGAAACTTTACATCTCAAATTTTGTAAAACCATATTGGGGTTGAATAAGAAAAGTATGAACCATGCTTCACTTTCTGAACTAGGAAGATTTCCTCTACATTATGATATTGTCAATAGATTACTAAAATATTGCTACAGATTAGAAAATTTAACAACAGAGTTTCCTCTATTTAAAGATGCATTTCTATGTAGTAAAGAACTTCATTTCGCCCAAAATACAACTTGGTATTCCTCTATTGAAAAGCTACTAAACATTCTTTAATATTCAAAACATTATGACATATTCTAAAAAAGACTTTGTTACTTCTTTAAAACAATCTCAGACTAAAAAATATTTGATGGATTGGTAGTACTCAAATGAAACACTTAAAGATGGCAAACTTGTTACTTATTTATTTTTGAAAACTAACTTCAGACTGGAAAAGTATTTAACTATATTAAGACCTGAATACAGAAAGCCAATCTGCGGATATCAGCGCATAGACTTTTTATTGAATCGGGCAGATATAATAACACACCTAGAACAGAAAGAATATGCAAAAATTGTACACTTAATAAAATTGAAAATGAAGAACATTTTCTTATCCAATGCAGCAAATTTACAAAAGAAAGAGAGGAACTATTTGATTTAATTTCATCTAAAGCAAAACATTTTACTAGTTTAGAAGATAAACAAAAATTATTTTGGATTCTAAACTGTGAAGAATTAGATATATTAAACTCTGTTGGTAAATTTTTACAAAAGGCATTGCCTTAATTTGTATTTCCTATTCAAATATTGGTTTTTATTTTTTCAATCATATGATAAACTATTTCAAATTTGTATGTGCATTTGTATCTTGACATATTTATGTATGGTGTTTAACATAAATATATAGAAGACACTGTATTGAATGTATGGAAACATACATAATTATACATATATACTATTTAATTGTTCATGTCTGTCATAGTTCTTTTAATCATCCAGCTCTTTCCCTCTTGTATATGTTTATTGAATGTTTTATGTTCGTTGGATGTTGTATGTCAACAGTCTTCATGTTGCCCCTTGAGGGCCCTTAATTGGTTAAAAAAGAAATTGAATTGAATTAAATTGAATTGTCCAAGTCCCTTTAAAAAAAGGGGGAGGGGGGGAGGCTCTGTTTGAAGATGACGAAAGCATTGAAATTATAAAGCTAAAATATATGAATATGTATTTAACTAAATAATAATTCATAGTTTAAATATCATCTCTAAAAAATTAAGGTACATCGCATGGCTAATTTGTTCGCCACCCCCCCCCCCCCCCCCCCCCCGCCTTAATACTGTAGATCTCCAAGTGACATGGCAATCTACATGTAGGTAATAGGGAATCATTCTTTGAATATTATGAGGTGATAATTACGGCCAGGGCGTGATAAAATCTGCCATAAAGCCATTCGGGCTTTATTGGATTTGATCACGCCCCAACCGAAATTATCATCTGATTATACTCAAAGAATGATTCCTTATTTCTTATGTAAATTAACTATCCGCAAAAATGTAGAGATAAAAAAGAAAAGATCAATGATTTCGACATTTTATTGTAAAGGCGAGAACAGATATCTTTTGTAAGTAGGTACAGGTTCAAGTAAATACAGACTTTTTATGCTTAAAAATTTTAAGGTACCTCTGATGGGTAATTTGATATGCCTATAGCTTCCTTAATTAAAATTCGGACATAACATGTGGTACTTTATGCGTCGTATGCAACTGTATACAGGGTTATTTTCGCCCTTCTACACTTGCAAATCCGTGAAACATGAAGAGATAAAAGTAGATAACCAGTGAATTCGAGATTTTATCGTAAAGACAAGAACAGATAACTTTTGTAAGTAGAGACAGGTTCATTGGTAGGTACTGGCAGTTTACAGGTATTAAAAATGGTACCTCAACTATAGTACTAGCCAATTGTCACAAAAATAAATACGTCATTCTGGGTGATGTCATCAAAAACAATAAGTTAATAAACGTACAGTATATATATGTTAAGACAAGACATGGTGAGAATACGTTTATATAATGCAAATATACTACATGTACGTATAACTATAGAAGATATATTTGAATTAATAAATATTTAAATACTAGAATAAGTAATAAAAGCAAAACAATCACTTCCATAACAATGAATATAAATATCAGAAATATATCTATAATGCTGATTGTGAACTCTATTTACACAGAAATTAAAGAAGGTTAACGTTGAATACTATGCAATAGTATTCTGGAATAAATGTTCAATAAAAAAAAGAAGATATTAAGGACTACCCTTTTATTGGAGATTTTTTCTCCACGTAGCTATCTAATGTACAGGTGGAACTATGTTGAAAATCAAATATCTAATCAAGTGTTTCAAATTTGAAATGAAAAACACCATAAATTGATACAATAAATTATGTACATTAATAAATAATCATAAAAGAGGAATGAAATAAAGAATATAAATATAAAAGTATAATTATATATTAAAAAAGCAAATTGGTGGTCTTAGAAAAAAAAATATTTTGAGAATAACCTCATATAATGTACAAGTATAAACAAACTAAAAAAAAAAAACACTTAAAAGGGCGAATTTATAAATATATACATGTATACATGATTGTAGAAAACACTAAACAAGAAGCGTAGGAACAGATCGTTGACGAACTGAAAAAAATCAAGGGAAAAACCAACCAAACAAATAAAACTACCGACTATAAACAGCAAAATAATATCACAGATTTGCTTTTGATGAGACAACATCCTTAATGTTGTGTAATTCCAAACAAAACGAAATATTGATGAAATATTCATTTTGTTTTTTTGTTTGAACAAAATGGAATGACAAACTAAAAAGAAAAACAACAACAAAAGAACAAAATTGATGACTTTCGATTGATTTGCAATAGCAGAACTTTCGTCAGCCAATCATTCCATAATGAAACTCTAACATACAAACAGAGTGAAGCAAAATGAATGCTAAATCTCCATTTCTCAGAAATACATCCAAGTTTACATTTTGATCGTCTATCTTATGCATATTACAGGCACGTAGCATCGTTTTTGAAAGTGGGGGGGCCAGACCCATCCAAAAAATCTTGACAAGCAAAAAAAAAAAAAAAAAAAAGAGGAAAAAAAAGGAAATTTAAAGTTTTCCAAAAATCTTCAAACTCCTAATCCGTGGGGGGGGGGGGGGGGGGGGGGGGGGGGACTCAACTATACTTCCAAAAAAAAATCTTCCCTACCAAAAATTTTTTTCCTCCAAATCTTGATAATCCTAATCCGTGGGGTGGGGGAGGGGGGATAGTAGCTTCAATTTGACTACTCATTTCCTTATTTTCATATCAATTTTTTACTAACTTCCAAAAAAGTGGGGGGGCCAACTCCATTATGATTCATTTTTTTATATGTAAATTTTAAAAAATTTGTTGCTGCGAGAAAAAGTGGGGGGCCAGGCCCCCCCCTGGCCCCCCCTGATGCTACGTGCCTGTATTAAAACTAAAGGTTTCGCGTTGGTCTAGTCTAAATCATGAAGTCATTTTATTTGGGCTTTCTTATAGCCTTTATGAATGAACTTACGCTAATTACAATGTATGTACAAGTAAGTTCTTGACAGAATTCCAAATTAAAAATGAAAAAGGTAACAATACAATCAGATGAAATTGATTTTACAGGATAACTATAACATTTCGATCGGGTTCATCCTTCAGACTAACTGCCATGAGAGTTCAGAGGTCACATAGAAAGATAACATGGATATCATGTCTCAAAAGTGAGTACTTTCATTTTGTCTTTTAAAGGTTTCATTCCATCTGGTGTGGTCTAAAACAAATAAAAAAAATATGTAAATTAAAAAAATGATTTGAACACTTTTAACAGAAATCCAATTACCGAATAAAAAACGTTCACATGAAAATTGATTTTGCTGTAGCATTCTGGTAACTTGAATGTTCAGTGTCAATCGAAAACACAGTGATAATAAAAACAACAAAAATCAGATATGTAATTTGGACCACAGACTTTTCTTTCAATCTATTTTAAAATTATTTCAAGCATTTAAAAACCTCTTAGTATTCATACAAAATGTATAAAATACTTTTTTGTTGAAAATGTACGTATTTTGAAATACACTTACTCGATGTTATTCAGCGGTGTCTGCGACCTAATGACCAGGGCGAACCGTTTCTCTGTGTCCGGTTCGTCCATGTGAAGCAGACAGACGTATGACCCCGCCTCCAGGGAGTAGACGGCGGGGGCGGAGCTCCCCATGACGAACGGTCCGTCATCCCCGTCCACAGTCTTAACGGCGCTACCGTAGTGTTCGTATAACCAGTCTATGTCAAGGGGGGCCGTCTCTCCAGAGATCTACGGAGGGAAAAAATTATATAATGGTTGAATTGTTATACTACCTCTGTCATGTGCAAATTCAATGATGGCATTGGTCTTTTTTTATGTCAACTTTTTGCTGTGATGTATCGGTAACTTAAAGATATGCATGTTTGATTTAAGGTCAATTCATGTATTTGTGAGATCTGCCAAATTTAATATTTTTCTTTCTAAAAAATGAAAATCTTTAAATCATACTAAGCTTCTATGTAATCAGACAAAATACTAGTGAAATACATGCACTTCTTACCTTGAACAGTTTTAAGCCAATAGGATATGAAGGTTCCTCTGTATCCGCCATCAACTGGAATTTTACGCTTTGCTCACCTATAGAATGGAAGGTGGTATAAGTCCATGCAACAGAAAATCGTTGATTAAAAATATGAAATGTTTAACATACAAGTCTCAAAAAGATAAACGTTATCAAGTAAATGGAATTGAGTTAAAGGTACAATACTGTAATATAAAATATGAAATAGAAAATGTATCATTATATTTATATCCCCTCTTTCCTTTTCCTTTCTCTCTATTTATCTCTCTTTCCTTCCCTTTCTTTTTTACCACTTTTCATTTTTCATCCTCCACTCTCCATCTCTCTTTATCCCTCTCCTTTCTCTGACATTTCCTTGGAACTCTTTAAGATCTCTCTCTCTCTCTCTCTCTCTCTCTCTCTCTCTCTCTCTCTCTTACTTGGAATGTTGATCTGGATCTGTGGGTTGTTACTGAAGGTCCCATGAGACACCTGACCCCCTGCGTTTGACACTGCCTTCCACTGACCCGTAAGACACTTCACACTGTCTAAAAACAGTAAAAACAACATATACTTAACATTAAAAAATTAAAAATTAAAATGCAGCTTTTCAAATTAAAAAAAAACCCATTGTAATTAATTAGTAACGTTACTTTATCCCATCCCTTTTTCATAATGCTATGCGTCCTGTTGAGAATGTTTCATGCAAAAGGTTCGCACGATCAATCTATTTTTTTTAGGTCGGAGATCATGCGCGGACCCAATACATTTTTTTCGGGTCGGGGGACGGAGGTTGTTCTTAGGGATTTTATGTTTGTTGGGATAGGATGTTTGAGGCCTATTTTTTGGTAAATGTACGTGTAGAATTCAAACTTCAGATATATTGAATTGAATTTTTGGGGGAATTGGAGAAAGAAACTAGAAAATTATCAAATTATTAATAAATAGATGTATTGCTAAAGATTATTTATTCTTATTTATTTATTATAATAATGACTACATTACATGTAGTACAAAAGAAAATTTATCCTGAACATTACAAATAGCAGATTTGTTGGTTCCAGTATGTAATAAATAGTTGCCAACACGGGACCGGAAATAGTTTTCTAATTAAACAATCAAGTGAGATTCATGAAAAAGTTCACGTATATATAGATATAAGATTATGAATGCCTGTAATTATATGCAAATGATACTTACTGTAATTTTCAGCATCTTCCCCGCTGCAGTTCATAATCGTCACTTCATTAGAGTCTAGTTTCCTAAAATAAAAATTAGACTCGTTTTGATGGAAAGTATAAATTTCTTTTCTCTGAGTTTAAACGTTTTTTTTTAACCCGAGAACAAAGTAAACAATTCAGAATATTTATACAAAATATACATGTAATATACATATCGCAAAGAGGCTCCTTAAATTTTGCATGTGAAAATATATATTATAATATTTTTTATGGGGGCTGGATGGTCGTAGTTATTTTTAGACTGTTTTGATCTCCTTCAGAGAAAGAGCTATTATAATAGTATGTATGAAGATATAGAAAATGGTTCAAATTTAAAAGATAAACTTTATTGAAGTTTTCTTTCTTGAATGATAGTTTATGCCTTAACAAATCATATGAAAAAAAAAATAAGTTAGATCTGATAAATAAATTAGTTTTTAACCCCCAAGCCTTCTTAAATGACGAATATTTATAATAACCAACGGTATTTTTAAAATAATGAACCGTATTCTTTTTCTTGCAAACAGCAAACGTGCAATAATTTATCATTTAAAAATGGATATGAAAATTTGGCGTTTACTTTACGCCCCCTAGCGGGCCAGCGCTGTACAAACGAAGCATGAATTCCCGTTCTTGGCCTTCGTTCATGGTTGAAGGAATACAGACGTATTTTCCGGGTTTAAGTGAGAACCGGAAGGAAGTCTGGGCATCCCCGCGATAGTTGTTATTTTTACTGGGAATTCCCTCCTCTTGTAGAACAACGAGGTCATTTGAGCTGTCGTCCAAAATCTACAACAATATACAGTCATAAAGACATAAAGATAGAACTAATTCATATTATTCAACGTAACTGCAAATTTGGATCTAGAATGTAACAGTATGTATACAGTCATGTATACTAGAACAGGTTCGATTTATGTCTTTTGAAAAACAAGTAAAATAAAAAAATCTTAATGTAAGTTAAACAGCACAGGATGGATAAATGAATGGATGGATGAATGGATGGATGGATGGATGGATGGAAGGATAGAAAGATAGATAAGCAATATAAATATAATTGTACCCGGTATAAGTCGGCCCGTATGCTTAGTTTTTTGGCCTTCCTCTGTTCGGTACGTTGGATGATCTGTACAACAAATGGAACATTGCCACTCTGGTCCACGCCTTCAGTACAAAGAGAACTTACCATTATATAAAATAACCCCAATGTTTTATAAACCCATTTATAAAAAAAAGGGAAACTTTGGGGTGGGGGGGGGGGGGGCAAAAATTGACATGTATTTTTACATTTATTAAATCAACGCAACGTTGACCTAGAGACCCACTATGTAATTTAAGTTATGGTTTTTCATTTTACTTATTTTTTTTTCTGATACTTGACCGTCTTGATCTTTTTAAGGAGGACCAGGCTGAGTAAACATAGTAAAAATTAATATCCATCACCTATTCATTATAGCTAATGTTATATATGATCTTCAATTATAAAGTATATGATCATTATTTAGGAAAGAAAAACTCTAAGTAGATTTTAATGAAATTTTCATTTTTCTTTTATTTTCATACAAAGCTCTCTTTTAAAGAAGATAATTATTGTATAAGTGGTCATAATCATCCGGCCTCTAAAGTTCATGTTAATTGAAGCTTTGTTTGTACTTTATAAACTATAATAATTGTTTTGAATTTTTTTTCAAAAATTATCTGAGGTCGGTTGAAAAAAAAAACCTTTCTAGATAGAAACTGCAAAGAATTAATTATTCCAGAATTCTGATGCCATTTTTCTTACTTTGTTCATCAATTTCAAACTTGAACTTGGGATTGTCCGTCTTATTCCGGAATCCGCCTGCTTCCTCTCCTTGCCACTGACCGTACAGACAGGTACAATATTCTGTAAGAGATGACGTCATTCAATATAACGCATCATTACATATGATAACACGTGATATTTTATAAAGGAAACTCCATTGCAAGTCCGATTGTACTATTGAAAATATTTTCAATTTCTCTGACAGAAAAAAAAATAGCGCGAGGACCAAAAAAACCTGTGCAATAATGGGAGACACGGACGACAACTCTAGAGACAGAAGCTTACTGAGAGAATCGGATGATCCATCGCTGTCAAAGTCTGGAGTAATACTACATATGGTCAGGGTACTAAAGAATTGAAGGAAGTGTTCCAGAGAGATGTAGAACTCGCCGTCATCTTTGTTCGGTCCCTCAATGATACTCTGAATATTCTGCCATTCTGGACTCCTATAAAAAGAAAAGAAAAAACAGTTTCAGAGATTTACTATAATGGCAATTTAAGGTTTTTACAAACATCTGAACGATATCAAGTGTTCTAAATCAAAATTTCAGAAAATCAATATTTGAAAAGGTTGATATTAAAATGGTAAAATTTTATGATAGAATGATGTCTCAATGAATAATATGATTTTTTTAAATTCTATTCCTACAACAAAGATTTTTTACTCTGAACATTACGGTTAAAAATAAGTTGCATAATATATTTCTTATATTAATTTTGTTATTTGAGTTGCCGTATTTGTTAGTATCATGCATGATGTTAACTTTATATTACCCATCAGAATATGGCCCCGTCCACTCGGTGTTACCCCATGGATTTCGAACTCGGAACAACCGAACTCCGTTTGCCTACAAAAAATTGCATTTCAATTATTTTGCAACCTGGCGTTGTTCTTAGAAAAGTTGTCTCTTTCCAAAATTACGCATCCAAATCCAAATGCATGCAAATTATGTATGCATTTAATATCTTGGGTATAAATATTTTTTCATTACAGTGAGAGTTATCTCTCTTATAGGCGGGAAATTTGAAAACTTACCGTGACGGCTCCAGTCAATGTATATTCGTGTCCCCCGACAAGTCCATGTTGTCCGTCAAATTCACCCTAAAGAAGGGAGTAAACATATCAATTTGCACATTTGTTCATCTGTGTGTCAATACAGTACATGTATATATTCAAAAACATCTTTAATTATACGTTATAAAGATCTTCCAATTTTCCAAATATTTTGGATTATTAGCAAAACTACGTGTTCCTCAAATGCAACACTTACCGGCACGCTACACGTGACCGCAGCCCCTGAGGAGAGGGCGTTCCTGACACGTGTGTGGAGTTGGTCAGGCTCCATGTTGAGTTCTCTCAGGTTGATGTCTTCCGGCACGCCCCCTGTTAGCGCCATGTAAGAGTCGGACGCCATGCCCCCACTCACATCCGTGTAACTTCCATACATCCTATGGAAACGGGTTAATGGAAATACATGTATTACATTGATATACAAGTATGCTTGAATGTCATAATTGTACTTTAAGTTCTCTCATTTTATTCTCAATTGGCAATTTTTTTTATCTGATTTTGTTTTTATTTTTCAGATGTATTTTAAGGTTACAACTTTAACAAAAGAAACATGTTTTTTTTGTTTAATAGATGCAAGGAAAAGTAACAATTACTATCCATTATCAATTACACAAAGCTTTGTGTAGCGACATCGAATTTGCCAGAGCGGATCAAAGATCTTATCTTAATCAGATTGGGAAAGTAATTTTCATTTCAATAAGAAAAGTTTTCGGAATTTTCAAAATTCCTTTGAATGGTTTTGATATCAATATTCACAATCAAACAGATTCTTCGAGTTTTTAAGTCAGCCCCTTTCTTAACTAGAATGCTCCAATAATGAAATTTTAGAGAACTTGTTAAAAGAACTAAGTTTTTTCTCCCAATTGGTTATCATGCTCAAAACTTTTGATTTTCGTTCAGTTTGGCAATGCTCACCTTGCAAAAGCTTTCTCCAGAAGGGCCACCCACATCTCGTTGGGGTCTGTGTTAGAGTGGGCGGAGTAAATCTGGTTTCCGTAAATGATTGGCAAACAATCATCAATGAAGACATCATCCCAGATACCAAAGCGCCAGAATCGGCAGTGGAAGATGCCGTCATATTTCGGTGAACCCACGGGGTAGGAGTCACTTGGAATGATCTGAAAATGATTTTTTTTCTATTTGTGTTATTTATTATAATAGCTAGGGTTATCCCCTCTAAAGCATTTTCATGTATAAATTTACGACAAAGTTTTAATAAACGAGGCATATCGATTCTTATTCATTAAACGGACATAAATAGTGCATGTATACTGTTTTTTGACCTTTTAAAAAGGGTTTTACCAGTGAAAAAATAATGAATTCATTTTTCTAAATAATTTCTTTTTCGGTTACTTCAACCTAGATTACAGACGACTCCTGACATAAATTAACAATGATTGTTCAAAATAAGGAACTAAGATCCTTTATATCTAAGACTCCGCCATGTTCTTACCCTGCGGAGAAGTTTGGGTTTGTCGGCGACGTTAGCCACAGAGGATAAGAACCAGCAGGTACCGATGGATCCCTGGCCGATGTCATAGCGAGTAGTACCCTCAGAAAACAGACAGGGGCTACTGGCGAACTCCTGTAATATAACATGAGACAAGGTATTAAATAATCAACAAGGTATCTGTTTGGTAACATTTAGATCTAAATAGTGATTCATTTTAGGACCGGGCCACTGAAGGGTTATTGTACATTTGTCAAAGGTTGAGAGTGAATTTTTCCGTGGTAGAATATGTTTTTCATGAATCTCAGAGCCCATTAATGCATTTTTGTTTGGTTATTGGAGCATACAGAAATCTTTATTTGTATTCAGTAAAAATAGACAAACGAATCTTATAATCAATGCCTCTATGATATTCACATTAAAAGGTGGACGTTTACTTATTAAGGAGACTGTGTGGAAAACACATTAGCCATCAGCTTGGGTTTAATTATTTTAGTAAAGATATAGGAAAATTATATACAAGAATTAAAGATAAATCATAAGATTTTTACTAAATAATAGTTTATAAATACATGTATAATGTAGCTTAAAAATCATATCTAAAATTGAGATATGATATTTTAAGCTACATTAAACACGTATAAACTATTATTTAGTAAAAACCTTATGATTTATCTTTGATTCTTGTATATTTTCCTATATCTTTACACATATAAAGAGCTGTTCTATGTAGGAGATCAATATGGTCTGAAAATTGCAAGATCTCTCAAAAATTACCAGAAAAACATATGCTAATGGAGCTAAAAGGAAATATCTTTTATTCATACAAAACGTCTTGCAACTAGCTACACTTACCGGCGGACGTTTCCACTCCAATGGTTTCCGGTTGTGTTCCTTTCCCATGGCAACCTGCAGGCCGAATTCCTCATCGGTGTACAGTTGACCGGAGGAAACTTGCGGACGAACTTCGTAATCGAATTCTTCCGGATTGGACCGGAAGTCCATGTGCATCTCAAGCTGACCCAAGTCGTTTTGAACATATTGCTCTCCAAACTTTGGAGGTTCTGCAAATGTACATGTATTTTATAAAATGAGAATTGATTTTATAAAAGATAATGAAATTTGAGAATAAAAAATGTACATATATTGTAGTAATTAAATGTTGAATCAATAGAATTTCAGACTCATTTCAACCGCCCGTTGGAAACCACGATCAGTCTTGCATACCCTTTATAACAGAAGGCAAACTCATTGAATTTTTCTCCTTTTCTAAATATTCTTATTCCTTTATTCACTAATGATGAAGCAAAACTCTTCAGTTTTTTTTTAAAGGTGTGAAATCTGCGATCATTTTATAAAACATGCCTTTTTTCAATAGATGAATGCGTAAACAATCAACAGGATACTTGTATGTAAGATATCCTTCACGAATGTATGAAGAAGCCTATGTAAATACAATTATGTTTATTTATATGAACGAGAAAAATCTATAGAGTTGGCCCACGGTCAGTTAGCGTCTGCCAGAATGACCGTCGGTTTCCGGCTGTATTTTTAACTTCTTGCTTCATACAGTGGTTATTTCATGCAAAAAAAAAATAAGGGTATTTTACATTTGAACTTAAAAATTAAATAATCTATATTTATTTACTTTACTAGCTGGATTAACAAAACTAATAAATCTAATAAGTATAGTGATAGAATATAACAAAGATACAGAGTAATTGTTATTTTAATACCGTAAATACTAGCTCGTACATACATAATATCACACGTTAAATGCCACATAACTGGACTTTTTGATGGTTTTTTTATGCTTAATGCTTAATCATTTTTAATATTACAAAAACAAGAACCGCAAATAACTAAAACTGCAAAAGATAATCTATTCATTTAAAGGTCAAAACGGAAAAATGTTGCGCCTGCAAAAAAAAAGAAGGAAAATACACCCCCAAAACACCAGTTATATGATATTTTCAGATAAAATACGCTGAATTTCAATTTAAATTTCATCAAAATAAACCATTTATTCATACCCACTTTAAACTTTTTAGTAACTAAATTTAAATTGAACCTGGAGACTTGTATCGCAAGATACTTTACATGTACAAAGTGTTGATACATGTAATGTTGTCTTATTATAAAACACTTATTCGGATAACTGCTTACTATCATATTTAATTAATGCCATTAACAATTAGTTTGAATTTGTTTACACTCACATGCATATTTTACCCATCAAGACCCTTTTTAAAAGAAGAAAAAAAACCCACAACGTTTTATAGGGAAAATATGGTACCTTTTGTTAATTAGCCATTATCAAATGTATTACTGTAGAAACACATACAGTATTTTCGTTGGGTAAAAATTTCGGTGTTTTTTAACCAAATAAAACTCCGTTGACATTCAATTTCGTTATATTTTTATCTCTATGTATTCATTAATACTTTGGTTAAAAATTCGTCATGGATTTAATTTCGTTGATTTATACTGCCAACGAAAATAACGAAATTAAATCCTCAACGAATATTTCTGCTTCTACAGTAATTCAAGCCCATTCGCTCTGGCAAGGTATATATGGTATAGGTTAAATAAAAAATAAGAAAAAACTAGCTGAATTTGATTACCCTTGCAAATCCTCAAATCAATTAGATGTTAAACTCCATACTATGAATGCCAAAACTGCATTTCCCTATGAAAATTGATGTAATAAGTAGTTATGTATATATATTGCCCCCCCCCCCCCCCCAAAAAAAAAGCCCGTCAATTATACTAAAGTGTTGGATAATTCCCAATACATGCACTTACGACATTTCTAAAGTAATATACTGATAGTCAGAAAAAATAGAGAATAGAGACCAGGCTACCATGCAGTACAACACTTTTTTATTTCAAAGTAGATGAAGGTTAGAATGAGTGTAACGAGAAATCGTCCTTGGACCACATTTTCACTTACCAATCTTCCCTTTTTTTAAAGAGAAAAAAAAGCGTGAAAAAGTCAGTATTTAGGAAAAAATTCCCAAATCAACTGTATACTCTTATTGACTTTGTTTTGAAATTTGCAAATAGAATACCGTATACTGTAAATTCCTTATAATATGCGAGTACTTAATTCCGCGGTTCCGCTGTTTTGTATCAAATTGCGAGAACATAAAATCGCGAACGCGGAACATTGATCCATATTTCCTATAGAATTCTATAAAAAATAATGGAGAGGTTTTAAAATCTGCGAGGGGTGCTTTTTGCGATTTTACGCGGATATAAATCCTCGCGTTTAATTGGGAATTTACAGTATCCAATGTACATGCCTTGTGTGTCACAAAAATGGCAAAACAGGGGGCAATATGATACCTTTTTTCACGTCCGTCAGTAATATACATCAAAAAATGTATAACAATAGCCTTAACAATACTTCGCACTGTATATTTTGTAATGTAAACGAGGTCGCGAAAATTATTTCTTTGCAAAAACTACCGGATATATACGGTATTATCAACAATTAACGACAATACAGCATATTTTAAAGGATCTACATACCAGGGCTGCTGAAACGTTCTATCTCGTCTCGGCTAATCACAACATCCACCCCTGTTTGCCGACGTTCAAGCAAGGCCTTTCCACTAATATCTTCTTCATTTTGTTCATGTTCTTGTTCTTCCTGCTCATCCATTTCAGAGGGTGCATTCTTTTCCATTATTGCTAGGGGTATTACATCTTCCTCTTTCTCTTGTGGAGGTACTTTCTCTTCCTGTTTCACTGGTGGAGGTACTTCCTCTTCCTCTTTCTCTTGTGGAGGTACTTCCTCTTCCTGTTTCTCTGGTGGAGGTACTTCCTCTTCCTGTTTCACTGGTGGAGGTACTTCCTCTTCCTGTTTTACTGGTGGAGGTACTTCCTCTTCCTGTTTCACTGGTGGAGGTACTTCCTCTTCCTGTTTCACTGGTGGAGGTATTTCCTCTTCCTGTTTCACAGGTGGAGGTACTTCCTCTTGCCTTTGCACTTGTTCTTCCTGTTTTTTGCTGTTTGGATCAGCCACTGGAGGCGGCGGCGTCAATCTATTGTTGTCCTATAAATGGAATAAAATTTTACACTCGTTGAAATGCTTCACTTTGTTTATAAATTTAAATAACTTTGAAAATTAAATTAATATAAATATAAAATGTAATTAACTTTAATAAACAAGATTTTATCATTTACATGTTTTTTTCCTTAACTACATGTATTAACATTAAAATGCATTTGTTTTATCTACGACCCCATATCTGATTATCTTGTAAATCATTTTAATTGAAAGTCTATTGAATTTTTTATATCAACGTTTACTTATTAATTTCCAAAAAAGTAATAACCATTTCAGCTTTATTCTTATCTTGAAACATAACTATGAATTGATTAATATTCCCATATATTACATGAATAAACTTATTTGCCAAATTATGCCTGAAAATACCGCCAACTTGGTGTTGTGTGAGAACCATAAATAATCATGTTAGATTTAAACAATATGCGTTATATTTCGAGTGACCTACTTACCTCATCCTCCGTATCTGTATGATACAGTTGGTCGTCCACGGGGGCAGCGGGCGGCCCTCCATTGGTCTGTTGCTGGGGCACCGGCTCTTCTTTTTTCTGATGGTAGTTACCCAACATGCTATATTGCCCATACTCTGGGCCCGTCTTCTTAGTTTCTGCGGAGGCTGCACAACCCATTTTTGTTGGTCTAAATAGATTATTGATTTTTATCATACGTAATTGTTATAGTACAGATTAAAAAATGAAAATAAATAAAAATCAAATTTTTGCTTAATCAGATGATATTGGAAGTTGACAAAACTCAAACACCCGCTCCCTCTCCTTCATTTTTACCTACGAATTACAGTTATTTTCAATATTAAACAAAAATGTTAATATGTAAATAATCATCGGAACTTTAATATTTCGTAATTAACAGAGACATCCAATACTTTCAGGCCTTTGATTTTTACATAACTAATGGCATTTGCGCTTTTCGTCATTGTTGCATGTCAGTGCGGAATGAACACCATCAAGTTTTCAAATATTGACAAATTGAATTGATTCTTTATATAAATAATAGTTTTACGACAGAAAAACATCGCCATTTTAAAGGACTAAATGCCGTCGTCACTCGGTCGACGACCAACCTCAATTACATGTGTAGCAATTTGATAATTGAAATTTCTCAAACTCCGTGAATTATTCATAAGGATAACAACTTGATTTAGTAAACAAGATGATTGATATTAATATATTATTTATCTAGCATTCCCTTCGCCCTTCAAATCATTCGATTTCTGAAAAAAAAATCCACGTACATTTCTTTTATTTGATATAAAATACTAATCCTAATTCTTCAGAGATTTATTGTCTTATTTTAAAGGGTTGAGTGATTTGGCAGATCACCTTCAAATGTTAGATCATAAAATCCATTTAATTTGAAATGTTTTAAAATACTTAAATTTTTAAAATTAATTTATTCAACAGCGGATGTCTCCTAAATGATCGAAAGATTTACTTTGCTTTATTTTCCTATCTCGAAAAAGAGAAATGCTTTGATATCCCAAAATTCATTCGAGCTTTCCGCTGTATGGTGCGTATTTTTGCTTTTCTTTATATATTTAATCGAAATCTGGCCATAGTACGATTTTGTTGATGATTATCTCCTAGCTTACATAGCTATTGAATGGCCAACAATTTTCAATCTGTTTCATTTAAATCTAAAAGACAAATATACTCTGCGGGACATGACGTAAGAGAATGGTAGGGAAAAAACGATCCCTTGGACTTTGCAAAAAAT
Organism: Magallana gigas; assembly: GCF_902806645.1. Lineage (NCBI taxonomy): Eukaryota > Metazoa > Mollusca > Bivalvia > Ostreida > Ostreidae > Magallana > Magallana gigas. The sequence goes on along the minus strand of NC_047567.1, from coordinate 20,457,411 downwards.
CAATATATACATATAATGTACTTGTGCAATCTCAATAATAAAGGCAGCAATAAAAGAAGAATCCACGAAACCTATGCGAATGAAATATTCACAATCCCAAGCAGAGTATGTCCATATAGGTAAATATCAGACCAAAAGTTAAGCACAGGGGCTCGTCACGAAATTTTTCCAACCTTTTATATATACCACCTCTATACTATAAAATACACAAGGGAGGAATCAAAACTCGAAAAAATCGCTACCTCCCGATTTCGGTCGCCTCGTATTAATTCTTCTAGGACGTTAAACCCTGCACTCTAGGTATCATTAGATCGGGAAATGACCATAGTTTTTAGGAATACTTTCAAAATTTAAACATCGGCAACAATTTTAGAAGTTTTCACGCATTTTCTTCCAGTGACGAGCCCCTGTGAGTTAAGTAGAGAATTTACAGAAATGTTCATCGATTTTTCCCCTTGCGGTATTGCATTGAAATTTTTTATAAGAGAGTACCCAGTCTTGCATTACATGTAGCGATAAGTAAACACGCATTATTTTAAAAATGTTATGGAAATTTCTAGAATTATTTATGGAAGTATATAAATGCGTATAAAATATTGTGAATTTGAGTTTATAACTCTTTATGTTTGATTTTTTCATCATCTGCGAAATATTCACAATAAAGGGTTTAATGTGCATATTATTGGGAACGAAATGAGTGAAACATTAAATTCTTGAGCAGAATTACAGAAAATAAAATCAAATTTACTAAATACTCTATGTCTATATGGTGAAATGAAACATAGGATTGATTTGAAACTCGGGTATGAAATATATGCATGAATGCAAAAAACCCCCCAAAAAACCAAAAACGTTGTACACTTCCTTTCACGAGTTTCTATTGTCTGTCTCCGCATCATTAATAAAATTTTCAATCGCTGAATAATTATTCACCAATTACAATGTACATTGACGCGTTTTATATCATAAAACTTTTAAAAGGGTGTGTACACATTCTGACGTAATATTAATTTTATGATCCATGGGGCATTCCCTTTGTGCGTGCTAATATATCGGTTATAAATTTGGTATTTCTGATTTATTTACTAATATATATGTAGGCAAACGTTCAAACGTCCTTAGAGAAGCTGCAGTTTAATTACTGCCTGGTAAAATGTCACATTTGTTGAAGAAACTTCGTGCATGGAAAACATGAATAAAGGACAGGTACTCGATCGATACGATGGGATAACAAGCTTTGTTGATAAATGAACGCGGTCTGCTCAAAGCATGTGTAGAGAACTTAAGATCCATCGGATTTTTATGAAGCGAAATTTGTCATGTTTACGAACATTCATAAATGAACAAATGATTTTTGGTCGTTTGCCTACAAATACGGCATTAGCTTTAATTTAGGTTTGGAATCCACTATGCATATTTTTCTGATCACGTTTATACTGATTATGCAGTGTATTTATTGTTGCCCATCTACGAATAATTTGGTACATGTACAGCTTATAATATTTTTCTCTTCTACATCATCAGACAATGATCGTTCTTTTTATTTTTCTCAAGCAAGTATCAAAACCCCGTTTACAAACTGCATTAATAAAAAGAACTCATATTAAACAAGTTTTGATTAATATTTGCTCAATATATCTACTTTTTGTATATTTAAAAGTTATTAATATAGAGTGTAACATTCGTCATAAAAAAGAAAAACATTGAAATTAACCCAACAGACAAATTCAACCGTCTCATAATTTTTTGTTCTTCATCAAATCACCACCATTCTAGCTATATATATACTAATTGGTTTATTTAAAGTTCGATTCGCGCCAGCCAGCTTTTGTATTTAGAACGATTTAAATAAAGTGTTAAAGGACAGAGCCTACTCAACTCCAATAAAGGCTATTTCGAAACAAGTGTACAATGTAAGTCTATATAATTAATACGGTGTTCAAGATCATATTACCACTGAACAAAAATAAGCATGTTTTCGAATGGTCAATTTCGTTCCCAAGTAATCCAACTGTACCCGAAGAAACTGTTAATGTGCCCCCCCCCCCTTATTATATTTTCACCTCCGTAAATACCCTTCTCTCTCTCTCACCCAATCTGTCTTTCGTTCTGTCACAAAGATTACGTAAACATGCGTAGATCTTACCTGCAATGGGTCGTAGAACGTAAATAATAATATCCCGAATAACTCTCTCAGTGGACGGTCTTTTAGAGTGGAATAAATAAACGTAAAATTCACAATTCACTGATACGACATTCAATAGAACTGGGGATGACCGGATATCATAATCGGAGAAATTTACAGCGATCGGCTACACCGCCAGGGACATGGCAACATGTAAACAACAACATTAAATGGACCAAGAACGGTAACTCGCTGATCACGAAGTCGACACCGAAATATAGAAAGTAGTTCCATTTAACTGTAAAATGTATCGATCTTTTAATGATATTCAAGAATGTCAGTTTTGTTTTCACCTGGTTAGAACTTTTCCTTTTTTCCTTTTTTACATTGTTACTTCATAAATTATGAAGTTATTGGAAAGCATGTTGTAATTTTGATTTACACTAAGTCATGCCGATCGAATGCTTGACCTATCAGCACTAATAGTAGATATTGTGTATTTACCGGGCAGATCGTAGTATGTATTGTCGGCGGTAGGCTGACTGGGATATTGAAATGTTAGATTGGATTTAGCAGATGAACGTATTTTATATGTACATACAGAACGATATTCATTGGCCCATATGCGTGTAAAACTGTGCAATAGATGACTTAATTTTCAGTAATAAAAATTGAAAAGAATAATTAATCGAGCGAGTGAATGAACAAACAATACATACATGTAAATAAATAAACACATTTTAAAATAAAAAAAATGAAAAAGAGGAACGCAATAAGTAAATAGATAAATAGTTGATGTGAATAAGTAAATGAATAAATAATATAAACACATAAATAAATTTTAAATAAATAAATTGATAAATAGATCATGTTGAAAACAATCGCCACATATAAAGTTGAAGACCCCCCCCCCCCCCCCCCCCCGAAATAAAATTTAAATATTTAAATAAATACAGATTCGCAGAAGATACGTAATCATGCAGTCAATTTTTAAAAAGATATAAACTTGCTTTCTTATATATATTTTAAACTCTTACATAGCAATGAATGATATGTAATAAGAATTTTCTTTGATGTTGGTTGATCGGAATAGTCAGCTCTTGGGTTCTCAATTCATTCAATATTTTTCAAAAGATTGAATATATAACTCATTTTCAAAACTCACATCTTTGAAACTCGATTTTTTTTAAAATTTACAATATCAATTCATAAATTCACTTGGTGCACAATTTTATTGAATTTAGTTTCTCTATATGAAGGTATCCATTTCAATGATGTATTGATTATACTCATGGCCTGGGTTCATTTAAAACATCGACGTGCTGCGAAATAGAAATACCTAAGGAGTTTTAGAAATACCTAAGGAGTTTTACTTTAAAAAAGCAAACAGCCCCTATACGTTACAACATGGAGATTTAAATGTCTAGCAAAGATTATTGTCTGCAAATCAAACATTTTACGCTCTTTGGGTCCTCATTTTTACAAAGAATTTTATAACAGTTAAAAACAACTATCTTTTAGAACTATCTTTTGTTAAACATTTTCTTATTTGGGTGATTGATTGATTGATTGATTGACAGATTCGTTGATTGTTTGATTGGTTTACCTTATTTACATAGGCACCAAGTGGTATATGTAACGTATTGTGGCTGTAAACAAAATATTTCCTCACGATAGTCAAACAATACATTTATCAAATTCAAAATCATTTATTTCTCTCAAAAGATATATATAATGCAATACAGGTACATGTATTAGGATACAAAATGGATACAAATATATACTGAAAAAGTGGCATGTGATTCGGATATTTTCAGATTCAATATTTATCTTTCTCTATACCTATAGCTTATACTGAGATCGTCCTCAGACTTCAAATAAATACAGTTAATAAAACGGTTAATAATTCAAGTCTGAGGAAAACAAACATCGTTTTCTCTGCATTGTTACAGCGCACTTTGAAAAATAAGCACTTTGAAAAAGAAGTTCAGAGTGCGGTATTTTTTGGGACCAAGTCAACGCATTTTGAAAAAAAAAAAAAAAATTATTTCAAAGGATGTTGATATCGCACGTGGAAAAAAGTTTAATTTAATTAGTTGACGCTTTTTTATAATACAAAAAATACCTATTTCATAACTTTGTTTTCTTACATCGTCGGCAGCCAAGGGTTTTCGGTCCGCTTTGCTGTCTATAAACCCATAAACCCAAGGGTTTATGGGGGAGTAAAGTGGACCGAAAGCCCTTGGCTAGCGAAGATGGTTTTTTACTGGTACCGTAACATATATAACGGAATGTATATCAAACACAATATTATCTGTTAGAAACAGTGCGTGAAAGAACATATTGCATTATAATGCTTATCTTTTAGTTGATAATATTCTAATGTTTGTTCAATATTTACTCTCTCTTTTTCATAATGAAGTGAATCATTTGGATTGAGTTTGAAAAGAGAGGTTTTTTTTAAAGATCCTTACATCTTCTTATATACCACAACATAATCCATTTTTTGTCTAACTCGTTTTTTATCGATATCATGGTTCTTTTACATCAAAGCGTATGCCTATTCCTTTCTTATATGTTTACTCCAGTTTGCTGAATATTATATGTTTGAGAAGGAAAGATAAGGGGTAGGGAACCTTTTTCCTGCAATCAGTTTGAATGACGTACTGGTAATTGGACTGTACCTTTGGTCATGTCAGGACTCATGTTTCGAAGTTTCATGTCATGAATAAAACGTGGTCTTAATACTTTAAAAATCTACGAGATACATTATTATAGGTTATACGTTGTGGACTGTACATATTCACAAAATGTTTGGCTTGATATTTTTAATAAAAATTGTTTTCCATTTTTTTTTTTCGGATTTCATATTGATTTTGAGTATGTTTAATGCACAACAACATACGTGAGATAATCATCACACATAATAGTACAATAAAAACATACTCTAGGAATTCTACATTAATTTGAGAGGATTTCCACCGTCTAATATTGAAACCAAAAAAAAAATCACGACTGGTTTAATATTGCGAGAAATTCTTCATTTCTAACATTGTGAAATTAAAACCATCGTATAAACATGCAATTTCACGTTATTGAACTTGCTTGATACAAATGATGAAAAAGGCTTTAAACATATCTATGTTAAAGATTCGATGCTCACATGCATTCACTCGTATTTGTTCCAATTATATCATGTATTCTACTTTGTGCAGCAATTCTTACATCGTTGAATTCAAATTGTGAAAGTGACTGTTGAAATGAATAAAGAGCGGACTCAAAATGTCCAGTGATCTGTTGACAGATTCCCAGGATATCCCAAGAAATGTCTCTGCATAGTTCAAAAATATAAAAACCTCGATCATAGTGAACAAGGGTTTGTAGCTTGTCTAAAGCTTCTTTGGCTAATTCCGTATTAATGTGTCTATAACACAAGAACTCTAAAAAGTGTAACATTACAAACGCTGGAATAGTTAAGGTAGTTTTTTTGTTTTGTAGAGAAGACTGTTGTTCTGGTATAAGTTCATTGATGTAACACACGAAGTTGTCGAGTGCAATATCCAATGCTACAGCCCGTTTCAGTTTTGTAGACAATGACTGTCCACCTAGAGCCTGAATGTATCTTCTCACGTTTACCATTTTCCGATACATCATATATGGCTGAGCTAACCTCATTTTTGTCATCTCGATTATTGATAAGGCTTCCATATGTCTCAATGTTTTGTATTGGTACATTGCGTTGAACAGCATATCAGAAATACATCCAAACCGAACAGCTATTTTTAGCACGCTACGTGAAAGTTTGTCAGGAATATACATCTTTTTGTTGTCACGAGGGTTAAAGCATTTGTTGTGTAATCTAAATGCAATGTGTTCAAGGGCCGTTGCTGTAAATTTCTGTAACATGACTTTTTGACATGGTGTCAGTGGTGAATCTACTAACTGTTCAATTGTCTGAATTGCTACCACAGAACGACTCATGTAAAACTTGTCTGATTCAAAACCAATAAATTTATGCATATCATGGAAAATATTCGCATCGTTCACAACCTCAGGCATTATTATGTCCTCATCTGTACAAATATAGACTTTGGGATTGCTAAGTACAATTATGACATATGAACTAATGGATGGACTTTGTAACAGACAAGCTAGTCCTTTGCTGTAATATCCATTAAGCTGTCTAAACAAACTGTATTGTTTTGAACCATGGACCTTCGCTAGAAACATATTGTTTTGAGGGATGAAAAAGTTAGGACAGATCCCCTCACGCACCCATCTAAGAAGGAGTTTTAAGCAGACCCAGAATCCTGTCAGGAGATTTTGAGGACACAGGTGAGGCATTGTGTTTTGTTGAATCGCCCAAAAAACTACTGTTTTCATGTGATAGGAACACAACAAGTTAACAGTTTCTTCTGATTGTAGGTTGATAACCTCCTTTAGGAATAGCTTTAGCAATCCGTAAGTTAGAAACTGACAGTGGTTCATCGCGTAAACCAGTTTATATTCTGCTTGTGAAAAGGAAATTCTCCATTCTTCATTTTCATGGAGTCCTAATGGATGTCCTATTGCAACAAAATGACATCCATTTTTTACTATATCATTAACAACTTCAGAATCAGGCCATGAGCGACATCTGTCTTTCCACGAGGACGCAGATTGTGGCCAAAAGTCAGCAGCAAAACACCAGGCAAAGTCACACTCTATATTTCCTAATACACCAGTACCACAGGGTCCATGTAAAGTGAGCTTTTTAACATGACCCAAATTATGTACTAAAATATTCAATTTTTTGTATTTAGAACTAGACACGTAGAGACTGTCATTTATTCTGACTCTTGCTAAATCCACAAGTGAACAACCTGTTGGTGGAGTCAATAACTTAAGCAAAGAAAACCCTGGAGGACACTCAAAACTATCCGCCAGAATCAACGTTTGATCGCTTGAATAGTAGAATTCAGATTGAGACATATTCCAAATCACTCTGTGGTCATTTGGCCAGAACATAAAGTCCATATCTGATCCTTTCATTTCAATTCCTTCTCTCGCACTTCCACTCAGCATCCTTGTATCATCCGTTGACGATATACGTTTGTAAATCAGGTCATAAAAGTCTTGTATCTCTTTTAATATTGCTACACGTTGTGAAGTCCCCAATTTTGAACACAGTCCACAATAAACTGATTCTGACATGTGTTGGAATCCCAGCCTATTGTGAAGTAAGATAATTAAAAAGAAAAAAATTAAAAACATATAGAATCTTTTATCATTCATTCAATTTGTTAGATAACATGTGAGGCCTGTAGAATGTATTTTGTCTCTTTTTTTCGTGTACATATGATTTTTGTGTGTATCTATGTTATTTATAAAGTATTTTTGTCATAGCTTTTTATCATCTATATAAAAAACCTGAAGGGTTTCAAAGTATTTTCATCATTGTTAGCATCTACTATACATGGACGGAATATGTGATAAATATTTGTACATTGTTTTAAAATTACATATAAAGCAAATGAAATTTATTATGCTATGACATTTTACAAACTGACACTAATATGACAATTTTAAGCTACTTTTTAAAGAGGCAATATTTTCTGTGATTCAAAATTCATAGTTTTATATGGTGAGTTTATTTACAATTAATCTATATTAAACCTAATAAATCATTTAACTATATTTTAAAAAAGGAGCAACAATATAGGGCATTCAAAGAAAAGTTTTTTAGCATTATCTTTTATTTCTTCACTTTGTTTTGTCTTGAAATATCATACTTATAATTATTTTGTGTAGAAAGTGAAAAAATTGCTACCTGTTTTAACTTGATTTTTTTAATGAGATTTCCATAGCTATTTCTTTTGAAGAATATGAAAGAAATTTCATGCTACTTTATTTATTCCTTGCTTATGCGATTAAGTTTTAACCCATAATTAAAGAGACAGTACAGCTGAAAATATATGTGTAAATAACTTCAGATTTACCTATTCTATCGTCACGAAATAAGAAAGAACGTTGATTGTAATAGTTGAAATACATAAAAATCTCTTTCTCATACTTAATTGACGTAAATTTTATGAGCTTCTGGAAATTTAAGGGTCGTACAAACCGGGACAATCTGATATCGTTTATTTGTATCACGTAGACTTTGATTGACAGTAATTGACACGTGCTGAAAACTACAAGATCTTCGTCCGACTACGGTCATACGGTTATACGAGGTCAAAGGGAACACATCTTCACTTACTCAATAATTTATAAACGGTTTACCAATTTTGGTTCATTTTAAAATGAACAGACATAAATATGTCAAATAACCCCTCAAGGGGCCTCATTTACAAATATGAATTTAGGTTGTAGCAACTCTTATGATAAAAACAAAAAAAATGCTTACAAAATAATAATTGTGGTATTTTAAAAACTTGAACAATTATTACTTGGGAGAAGTAGAAAAGACATATTTTTATCAACAAACATGTCCAGGAGAATCTTCGCGAGCACTGCATGTGTTTTGTTAACAGTAAATACGCATGCAGATTAGTATAGAAGGCTGAAGACTGAACACGTTGCGATGTAAATATATGATAGGTTTTACGTAATTATTAATTTTAATGAAGTAACTAAATTTATTTCATGGAGAACTTTGTAATTTTTTGAAAGTTTATACATTCATGAGTAGTACAAAAATACCTAACCCGATCGGAAAATTTTTCAAATCATTTTTTTATAAGATGCGCCGTACTGTCTCTTTAAATATAAAGGGATATATCTGCACACAGTTTTTCTGCTTTCATATGTTAACTTTTGAATTTAAATGTCGGCCAAATATATCGTAAATATTTTTTTATTGTTTGTTTGATTTAAATGACTGAGAATAACATTTATTAATTTTTTTGAAATTGAGATAAACGATATAAATACGATTCCAGTACGCAATATCGATGATTACAGTATAGAATAAGTTGTACTCACACTCGAGATGATCCATTTAGAGTCGAGAATGCCATTCTAAAAAAAAAACGAAAACAGCTTGTTAAATATGCTAATTGCTCTGAGTTACTGCCTCACCAACTGAAACTAGTATGAAATAATCATCAAACTACATGAGTAAAGACATCATATAAATGTTTACTGATCCAATTGCTATTCAGAGTATTCACTTCATTATTTATATTCTTCACATACTTTACAGGGTATTACAAATGGTACCAATATCTGGAAATCAATAATTAAAATTCAATAATTAAAAACAATAAACAATTTTATTTCCTCTTGTTTATATTCTCTTGTTGCTATTTTAATACAATCGTGATAGGGTTTGAGTTTAAAATGGTCAAAATATTTTAATCAAAAGGAATCTTTCGTAACTTTGTTTATTTTGTTTAATAAGGAAGCATTTCTATGCAAAACCAGATTTGAATTTAAATAGTATTAGCAGCATTATGTATAGGTCTTCCAAATACTGTTCATTCTAAGCGCAAAAGAGGATTCAAGACAGAAACGGTGCATTTCTTAAGAAAAAAGATCGACGGTCTACGGCTTAACCCTCTCATATAAACAAGTCAAATATTGTAAAATATCATTTGGTAAATATTTCTATTTTATATCTCTATTTTACCTACTGTACCTTTTTCCTAGCGGGTTAACCATCACAACATGATAAAGACCCAGGCTGGAAAGATTCGCAGCTACAATAAACTGAATAATAAAAGTATCGATTAATGAGTATCATAATGACTATTCTTATTCCAAACTTGCCCAACTTGACGATAAGATATTCAAGAAAAATATTTACATGTAAAGTCATGTAAGCTGCAAATCATTGAGTTCTATGGAGCCTGACGAACAAGCATACAATTCATTTTTACGTTAGCTTTGTGCATATTTTACATTACTGTGAAACGATGAAGTTGTAAGCACCATTCAATTATTTTAACCAATTAATGTCATGAAATTATTTTTAACACATAGACGCTATGGATAATATCAATTCTTAATTTTAAAAAAGCAATAGAAGAATGTTATAACGACTGCATTAAAATTAAAAAAACAACTCTTAACATATCCTGTTTAATGCAGCTTAAACGGTGTTTCTGATTTCTATCAAATAATAGAAAAAAGTACATATACGTGTAAATTAATTTGCAGTCGAAATTTTTCAAAATTGATTCTTTATCGATTCATCAACTATATAATGCATTGGTGTGTCGAGCCACCTTAAGCATTCTTTTCACAAGATAAACAATATCAGAGCATAACGTTTAATTCTCATCGCATAACGTAGGAATCTCATTTCATGGGATTACATTCAAATCTTAGAACATTTCATTTTATTCTCATTCGTCATGGCATGGAATAACATAACATTGCATAGCCTCCGGTAGATTTTCAACTTTTTAAAAATGATTACAGTAAAACTCGTTTAGTACGAACACGGATATAGCGAATTTTCGGATATAGCGAACTTTTTTGGAATCCCCGGTAAAAATGTTAACAAATCTTTGCAAAATTTTATGGTTATAACGAATTCGGATATAACGAATTTACGGATACTGCGAACTGATTTTGAGTCCCGTAGAAATTAAATATATAACGAAATTTAACACCTTTATAACGAATTTCTTTACAGTTTAAAAAAGTTAGCACTACCAATTAATAAAATAGTTTGAAAGAATTTATTTTCATATATTTTTTGTCAATTTACAATCCGATTATTTAAGGTATCAAAGTAATGAATTTGTATTTTAATCCTCATTTAGCGAAGTTTATAGTCTGGTGAAAGAAAACTTGTTTATAGTGAATTCGCTATAGATATTATTACGAATTCGTTATACGGATATAACGAATTACGGATATAACGAAGTAATTTCATTGGACCCTAGGACTTCGCTATAACCGAGTTTTACTGTATCTATATTTGTTGTGAGATCAAATGGATATAATAAATAATTTTCAAGTTAACTGATACCGATTAAATATCTGTTGGCGTTCATTTGTTCTACTTCAAAATGTTTGGAACTATTATTTATACGCAAATGCTTTTTTTTTTAATTTACAGGATAACATAAAATAGTAAAGTGCGATGATGTAAATAACAAAAACGTTTTGATGATCCCCTTTTCTCAGGGAATCGCATATTTACACCTTAATCTACATGAACTTCCGTGTATCCATAAATTTATGGACCAATCTTACAATCTAAATGAATTTAATCATTTTTTTTTTTAAATTGTTACTTTAAATGTTCGGACGAATGAAAACGCTGATCAAGTTTAATGACTTATGAATACTGTGTTATAAAATTGAGGGGGAGGTTGGGGGATATTCAGGAGGGGGCGGGGGGGGGGGGGTTAAAAATAAGATTTACTACGGGTTCCCAATTAAAACTTACAAATTATATATGAGTCTTGCATACCCTTGACGTGGAATATCTTACAATTATTTCCAATATAAATATTTGATTTGACAACTTTCCGCAAGCATTTGGCAATTGCTAATAGAAGTACTGTAATTAGAAATTTTCTCCGTAGAATTAGATGATCATTAGACAAATTCTTTTAATAACTAGAATCCTCAACCCCCCCAAAAACCTGACTTTTATGACTTTGGTAAAAAGAAAAGGATAATCAAGAGAAAGAAAACAATATAATTATTATTACACCTAAAATATACTATTTTTTTTTAAAATCACGATTAATTTAAATTCATATGATTATAAAAAAAACATCAATTTTCCGAATTAAAACCACAGGAAAAGTATACACACAGCAAACCATATTTTACATTTAATACGATGCATGCAGTATATAATTTTCATTTAAAAAGAAAAATATACCAAGTTAGAAATTAGCAACATTACTAACCGATTGAAAACATATAGCAAACGCGCGGTTTCCAATTTGGCTTCATGTCCTGGTGTGGTAAAGGACCGACGATATTCATATCCAAAAGTTCGCATTCATTGTTTATATTTACATTATTTAATTTCTTCCTTTATCTGCAAATGTGATTAATACCTCAAAATTATTTTTATTCTAAGGAAAAGTTCAAATTAATTGATGAGCCTCTGTAACAGCCACAAGCGTGATCTTTGATATTCGCTTGTGACGTTGCATATTAATGTTCAACGATTGTGACTTTATAATAACTCATCATTTAACCTTTCAACACCCTGTGCTTGTTAAAGAATGACAAAACTCATCATTCAACCTTTTAGCACTTTGTGTTTGTTAATATAGCATTGAATCATGATTTTGTTGAAAGAAACAGTCTCATAACTGTAGCAGTGCGTGCATACAAATTTAATAACGCGCATAAGCTAAGCCTGCAAATGTGATTTATACCTTAAAATTCCTATCTTATCCTAAGGGTAAATTCATATTAATGAAAGAACAACTGCAACATCCACAAGCGTGAACTTTGATTATAGCTTATGACTTTGTGCAATTTATTGCGTTTAATGTTTGTTACGTCATAATGAATCTCGTCATTCTAACTACTGAGTACTTTCAAAACACTTTACATGCCAAAAAATATGTGAAATGTAAATTTATAATACAATCATCATTTAACTTGTCATTACCTTGTGTTTGTTAAAGTGTTATAACTGCAGTAACTTTCCACAAATTTTACATGCAGATAATATTAACAATGTAAATATTTTGAAATGGCAGCAAAAGGTTTAAAGAAGAATTAACAAGTATTCCTTTAAAGGAATGCTCGGCAATAATGAAATATTGATAGCAAGAAGCAATCAACATGATCAGTTTGATGTAAAATAATTTAAAAAGCATTGATTTTTGAAAAATATAGAATATTTTGAATCTGTACACCATAATTTCATCATTATAAACCGTCAACAAATTTAATTTTGAAATAAATTTGGGGAAAGCCGTTCGTAAACTCCTTGTCTAGTTTAATATTTTTAACGTAATTATAAAATGTTAACGTATCTGCTTCTTCAGAATACCGAGCAGGGCTCTTAAAGAGCATTAGCACGTATACAAAGAGTTGTATTTAAATAATTTAATGCGACTGAAAAACATTGAATACCATCATAACTTGCTATTGAGGTCGCATTATAACGTAACATTGTTTATAAATCAAGCCGTCTTCCTAGCTACTATTATGCATCATCAATAGATCGAGGTCAGTTCATAGCATCTTCTTAATATGATTGAGGTCAGTTCATCGAGGTCAACTGCATTACTGAATGGACCTTTCGATCGAAATTCTTACGCGTGAGACAAAATGTGCATTCTTGAATTAACAAGTCGAACTGTATTTTATGTATGTTTGCATCTCTTAAGGTAAATGAATTGAAATAAAACTGAGTAAAATGTTATATAAATACTAAACCAAACTTCAAGTTTTTATAAGAACTACTTATGCAAGCGGAATGTGTGCGCACGTGGAGGCATTTGCCGGATGCCTCATATGGACACAATAGTGATCGGCCGAAGCCGATCACAAAAAGGAGCTTAGTATATTATTTTTTTGTTTAATTTAAAATAAGTTTACAAAATTGGTCTCATGCTCAAATTCGGCTTTGTAAAAATATCAAATTAAACATGACAAAAACAGAAACTTCATGAAAAAACACTTCTTCATTAACTTCATTTATTTAAGAAATAAACAGCAATTAAAAAAGTTCACCGGGATATGAAGTTGGTTGGTCACGTGATCATTTTGTGAAGCCTTGATCACGTACCAACCAACGTCATATCCCGATGAACTTTTTAACATTGCTGTTTATTACTTATATTTATGTTTGAAAAAGAAAAATCATCCAGAACTGTTATCAAAACCGAGATTTATATTTACAATTATCCAAGCGATAAGCGCGTGCTATGATCATTGTGACGTCATAAACAATTTCATACAGAATTGAACGTTTTCGCTATTTTATAGGTTCATATAAGGACACATATTTGCAAATGTTAATATAGAATCATAATCTATATGACCGTGCAATGTAAATATGATAAAAAAGCTCCATGCCTCCACTGTTGAGGTTTCGGCATTATATGTTTTGCCCAAACGCGTTTGTATCAACTATGTCACGAATTCTTGCTTGTGGAGCCTTACCAATATGACTAAATGGAAAATGTGTGAGTGACTGTTGATAAGAGTATAGAGCAGCCTCAAAGTTCCTTATGATTTGGTGACAGATCCCCAGGATCTCCCAAGAGATGTCTTTGCATACATCAACAAATGTAATCACCTCGATCATATGAAACAATGGCTTGTAGTTTGTCTAGAGCCTCTTTGGCTGATTTCGTATCAATGTGTCTATAACACAAGAACTCTAAAAAGTATAGCATTACAAAACCTTGAATAATTAATGATGAATTGCGTTTGTTTTGTAGAGAGGCCTGTTGTTCTGGTACAAGTTCATGGATATAACAGACGAAATTGTCAAGTGCAATATACAATGCTACAGCTCGTTTCATCTTTGTAGACAAGGATTGTCCAACTAGAGGCTGAATATAGCTTTTTACGCCTAGCATTTCCCAATACATCATATGTGGCTGAGCTTACTTCATTTTTGTCATCTCGATTGCTGATAAAGCTTTCAGATATCGGAATGTTTTGTAATGGTACATTGCGGTGAACAGCAAATCAGAAATACACCCAAACCTAACTGCTATTTCCAGCACGCTACATGAAAGTTTGTCAACAATGTACATCTTTTTGTTAACACGAGGGCTAAAGTTCTTGTTGTGTAGTCTAAATGCAATGTGTTCAAGGACCGTAGCTGTTAATTTTTCTAACATTACCTTTTGACACGCTGTCAATGGTAAATCTATCAACTGTTCGGCTGTCATTATTGCTACAATAGAATATTGAATGGAAAACGTTTACTGTTCCAAAATCAGTAAATTTATGCATTTTATAGAAAAGAATTACATTGTTTAGAACCTCAGACGTTATTACGTCCTGGTCTGTACAAATATAGACTTTGGGATTGCTTAGTATAATTTTGGTATATGAACGAACGGGTGGACTCTGTAACAGACAACCTAGTCCTTTGCTATAATATTCATGTAGCTGTCTAAACAAACTGTGTTGTTTTGAAACATAAACCTTCGCTAGAAACATTGTTTTGAGGGATAAAAAAAAGTTTGAACAAATTACCGCATACGCCCATTTAAAGAGAGTTTCAAGCATATCCAGAATCCTGACAGAGGACACAAGCGAGGCAATGTGTTATGTTGAATCGCCCAAAAACTACTGTTTTTATGTGATATGAACACAAGTTAACAGTCTCTTCTGACTGTAGGTTGATAACCTCCTTAAGAAATAGTTTTAACCCATAAGTTAGAAACTGAAAATGGTTCATCGCGTTTACCGGTTAATATTCTGTTTGAGAAAGAGAAATTCTCCACTCTTCATTTTCGTGGAATCTTAGTGTTATCCTATTGCTACAAAATGCATTTTAGGTAACCTGGGTCACTCAGATTTTAGCCTTTTCTTTGGAATTACGGAACCAAATACAACCAAGTTTGGCATATACCGATAGTATTTATGGGTTAAGGGTGGAGTAAAAATAATGCAATTCATGGTCCATGCCCCCCTCGGACCTGAGGGAAGGGATAAATCCATTAAAATTAATGCAATCTTTTAAAAATTTTCTTCTTTTCTACTGGAAATCAAGCAGTCAAACTGCTGCCATGATTGTAATAAGCATTGAACTCTTAACCAAAATTGTGAAATTCGTGGCCCCAGGGTTAGGGGTTCTGGTGTTAGGGTGGGACTCTAATGATTATATTATGAAAAATACAGTGATTCTGTGAGTTTCATGGTTCCTTGGCTCTGGTGTTAGAGCGGGGCTCTAATATTTATTTCTTCTCTGCTCCTGGGTAATATAAGCCCATGAACTAAGTACATAGTTATAATGAGGAAGAATGCTTCTTCCATAGTTGTGTGAATTTCACGCCCCCTAGGGGTCAGGTGATAATTGAAATTGTGTTAGGGTAGGACTCTAATGATTATACAGTGAAACTGCATTGATTCTTTTAAAATATTCACCTCTACTCTTGGGTATTACTCCAATGAATTAAGCACATAGATATGATGCCTCTTCCACAATTAAGAATGTCATTGTCCCTGGGTCCGGGGTTCTGGTGTTATAGCAGGATTCTATTGATTATTAAGGGTAGGTTGTCTAATTTAATTTATTTGTCTAATTTAATTTATTTTTTGGTACTTAAGATTTGTTCAGTTATGTCACTGTATGCTATGCTACAACACTTAGCAATATTTTTAATTTTTTTTAAAAATGTTTATTGGATTAAACAACCCCATCATATTTAAATTGATTTAATCAGCCCTGTTATTATTATACACATGAATATACATTACTAAAGCGACACTGCAGTTATTCAGGTGACGGAATCAGGCCATGATCGAGCGACACCTGTCTTTCCACAACGAAGCAGAATGAGGCCAAAGGTCAGAAGCAAAACACATAGCAGTGTCATACTCTATTTTTCCTATTACACCACTACCACAGGATCCATGTAGAATGAACTTTTTAACATTACACAAATTATATTCTTAAAGATATAATTCTTTGTATTTAGTTAAAACAAGATACATAGAGACTGACGTTTCTTCTGACACTTGCTAATTTAAATAGTGAGTCTGTTGTTGGAGTCAATAACTTTAGCAAAGAAAACCCTGGAGGGCACTCAGAACTATTCGCTAGGATCAAGGTTTGAACTCTTGAAATTTAGATTGTGACATACATGTATACCTGATCACTGTGTGGTCATTGCACCAGAACATATAGTCCATATCTGATCCTTCTCTTGAGCTTCCTTGTTACTCTTTTGTTTGATAATATACGTTTGTAAATCAGGTAAATGTCTTATGTCTCTAGATCTCTTAAAAATGTTACATGTTTTGTAGTTCCCAATTTAGAAAAGCACAGTCCATGTTAAACCGATTCAAACATGTGTTGGAATCCTGTCTTACTATAAAGAAATATAATTAAGATCAATAATTGAAATAAATAATCCTTATCATTGATTCAATTCGATAGACAAAGAATCTGGAGTGGGTAGAATATATTTTGCCTTTTTCTTATTTTCGGGTTTATATGATTCATGTTTGTATCGATGTAATTCATGTTATATTTGTCTATGTTCTAGATAAAAATAATTGGCGAAATCCGAAGTATATTGATTATTGTTAACATCTATTCATGAACGGAATATGTGATAAATATTTGTCCATTGTTTTTAAAATACATATAGAGCACGTGGCATGTTATATTCTATGACATTTTACGTATTGACAATAAGGTGACAATATCATATTAATTACACCATAATTTTTTTTTAAAAGACGATATCTTATCGATATTAACTTCGGAATCAGTATTAAAATAAATGTCTATTTAACTTTATATTCAATAGATAAAAAGAAAGCAACAATATAAGGTATTTCAAATAACACAATTAGCAATATCTTTAATTTATTTTTACACTTTATGTATTAAATGTACCTGTATTGTATAAATGTATACTTGATGTAATATTAACATATCATTACGATAATTATTATTTTGAGTAAAACGTTGAAAAGTTCCTACCTATTTAAAACTTGATTTCTTTGATGGGTTTTCTATTCATATTAAATAAATAAATAAGAAAAAGGTTTCATGTTATTTTATTTATTCTTTGCTTATGTAATCAATTTTACCTTAATTCAATATTAAACCATCTAACTGCACACGTTAACTTTTGAGTGTAAATGTTGATCAAATATATTGTAAATATTTATTGTTTTATTTTAAATGATTGAAAATAGCACAATGTTTTGTTAGAATTTTAAACTGTATTTAACGATATCAGTGCGATTCCAGTACTCGATATCGATGATAACAGTATAGAATACGATGTACTCAAAGCAAGATGATACGTTTAGATTAGAGAATGTCATTCTTTAATGAACCTGAAACAACCCTTTTAATATGTTAATTGCTTTGAGTTACTAGCTCACCAACTGAGACTAGTACAGAAAAACCTTAAAACTAGCTAGAGGAGTAAAGGCGTCGTATAAATGTCTACTGAGTATTTACATGATCAGTTATATTCTACATTTACTTTACAGGGAAATAAAGTGTATTCCCAAATGATACCAAAATCTGGCAATCAATGATTTAAATTCAATTATAAAAAAATCAACATACAATTTTATTTCCTCTGGTTGCTATTTCAATAAAATCGTGATATGGTTTGAATATGAAAATATAAAAACATTTTAATTAAATGGAAGCTTTTGTAAGAAGATCGATGGATAAGGCGTATAAAATGCCTATACGCGGGCGGATAAGATACTGAAAAATTAAAATATCAACAAATCTAATTTTTTTTTTAATAAACCATTGAAAACTAAGTATGTTCAACATATCATGGATTTGTAACATTTAGATATAATATCAATACTTAAAATGTGTTGATTCAAGCTGGAAAATACGTATCAAAACATCCATATAGTGTCATTTGTTTTTAAAACGTCAGTGTTTTTTTCTTTTATAGAGTGGACTTGTGGTTCATATTTCCGTCACAGTCTAAGTAGGGTCTAATGGAAAACAAACCGATTTTAATCAACAAAGACATGGAGAGATGACCCACCATACATTAAAAATATCATTTTGCATCCCGACAATTGAACGTTTTGGAAATTGCGTACTTTTTGTGTCTGAGATGGCTCAGTGGTTAGAGCACCAGCCATAACCTTATCTTATATAACTAGGGGTTTTATTTTATGAATTCCATGCCGGCAAAATTAAAGTCGATATTTTTTTCTTTCTTATTTTTAAGATATCAAAAACTGAATATAGTTAGAAGTAAATTGTGCTTTTGCAAATTAAACTTGTATTATAATAGATTCAAATATATTTCATTAGAAATAATAAATTCGACATTATACTTTTTGACTAAACAGAATGAGCATTTGCACTAGTTATCCCTCCATTTTCTTTGTTTGTGAATTGGTAACTCTATGAAGATAATTAAATTTAGTATTTAGAATATCTTGTTACGTTATCTGTTTTTATACAGACAAAATTTGTTATCTCGAACTAGATAGGACTGTGTAAAAACTTCGAGATATTCGTATTTGAGATATCGAGGATAAAATATTTTAAAAATTAGTGGTTGGGACTTACAAATTACATCGATATATCCATTGTATTCGAGATATCAGTATTCGAGATATCGAAGTTCAACTGTATTTAGTTTTTCAACAGTGTAAAATATTTGCAAATTTTCAAACAATCCAGTTCATTACCCGTATGTATCTATTATAAAAACAAATGCACAGTACAATCCTCACTAAACATAAAAATGTGTAACCAAAATTGTATAACATTAGAATGAACATATATCTCCACCACGGTGTAATCGTAGCAAGATATTTCAAATATGCCAATCTTACAAACTAAATGAATTTTATCAAAATTGTTTTAAAATTCTTGTCTTTAAAAGTTCGGTGGAATTAGAAAACCGATCAAATTTATGAATACGTTTTGATAGATTTGTGGGGACTGTTTATTTTGGGGGGTTTAAGGCCAATCATTGATTAAAAAATGGAATTAACTATGGGCTTGCATACCTTTGACGTGGTATATTTTACGATGTCTCTGTTTTCATTTTTTCTTGACCAGACGATTTTCTGCAAACATTTAACAACCGCGAGCATAAGCATCAAAATTAAATCTTTTTTTCTGCTTGAAACTAGAAGAGTATTTTAAAGTATATTCCTCTACTAAAAAAACTTATCGTTTCTGAATTTAGTGTTAAAAAAAATAATCAAGAAAAAGAAACTGACGTATTGTTTATTACTCATAATAAATACATTTTATAGAAATTACGAGTTTTTTATCCAATTTATTATCAAAAAATAAATTTTCCAAGTTAAAACCATAGAAAAGTAACATGCGTAGCAAACCTTGGATTTTTAGACGCAAGATATCAAAGAGGTTTAAACAGCTTTGTTTATTTATCAAAATACTTTTCATGAAGTTATATATATGTAAGATATACACTTGCTTTTCAATTTAAATTAAGCATTAGCTAATCCCACCATCACACAATACTATCTATACAATACAAAGTTTATTCCAACGAGACCTTTTTAATTTTTAGAAGTATTTTATTCAAGTATATATATACATTGAAATGGATTGAAAAGCAGGCATAATGCCTATTTATGTTCTCTCCCGACCTTTTTCTAAGAATGACCTTTTTATCATAATAGGCTAAGCTTGTTTGTATTCTTCTAAAAAGAGTAAATGCTTAAAAAATGATTATTGTGGTTATTTTAAAGAACAATTATTACCTGGGAGAACTGGAAAAGACATATTTCTACCAACATACATGTCAAGGAGAATCTTCGCAAGCCCTGCATGTGTTTTGTTTACAGTAAATACGCATGCGTCGTAACACGTTGTGATGTAAACATGTATGAGTTATACGTAATTATTAATTCTAATGAAAAATTAGGATTTATATTATAGATAAATTTGTAATTTTCTAAAAGTTTAAACATTTCAAGTCGGTTTTATGATAAGATGCACCGCACCGCGTACTGTCTCCTTAATGAAGCGTATCCAGTTCTTTCGCGCATTCCAAATTAATAAAACAAATATACCTAATTAATTTTTCAATGTGTTAATTTCGTAATGTGATGACTATTTCTGTATATTTACGGCCTGCCAGAAGGCGGTCCGTTATTTGATATACATTTGGATATTGTATCTGCGTTTCTGCGGGATAGTTTTTTTTAATAAAATTAATATTATGCTTATTTTTATGAATTGAAAGTAAATTTGCATGTAGAAATATGTTTTATGCCTTTGAAAAATATTACACTTTTTTTGTTTTACTTGTAAATGTAAAGTAGGTAATATAGATGGCGTGTTTGGTGCGTATTTTATCGAGACTATAATCTATTCGGATAATGTCGGAGTTTTTCATTATTTTCAGAACAATGCATCGGGATCAGTATACAGAACATACTAATCATGAAATACTAAAGACCTGAATGACATGAAATCTTATATAAATAATATATTTGAATTGCTACGTTCTGCGACAACTCTAACGCAGAATCAAATTCAAGAGCATAATGATTTCCTCCGACATTATAGAGGAAAGCGATTTTAACTTCGAAGTTCTATTTACAAAACAAATCTGATAGAAAAGCACAAGGTCTGGAGTTAAATTTCCTTGACTAGACTAAACACAAAAGGTCTGTGATATTGCGTTGGCAATTTTGACCGAGGCTTGTAATGAAGTCACATATGAATTTTAACTCGATTGTAATTTTCAAGAAAACGCCTCGTTACAATGTCGATCCATAAACATTCTGTTTACAGGCCTTACGTGTTATCAAACATGAATCATTTATCCCCGCAATTAATGTTAAGAAAATGAATGAATAAAACTTCGTATAACAAGATACAAATACGTTTATTTTTATGCCTAAATTATGTTTTCATTACGATATCTAATTGGTGTGTTTCAGCACAAGTCGATTAGTTTGTGCACATAGAAAAAGTAGTGACCTAGATTATTCATGCGCTTCTTTGACCTCTTGACCCATAATGATGTTATGAAGGAAAAACATCGGATTGCACTAACAGCGTTACACAAGGGAAAACATTTGCAAGGGTAAATATTCAATGATGATTCATGCAACAGTTATATTTTTTGCGGCCCATTTGACGCTTGCGTCAATATTTTTTCTTGTTTTATCTTGAATAAAAGTTAGTAATAATAAATTCATGAAAAACACCTAATCATCAACTTTTACAGTCCTAACGTATTTAACTTTGCTTTGTAAGTATGATAAAAAGGTTCATAAGTCCATTTTTGAGGTTTGGGGCTTATATGTGTTGTCCTGAGGAGTTTGACCGAACTACATCGTGCATTCTTGTTTGCGTAGCAATTCTAATATTATTGACTGAAAAGTGTGTGAGTGCCTGTTGATATGAGTATAGAGCGGCATCGAAGTTCCCAGTGATTTGGTGACAGATACCAAGGATCTCCCAGGAGATGTCTCTGAAAAGTTCATTAATGTACAAACCCTGATCATATTGAACTAGGGCATGTAGCTTGTCCAAAGCGGCTTGGGCTAATGCAGTATCAATATGTCTATAACATAGGAACTCTAGAAAGTGTAGCATCACAAACACTGGGATAATTAATACAAAGTCTCTGTTCTGTAACGCGGACTGTTGTTCTGGTATAAGTTCATTGATATAACTGATGAAGTTGGCAAGTCCAATGTCCAATGCTACGGCCCGTTTCATCTTTGTAGACCAGGATTGTCCACCTAAAGCTTCAGTATACCTTCGTCCGTGTACAATATTCCGATACAATAATTGTGGTTGAGCTAACTTAATTTTTGTCATCTCAACTGCTGATAATGCTTCCATGTATCTCAATGTTTTGTAATGGTACATTGCAATAAACAGCGTATCAGAAATACATCCAATCCTTGCTGCCAGTTTTAGCATACTACAGGAAATTTTGTCAGCAATGTGCAACTGTTTGTTGGCCCTGACACAATTGTTGTGTAATATAAACGCAATATTTTGAAGTCTTGTGGCTGTAATTTTTTGTAACATGACTTTTTGAGAAGGCGTCATTGGTGAATTTATCAAATATTCAGCTATTTTCATTAACAGAACAGAATTTTTTATGGCAGATAAGTCCATTCTCATAGTACAAAAAGTATTCATCTCCTTAAAAAGATTCACGTCGTTATAGATTTCAGATATTATCAAGTCCTGATATGTATAGATATTGAGCTTGGGATTACAAAGGGCACCTAGAATAGATGACCTAACGGAGGAACTCTGCAGCAGACAAGACAGCCCTTGTTTGTAATATTCATAAAGTTGCTGAAATAAACTGCATTGTTTGGAACCATGAACCTTTGCAAGAAACATATTGTTCTGAGGGATGAAAAAATTTGGACAGATCCCTTGATACACCCAATTTAGGAGGAGTTTCAAGCAGACCCAGAATCCTGCCAGGAGATTTTGAGGATACCAATGAGGCAATGTGTTTTGTTGAATCGCCCAGAAAACTACTGTTTTCATGTGATAGGAACATAACAAATTAACAGTTTCCTCTGATTGGAGGTTGATAACCTCCTTTAGGAATAGCTTTAGCAATCCATAAGTTAGAAACTGACAATGGTTCATCGCGTAAACAAGTTTACATTCTGCTCGAGAAAAGGAAATTCTCCACTCTTTATTTTCATGGGGTCCTAATGGGTGTCCTATTGCTACACAATGACATCCATTTTGTACTATATCATCTACAATTTCAGAATCAGGCCATGAGTGACATCTTCCTATCCACGAGAAGGCAGATGGTGGCCAAAAGTTACTAACAAAACACCAGGCATTGTCAAATTCTATTACTCCATCTATACCACTACAACAGGGTCCATGTGTAGTTGAATTTCCAGGATGTGCTACCGCTGAACGGGTACATTCTCTGTACATAGAGCTAGAAACATAAAGAATGTCACTCATTCTAACAATTGCTAATGAAACTCTCAGATTTGTTGTTGGAGTTAGCAGTTGAAGTAAAGAGAATCCTGGAGGACACTCAGAAGTGTCGGCCAGAATCAATGTTTGATTGGCTGTGTTGTAAACCTCGGACTGAGGAATATTCCAGATAATTTTGTGATCATTTAGCCACCACATTATGTCCTGATCTGATCCTTTCAATCTAAATCCTTCTCTTGAGCTCCCACTCAGCATCCTGGTAACTCCAGCACTAGTTGATAAACGTCTGTAAAAAAAATCCTTAAGGTCGCATGTCTCTCTCCGGATTGCTACTTCTTGTGAGGTCCCTAATTCTAGGCACAGTCCGCGAAAAACTGAATCTGATATTTGCTTAATTCCAGTCTGACTGAAATAAAAATAAAAATAAAAAAATAATTAACTGAGATATATACTGATCAAAATTTCTAACGCCCCACTAATAATATTCTATTATGTAGAAAACTTAAACATCATATTTTGAGTCGTTGCAACTATTGTCTTCAGTTAAAAATAGTCATTTGTTCATGTCAAAAATAATTGTAATCTAGTAAGTTATTACTTGTTTGCATTTATTGAAAAGCGTGAAGTGCGTGTTCGATATGTTTTTCTGATGTGCTTGTCAAACAACTCAATTCGATCGATTAACTGCCTTTAGCTGCTTATAAAAAATATTAAACTAATTGAGTACTATGCGGAACATGTCTGCCCAAAAACCTTCAGCATCAGTAGGTATGGTCAACGCAGATCGCTGTTAATGATAGGCTTGTTTCTTTTAACAATTTTTGCGTCATTTGCTTTAAACTTTTAAATTGATGTGCTAAATAATAAGGCAGGTATTCTAAATTCATTAGATTCATCACATATCGCTTGATATTTTCAGAAGACACCACAAATCATTTTCATGGTTGACCGGAAATCTAATGGAACCAAAAGTGTTGAAGACCTACCACGAAGGTTAAGACGTCATGTAACAACACGTAAGCATGACTGCGACATCAGGATAACTCACCTTTCTGATATACACCCGACATCACATGCAACTGTTCGGCACATTTTGGAACAGTCGAATGGCCTGTCAGACCAAATTACCGAGATGAAGATGTAAAAAATTTTGAACAAATACGAATAAAAATAAATAATAGTGCAATCAATTAAAACACAACCAGTGAAAATTTTTTAAAAACCTTACAAATGTAAAACAAAATACCCATTATATACGAACACACCCAACTCCCTACAAAAACCATAAAGCAATACCAATAGTAAAAGATAATCTCGAGAGTGAGACAGTGCCTAAGTATTAGACTTTTGCAGATCTAGACAACACAAACCAATAGAATAGCCTTCAACAAAATGTTTTTGTTCAATTGAGGAATCTCTATGAGAAGCTGTTTTACTGCAAATGGGGAACGCGCGAGGTATTGATATCGTGATTTTTACATGTATATCGTAGGGTGTCTTTACCTTTTTGATTTTTTCATAAAGCTCTTGGTTTTCTATATTCTTTATATTCAATCATTGTCGTGGTCAAAGTGATGAGGATTAGAAACAGTGTTATACAAACGCCTGGGGCGTTAGAAATTTTGACTTGTATATATTTTTACGAAAATGTATGTTGTGTGTATTTTGAGAGTTGTCACTTTGTAATTTTTGTTGACTGTATTGATATTAGTAAAGTCCTATTTCTATGCTCAAGAAATAAATCTTCAAAGCTTTCAAATATATTTCACCCATTCTTAGGATATTTCATACATATACGTACAGAATCAGTGCATGTATATACATTAAAATTGTTTTTCAACTGCATATATGCACATTCCCCCATAATACGATGATATTTTGCGAACTGGCAAATAAGGTGACAATCAGTTATAATTGTTATTCCTTATTTATTGAAATAGTAATCCTTTTTTACCCGATATCATTTAATACTAAAAGGCCAGACATTCGTTGGTGATAACATGGGTGACAGTTTTTATGATTCTCTATTTATTTCAGATTGTATTTTAACTAAAAAATATGTTTTAAAAATCAACAATAATCCATAGGCGTAAAATCGCTCTTAATCGTCATATATTTGAAGATAATTTTGACTTATCACTTGAACTTAAATGTTGGTTTAAGATCACGTATGATAACTGTCCAAGAAAAGCTTACTGTATGAGGATCATTTATCAGCTAAGTGATAAACGAGTTTAATAATATCAAATTCCACGGTTTTTTGTTGTTGATTAGACAATATTTATTATGAAAGTATAGAATCAGTTGTACTCACACTCGAGACGATCCGTTCAGAGGCGAGAATGCAATTATTTAGAGGTTTCAACAAATTACATGTATTTAAAATCCCGTATCGCTAAGAGTTACTTCTGTCAATGTCAAAATAATGTCAAAAACTGCTTCACCAGAGACAAAGAGCTTTATAGGACAATTCAAATGAGTAAAAATGCGGATAGATGTTTACTTTAGCTAGCACTGATCCACTAGATAATAAGAATATTTTCATCATAAATTAAATTCTACAGTTACTTTCTAGGAAAATTGAGTTAAATCCCACATAGTATCAATGTTTTGAAGTCAATAATTATAGTTCAGTGGTTAAAATAAGTACATGGTTTTATTTTCTTCTGTTTATATTTCGGTGAAACCGTGATAAGTTTGGCATTTAAAAAATAAAATAATTTTCATTAAAAGGATGCTTTCGTTATTTTGTTAATTGTATTAAGTAGAAGCTTATTGATGATTCTTGTTTTTCTTATTTAAAATGTTTTGTTATATAAGCCGCTGTCATTTTCTTTTTTCAACAGTCTGAGAGTAAAATACGTGCTACGTTTTAAACAATCCAATAAATTCCGTTTGTAACAATTATCAAAATTAACCTACAATACAATCCTCACTGATCATAAAAATGTGTAACCACATTGAATCACATTCAAATGAACATTAAGAAACTCTCTTGCACTATATAAAACTCATATTCTTCACTTATTTGAAAATTAGAGTTATCTTTCCATCATCCATACCTCATCCTTCCTGGATAAAGTTAATAAAATTAAACTTTGACCCCCAACCTCCTCAGCATCTTGAAGAAAATCCAATCTCGCCCTCATTTTCATAAGTTGGCTGATCTCAATCATTTTCTTTTCAAAAGATACTGTTATTCATATAGAAAATGTTTGTGTATTGCATTCTCATTCTATATCCAGAATATTACTTAAAACAGTGTTTGTATTTAAAGTACTTCATTAATTCAACACTGCATCCTCGAGTTTTGAATAATAAGAAATCCTCTCTTTAACAGAGAAAGACATAACAATTGTAAATGATGTTCACTAGTAGAGTTACTGAATTCGAAATGGTCGCAACACCGCTTCTAAATCCTTGCACATACCCAAAACTGTTTAATGAGCAAAAGGTAATTCATAAGACCACATCTTTTTTTTAGATTTAAAAAAAGGTATTATGAGCATTGTAAACAAGTTTACCTGATACTGTCCATTATTTGAACAAAAGACGCAATGTTTAAAGTTTAAATAAAAGACTACAACTGTGCATTCAGAAAAGAACTGATCGACGCCCGACGACTTATCTCCTTTAAATAAAGAAGTCAAATATTGTAAAATATTATTTCGCAAACATTTCTCAGGCACGTTACACCCCCTTTAGCACCCTCCCTCGACTTTTTGAGGAGCGTCTATTTTTTTTTGTACTTTTAATTAAAAAGAATAAACACATAGTAAACATTGTGTTCTGTCCAACTATGCATTTTGTACATGCCCCCCAAAAACAGGTGTTGTTTACTGACATGCTTTTAAGCGATATCACTGTCAGTAGATAGACATTTTACATGTTTACATCGACTCAAGATCTGACCGTTCGTGGGTTTTTAATTACTTGTATCAAAGAGCGACTATCTGAACTATTGTTCACTTGAATGCTTGCATATCATTCGTTTTTCACTATTTCTGAAAGTTGAAATTAAATATTCTGTAAAATTTGACTGATTTTTTATCGTGACAGTTATTATAAAGTAAGAAGTAATAAGCATTGCGAACGTACACTTTTGTAATTTCAAGGACACAAGGTGGGAAACTTTTAGCGTTTTTAATCTTAGAAATGTTTGGGTTTTTTTTTTTAAATAGATACATTCTCATGATCTGTTCAAGTTCAAAAATACCATAAATTCTTCCTTTGGTAAATTATACTTAAATTTAAAAAGATTTCTAAAATGAAAAAGCAAAATCAGTCACAAGTAGTTTAATTTTGCAGAAAAATAATAAATAGCGATTAAACTGAAATTCAACCCATCGTCTAAATTTGCCATTCAACAGTATTAAACTTGTTTGATACAAATGAGGAAAAGGCGTTATACTTTCACTGAAAAGACTTGGCGTTTACATACATTGGCTTGGCGTGTTTGTCCCGACTAAACTTGTATTCTTCTATGCGCAGCGATTCTTACATTGTTAAATTCAAAATGTGAAAGTGACTGTTGAAATGAATAAAGAGCGGACTCAAAAGCTCCAGTGATCTGTTGACATATCCCAAGGATTTCCCAAGAGATGTCTTTGCATAGTTCAAAAATGTAATAACCTCGATCATAGTGAACAATGGCTTGTAGTTTGTCTAGAGCCTCTTTGGCTAATTCCGTATCAATGTGTCTATAACACAGAAACTCTTAAAAGTGTAACATTACAAACACTGGAATAATTAATAAACAGTCTTTCTTTTGTAGAGAGGACTGTTTTTCCGGTACAAGTTCTTTGATATAACAGACGAAGTTGTCAAGTGCAATATCAAATATTACAGCCCGTTTCATTTTTGTAGACAATGACTGTCCAACTAGAGCCTGAATATACCTTCTCACGCCTAACATTTTCCGATACAACACATATGGCTGAGCTAACTTCATTTTTGTCATCTCCATTACTGATCAAGCTTTCAGATACCTGAATGTTTTGTAATGGTATATTGCGGTGAACAGCAAATCAGAAATACACCCAAACCGAAATGCTATTTTCAGCATGCTACGTGAATGTTTGTCAACAATATTTATCTGTTTGTTGACACAAGGGCTAGAGCACTTGTTGTGTAATCTAAATGCAATGTGCTCAAGGACCGTTGCTGTAAATTTCTGTAACATGACTTTTTGACATGGTGTCAGTGGTGAATCTATCAACAGTTCAACTCTCTTAATTGCTATAATAGAACGTTGCATTGAAAACGATTCTGTTCCAAAACCCATAAATCTAAGCATTTCATTGAAAAACGTCGCATCGTTTAAAACCTCCGACACCATCATGTTCTGATCTGTACAAATATAGACTATGGGATTGCTAAGTACAGTTATGACATATGAACTAATTGATGGACATAGTAACAGACAAGCTAGCCCTTTGCTGTAATATCCATGTAGCTGTCTAAGCAAACTATACTGTTTTGAACCATGGACCTTCGCTAGAAACATATTGTTTTGAGGGATGAAAAAGTTTGGACAGATTCCCTCATACACCCATTTAAGGAGGAGTTTCAAGCAGACCCAGAACCCTGCCAGGAGATTTTGAGGACACAGGTGAGGCAATGTGTTTTGTTGACTCGCCCAAAAAACTACTGTTTTCATGTGATATGAACACAACAAGTTAACAATTTCTTCTGAGTGTAGGTTGATAACCTCCATTTGAAATAGCTTTAGCAATCCGTAAGTTAGAAACTGACAGTGGTTCATCGCGTAAACCAGTTTATACTCTGCTTGAGAAAAAGAAATTCTCCACTCTTCATTTTCATGAAGTCCTATTGGGTGTCCTATTGCAACATAATGACATCCATTTTTTACTATATCATTAACAACTTCAGAATCAGGCCATGAGCGACACCGGTCTTTCCACGACAAAGCAGATTTTGGCCAAAAGTCAGAAGCAAAACACCAAGCAAAGTCATACTCTAATTTTCCAAGTACACCACTACAACAGGGTCCATGTAAAGTGAACTTTTTAAGATTAAACAAATTATGTGCTAAAAGATTTAATTCTTAGACTGTCATTTATTCTGACACTTGCTAAATCCATAAGTGAATCTGTTGGTGGAGTCAATAATAACTTAAGCAAAGTAAACCCTGGAGGACACTCAAAACTATCCGCCAAATTCAACGTCTGACCGCCTGAATGGTAGAATTCAGATTGAGACATATCCCAGATCACTCTGTAATTATTTTGCCAGTACATATAGTCCATATCTGAGCCCTTTATTCTCATTCCTTCTCTCGCGCTTCCACTCAGCATCCTTGTTCTTTTCTTTGACGATATACGACTGTAAATCAGATCGTAAAAGTCTGCTGTCTCTCTTAAGATTGCTACAAGCTGTGAAGTACTCAGTTTTGAACACAGCCCACAAAAAACCGATTCTGATATGTGTTGGAATCCTTGCTTATTGTGAAATAAGATAATTGAAGAAACATACTTGAAAAAGATCAATTTTATCATTCATTCAAGTTTTTAGAAAACATGTGGGGTAGGTACAATGTATTTTGTCTACTTTTTTCGTGTACATATGATTTTAGTGTGTATCGATGTAATTTATGTTATATTTCTATCCTCTATATAAAAATAACAGACGGGTTTTAAAGTATCTTTATCGTCATATAGCATATACTATACATGGACGGAATATGTGATAAATATTTGTACACTGTTTTCGAAATACATACAAAACACATGGCATTCATTATACTATGACATTTTACGAACTGACAATAAGGTGACAATTTTATGTTGATATTTTAAATGAGATAAATTATTGCATTTTTAAATTAATGTGTATTAATTCAAAAATGCGATATTTTATCTGATTTAAAATTTGTAATTTTTTTTTATCGTGGGTTTATTTAAAATTAATCTCTATTAAACTTAATAAATTTTAAATGAAAACAAAGCAACAGTATAGAATAATTCAACGAAAAATTATTCAGTATTATCTTTTATTTCTTCACTTTATCTTGTCTTAAAATATCATACCGATAATTTTTTTTGTTATAAAGTTGAAACAAATTGCTACCTATTTAAACTTGATTTCTTTGATGATTTTTTTATTACTATTGAAAATATACAAAAAAATTCAAGCTACTTTATCTATTCCTTGCTTATGCAATTACTTTTTAACCGAAGGAGTTAGTTCAAAATAAAGCCATCTATCTGCGCATAGTTTTTGTTTTGCTTTCATATGTTAGTTTAGATGTAGGCCAAATATATCGTTCAAAAATATGGTTGTTTGATTTTATATGACCGAGAATAGCCGAATAGTTTATTAAAATGTTTAAAATTGAGTTAAACGATATCATAGCGATTCCAGTACACAATATCGATGATTACAGTATAGAATAGGTTGTACTCACACTCGAGCTGACCCATTTAGAGTCGAGAATGCCATTCTTTGAAATGCCGAAAACAGCTCTTTAAATGTGTTAATCGTTTTGAGTTACTGTCTTACCAACTGAGACTTGTAACATACAATCTTCAAACTATATGAGTAAAAAGGTCTCTTAAATGTCTACTGATCTACTTCCTATTACGAGTATTTTCATGATAACCTATATTCTTCAATTACTTTACAGGAAAATAGAGTGAAATTACAAATGGTACCAATATCTGGAATCAATAATTAAAATTCAACAATTAAAAAAACAGTGTACGATTTTATTTCCTCTTTTTGCTATTTCAATAAAATCGTGATATGGTTTGACTACAAAAAATAAAAACATTTAATGAAAAGGAAGCTTTCGTAATTTTGTTCATTTTGTGAAATAGAAACTTAATGAAGAGAGTTACTTTATTATTTGAATTATCTTTCTACGTAATCCGTTTCTATTTTCAGTTTTTTAACAGTGCAAAATAGATGCAATTTTTTACACAATCCAATTAATTAATCGTAAACATCTAAGATAAAAACTAACAGTACAATCCTCACTGATAATAAAAATGTGTAACCATAATTGTAAAACATTAGAATGAACACCGACGAACGTTCAAAATAATATTATAAACCAACTTTTATTAGCATGCGAGAATTTTTTACGAGGTTCACTAGAGCCTTATTGTCGCAAATATTTCTCACAATAGATCAGTATTTACCATGTACGAGGGTTGATCCAAAAATAATTTCAAAGATGCGAAAAAATCGTGAAAAATCGGTGTAAAGTTACAAAAATTCTAGTTATTTCAATTCAGATCGGAAACTTTTGTTGTAATAAAGTTGTAATAAAAAAACAAGTATATATAAGCATTGATCGGGATATTAGTCGCTGAAAACCAGTTCATCTCATGTTTATCGAGAAATAAAATCATCGCTAATAATAGTTGGTTTACAGAAAACTTTATTCCCAACCTCTACAACATCTAAGGAAAATCCAATTTTCCTTAATCTCTATTATTCAGTTGGCTTCAATCATTTTTAAATGATACTGTTATGCATATCAAAGTTTGGTTCATTGCATTCCATTTTCTAATCTGGCCAAAATTTCTAACTCCGTACTTTTATTTTTCTATTATTTACAAAACTTAAGCATCAGTTTTTAAGTCATTATCATTGTAAAAATAATTAGAATAACAAACAGTATAATGCAAAAACTTATCTGGGGCGTTAGAAATTTTGACTAGTACATGTTTATGTCCAAAATAATAAAACAGTTCTTGATTTGAATGCATAACTGAAATTTGAATAGTAAGAAGCGTCCTTGTTAAAAGAAAAAGACATGCAAAGTTGCTTACTTGTAGAATTAATGGATACGAAATATTTACATCACCTCTCCATATAATCCTTTTACATTTCTGAAAACTGACCAATAAGAAAAGAGTCTATGCAAGATAAGATTAAGAATTAACATAGTATAATCAGCACTATAACAGTTTTCCTCATACTGTTTATTCTAAGAGCAAAAGAGGTAATGTTTTAAGTAAAATATAAGAAAAAAAAAGAACTGATCCACACCTGACGGCTTATTTCCTTCGTAAACGACTCAGGTATCGTGAAATTTTATTTTTATCACATGTTTATCTCAATATGCGGTGGACATCACTCATGGGATGAATTTTTGATATTCCAGTGTGTGTTCTTACGCCTCGTGGCGTCATAATTTAACATTACATAGCTTCAGGCAGATGATTGACATAGAATAAAAAAGTAACACAACAGTTCAGTTGAAAAGTTTAGAGTTATAAATAAGGAGCATCGAATGCTGATTTGTTTTTTTCCAAGAATCTATAAATATAAGCTCAAAAATGAAATGTTTTTTTGTTTTATCTTTAAGGAAATTTTTTTCCGTGCTTAAAGGTGTTGACGTCTGGTAGTTAATGTGTTGTGCAGCTAACAATTATAATGTTATAGAAACAATTGAGATTTAACAAAAGATGAGGTAAAGTATGTTATAAAAAGAATCTGTTATAATTTGCGATGGTATATGATTTTCATCCAACTCGTTGTTTGTTTTCTATCCCCTCGCCAAGGTTTGGGGATAGAAAACACACAACGAGTTGGATAAAAATCAGATACCATCGCAAATCATGAAAGAACCTATGTGTAAATTTATCAATATATCTTTTCACTTACTAAACGTTTTCCTAAAGTGTTTACCACCACAACGTGATAAAGATCAAGGCTTGGAAGTTTCTCAAACAGGTTTAGCAGCCACCTTAAACTGAAAAATAAAGGTATCGATTTATAAGTAACATAATAATACAAACACCAGAGTTGCTTTGATTACTTTTATACCAGACGATAAAATATCCAAGAAAAATGTTCTCATGTAGAGTCGTGTAAGCTTCAAATAATTGATAACTATAAAGCAAGATAACAATTAAAAACACATAAAGACTGTACAATGCAAAGCAAAAAGGATGATGTTCGATCAATAACATACCTTTTTAACGAATAAATATGATTTAAAGAATATGTGGGTTTCATATAGGATCTCTCATGATTTGCGATGATATATGATTTTTCATCCAACTAGTTGTGTGTTTTCTATCCCCGAGGGTTGGATCATGGGGAGAAAGAGGAGAGTCTTTGTGCCTAATTTTATAGAGATAATTATTCGTAGGAACTATTCTGTGCAATATTTGATTTTGCATCCATTGTAGTTTAGATTTAAGACTAACTTTAAATTGAAAATCAAAAATATTCCCCAAGTCTGATTAATTTATTTGTGATAGTATCAAACATATTTCTATATGTATTTATTCGTCTTATCTATTTCATTAACCTTTTTGTTAAACACAGTCTTAAATTTTAAATAACCGCCGGGTACACTGCGCAACTGGATTGAGTTGACAAAGTAAAGTATTTCGTTTTTATTGGTTTTCTAACTTGATTGGTCTTTCTTATTTTCATTATCCAATAAAAATTCTCAATTTGATATAAGTAACCGTTCAAACTAAGTAAAATTAGGCAGTACCGGCACTTCATTTTCCAAATCATCGGTTAATCCAGCGTGTATATGCTGCATATTGAGGTTTGTTAATATCATATTTACTTATATATTTCTATACTACCATGATAGTGATTAGGGCATTTTATTTTAATTGCAAAGTTTATACTTTATGAGTTTTTTGTTTTGTTTTGTTTTTGTTTTTTTTTGGGGGGGGGGGGTTGTAGTTAGACTTGTCATAGTAATTTCTAAAACTTGTTTGTAAGTTCAAATTTAAAATTGTTACAAAAAAATGTTTTTATACTATAAATGAATGCTGGAGTAACGGTTGCTTATTGTCAAAGATTTCAGAAACTAAACATTATGATATCAAATGTACATTTTAAACTGTATTTTTTGTCTAATGTATTATTTTTTTGCTTATAGGTCAATGCTTTATCTATTCATCTTGAAAGAATACACAGAAGATGAATGGCTGTACTGTCTTGGCTTTATTATTAATAAGTATGAAATAATTATTACAAATTTAAGCACAGTTAATTAAACACAATTGATAACAGATTACACAAAATATACAAGCAATTCAGAGATTACAATGCAAATGTCAAAACAATGGATGGCGCCGATCCTCAACTGGCATTTGGCAGCCAACAGTTCAATTCAATGTCAATTAGCCATAAATTGCTGGTAACCCTGGAAGGAGGACAGCAGTTAACCAGCGATGGCTTGTATAGCAATTCTGTATCACTCGCAAGGACCGACGCAGGGAAAAAGCCATGACGATGAGGAGACTGGATTCTCAGCTGAAAGCATACAAGTAAACCAGCAGCAAAAAGGAAACACATTTAGTTATTAGTAAAAATGAACAATACTTGGGCAACCTACACTAATATTAAAACTTAACATTAGACACCTAATCTACGAGAATTAAGGGGCAGGGAGGGTGGGTGTTGTCTTGATGAAAAAGAGGAAGATGCTATTTTTGACATGCGTATGTGCGCAAGGATTGGGTGAAGCAGGATTATAGTTGGGGGAGTTGTCTTGCTTGCCACCATATGTGCATTCTTCTTCGATAAATGGAACTTACCACACAGGGCAGTAAGTTCACTTAATAAATTGACGGAAACCATCAACTGCCTCCTTTCTGCTCGGTTTCATGTTTATTCTTTTTCTTTCCATTTTATTACAGAGGTAATTTCAATTTTCTTTTCTATAATAAGTATATTGTACATATCTTTACATCCTTCTTCATTTTTGTAAAACACTTTTAGAGGCATTGGTATATATGGCTGAATATTTTGTTTTACTTGTGTCATATTACAGTATATCTCCATATATTAAAAAATTGCTTTTCTCGGCCATAAATATTCAACATAATTAAGTTTTACATTAAAATTTTGAGTTTATAATTGATTCATGTTATGGTACCATGAAATTACCATTCGGATCAAAAAGGTCATTAATACAGATCATACCATTACTGATATATTTGTTTTAAAAATATATTAATACAGATGCCTTGTTTATTCTAAGGGTTGGGTTCTATCATAAATGTTCAAATGGAATAAAGTATTTCATATTTCTTTCATTCCAGAATTGTTTATTACGATTAGTTATAACCCGGATTAATTCGTTGCGTATCCGGCTCAGAGGATATAGTACAGCTTCCGCTCCACGAGCACCATTTACAAATTTTCGGGATGATGTTCCTTTTGTTTTTTGGTAACATAGAGACCGCACAGTTTCTGTATTTTTGTATTTTTTATATAATATTTAGATTTACAAATAATATATTTCTTAGTTTTTTTGGTTTTTCTTGGGTTTTTTTGTTTTGTTTTTTTTTTTTGACGTATGAAATTCCTTTAAAATATATTTTTTCTATTTGAATTGGCTCTCTGTACTTCGTGCAGTAAACAAACGTGTTTCATATCTACGAAATGTATTAAAGCTTTTACTTAATTTAATGCCAGTAAATGTACATGAAGTTCAGTGCATATTTGTTTACTTTCCGGCAAACGGGTTTATAATACATGTATCTAATCCCTCCATTTTTTTGTTCATTTTGTAAAGTGGAAACTTTATGAAGATAATTAAATTTCGTATTTGAAATATCTTGTTACGTTATCTGTTTTTTATATTTAGCTTTTCAAAAGTATAAAATGTATACAAATTTTCAAACAATCCAATTCATTACTCGTATGTATGTATTATGAAAACAAATTAACAGTACAATCCCCACTAAACATAAATTAAAATGTGTAACCCAAATTGTAAAACATTGGAATGAACATACACCTCCACTACGGTGTAATAGTAACAATATATTTCAAATGTGCCAATCTTACAAACGAAATGAATTTAATCAAAATTGTTTTAAAAAATGTTGTTTTTAAAAGTTCGTTGGAATAGTTGGAATAAAAATACTGATCAAGCTAAATAGTCTATGAATACTTTTTTATAGAATTGTGGGGACTGTTTATTTGGGGGAGGGGGGGGGGGGGGTTAAGGCCCACCATTGATTAAACAATAGCATTTACTATGGGCTTGCATACTGTTGATGTGGTATATTTTACGATGTCTCTGTTTTCATTTTGTTCTTGACCACACGATTTTCCGCAAACATTTAGCCATGGCGAGTATGAGCATCAAAATTAAAACTTTTATCTGCTTTAAACTAAAAGAGTATTAGAAAGAAACTTCTAATAAGTAGACTCCTCTACTAAAATAATACTTACCGTTTCTGAATTTAGTGTAAAAAAAATAATATAATCACAAAAAAGAACCTGACGTATTGTTTTACTCATGATAAAAATACATTTTATAAAAATTAGGATTTTTTAGATATCCAATTGATCATTTAAAAAAAGAAAATTTCCGAGTTAAAACCACCAAAAAGTCACATGCACAGCAAACCTGAGATTTTTAGACACATGATATCAAAGACGTTTATACAGCTTTGTTTATTTATCAAAATACTTTTCATGTAGTCATATACATGTAGGATATAATTCATTTAATGAAACAAAGAAGTGTACCAAGTAAGATATTATTTAGAACAACCATATATATATGGAATGCGCGAACATCACACACTTGCCTTTTCAATTAAAATTAAGCATTAGCTTATCACACCATCACACAATACTATCTATACAATACAAAGATTATCCCTACGAGACCTTTTTAATTTTAAGAAGTATTTCATTCAAGTATATAGATACATTGAAATGGATTGAACAGCAGACATAATGCCTATTTATGTTCTCTCCTGACCTTTTTCTGATATTGACCTTTTTATCATTATAGGCCAAGTTTATTTGTATTTTTCTAAAAAGTTTACCAATTTCGGTTCATTTTAAAATGGACATAAATATGTCAAATAACCCCCCAGGGGGCCTCACATACAAAAATGAATTTAGGTTGTAGCAAAATATATGCTTACAATAAATAATAATTGTGATTATTTTAAAGAACAATTATTACCTGTGATAAGTAAAAAAGACATATTTCTATCAGCAAACATGTCCAGGAGAATCTTTGCAAGGCATGCATGTGTTTTGTTTACAGTAAATACGCATGCGTAATAGTATAGAAGGCTGAACGTCGTAACACGTTGTGATGTAAATATGTATGAGTTATACGTAATTATTAATTTTAATGAAATAATAAGATTTATTTCATGGATAAATTTGTAATTTTCTAAAAGTTTTAACATACAGGAGCAGTACAAAATACCAAACCCGATTGGAAATTTTTTTTTCAAGTCGGTTTTATGATAAGATGCGCTGTACTGTCTCTTTAATGAAGCATATCAAGTTCTTTGGCGCATTCCAAATTAATAAAAAAAATATCTAATTAATTTTTCAATGTGTTAATTTCGTAATGTGATGAATATTGCTGTATGTCTTGAAAAAAGTTAGTAATAATAAATTCATGAAAAACACCTAATCATCGACTTTTACAGTCCTAACATATATAACTTTGCTTTGCAAATCTGAATAAAAGGTTCATAAGTCCATTGTTAAGGTTTGGGGCTTATATGTTTTGTCCTGAGGTGTTTGTTCGAACTACATCATGTATTCTTGTTTGTGTAGCAATTCTAATATTATTGACCGAAAAGTGTGTGAGTGCCTGTTGATACGAGAATAGAGCGGCTTCGAAGTTCCCAGTGATTTGGTGACAGATACCAAGGATCTCCCAGGAGATGTCTCTTAAAAGTTCATCAATGTACAAACCCTGATCATATTGAACTAGAGCATGTAGCTTGTCTAAAGCGGCTTGGGCTAATGCAGTATCAATATGTCTATAACATAGGAACTCTAAAAAGTGTAACATCACAAACACTGGAATAATTAATACAAAGTTTCTGTTCTGTAAAGCGGACTGTCGTTCTGGCATAAGTTCATTGATATAACAAATGAAGTTGTCAAGTGCAATTTCCAGTGCTACGGCCCGTTTCATCTTTGTAGACCAGGATTTTCCACCTAAAGCATCAGTATATCTTCTTACGTGTACAATTCTCCGATACAATAATTGTGGTTCAGCTAACTTAATCTTTGTCATCTCAACTGCTGATAATGCTTCCATGTATCTCAGTGTTTTGAAATGGTACATTGCAATAAACAGCGTATCAGAAATACACCCAATCCTTCCTGCCAGTTTAAGCATACTACGGGAAATTTTGTCTGCAATGTGCAACTGTTTGTTGGTCCAAACACAATTGTTCTGTAATATAAACGCAATGTTTCGAAGGTTTGTGGCTGTAACTATCTGTAACATGACTTTTTGACAAGGTGTCATGGGTGAGTTTATCAAATATTCGGCTGTTTTCATTAAGATAATAGAATTTTGTTTGACAGAAAAGCCCGTTCTTATACTTAAAAGAGTACCCATCTCATTAAAAAGTTCAATGTCGTTATGGATTTCAGATATCATGAAGATTTGATGTGTATAGATATGGAGCTTGGGATTGCAAAGGGCGCCAAGAATAAATGACCTAACGGAAGAACTCTGCAGCAGACAAGACAGTCCTTTCCTGTAATATTCATAAAGCTGCTCAAATAAACTACGTTGTTTGGAACCATAAACCTTTGCTAAAAACATATTGTTCTGAGAGATGAAAAAGTTTGGACAGATCCCTTGATACACCCAATTTAGGAGGAGTTTCAAGCAGACCCAGAATCCTTCCAGGAGATTTTGAGGACACCAATGAGGCAATGTGTTTTGTTGAATCGCCCAGAAAACTACTGTTTTCATGTGATAGGAACACAACAAGTTAACAGTTTCTTCTGAATGTAGGTTGATAACCTCCTTTAAGAACAGTTTTAACAATCCGTAAGTTAGAAACTGACAATGGTTCATTGCGTATACAAGTTTACATTCTGCTTGTGAAAAGGAAATTCTCCACTCTTCATTTTCATGTGTTCCCAGAGGGTGGCTTATTGCTACGAAATGACATCCAGTTTTTACTATATCATTAACAATTTCAGAATTAGGCCATGAGTGACATCTTTCTATCCACGAGGAGGCTGATTGAGGCCAAAAGTTACTTACAAAACACGAGGCATGGTCAAATTCTACTCTTCCCTGAATACCACTACTACAGGGTCCATGTGGAGTTGAAATGCCAGGGTGAATCACTTCTGAAAGGGTACATTTTCTGTACATAGAACTAGAAATATAAGGTATGTCATTCTTTCTTACAATTGCTAATGAAACTCTTAAATTTGTTGTTGGGGTTAGCAGTTGGAGTAAAGAGAATCCTGGAGGACACTCAGAAATGTCGGCCAGAATCATTGTTTGATTGGCTGTGTTGTAAAACTCGGACTGAGACATTTTCCAGATAATTTTGTGATCATTTAGCCACCACATCACGTCCATATCTGATCCTTTCATTCTAAATCCTTCTCTTGAGCTCCCAGTCAGCATCCTGGTGAATCCATCACTAGTTGATAAACGTCCGTAAAATATATCCTTAAGGTCGCGTGTCTCTCTCCGGATTGCTACTATTTGTGAGGTTCCTAATTGTAGACACAGTCCGCGAAAAACTGACTCTGATATGTGATTAGTTCCTGCTTTACTGAAATAAAAAAAGTTAAGAACGATTTATTTAGATATTTGAAAGATGATGAAAGCTGTATATATTTCAAGTTTTGTGGCTTTGTATTCTTTGTTTACATGTATTCATATCAGTAGTCATTCGTCGGCGACAAAACGGGATGACAGTTTTTATGATGCGCGGATTTATTTCAGATGACTATTGAACTTTAAAGACACAGTACAGCTGAAAACACATGTTTGAATAACTTCAGATTTACTCTGTGTATCATTAGTTGATTGTGACAGTTGAAGAAAATAAAAATCCCTTTCACATACCTAATAAATGTAATTATGAACTTTCGGAAGTTTAAGGGTCGAACAAACCAGAATAATCTGATATCATTCATATGTACCACATGGATTTTGATTGACAGTAATTGACACGTGCTGAAATCTACAAGATCTTCGCATGACTACGGTCATCATTGTATTCGAGGTAAAAGGGAATCTCTAAACGGAACACATCAGAACTTTCTCGAAAATTTATTAATGGTTTACCAATTTCAGTTCATTTTAAAAAGAACAGACATAAATATGTCAAATAACCCCTCAAGGGGTATCACTTACAAAAAATGAATTTAGGTTACAGCAACTCCTATCATATGATAAACCCGCAAACTATATGCTTACAAAATGATAATTGTGGTTACATGTATTTTAAAAACTTTGAACAAGTATTACCTGGGAGAAGTAGAATATGACATATTTCTATCAACAAACATGTCCAGGAGAGCCCTGCATGTGTTTTGTTTACAGTAAATACGCATGTGTAATAGTAAAGACGACTGAACCCCGTAACACGTTGCGATGAAATTATATATGGATATACGTAATTTTTAATTTTAATGAAATAATTAGATATATTTCAAGGAAAAACTTTCTGAAAGTTTATACATTTATGAGTCGTACAAAAGTACCGAACCCGATCGGAAAAAAAATTCAAGTCGGTTTTTACTATGATGCACCGTACTGTCTCTTTCAAATATTTTAATAAATCAGCAATATTCAATCAGAAGAAAAATAATTATTGATCATTAAACTATGAAATTAGTTGTACTCACACTGGAGACGATCCGTTTAGAGATGAAAATGCCATTATTTAAAGGTTCTAACCAATTATTTAAAATTCTTTCTCGCTGTGGGTAACTTCTGTAATTGTAAAAATGTACTTCAGCAGAGACTAATAACATTTGAAGGATAATTCAAATGAGGAAAGACGCGGATAAATATCTACTGATTTAGATAGAGCTCCGTTATATTATTATTTGATTTAAGTGCCAATTGTCGTCAATATCTTCAATCAGTAAATTTATTAAAGTAATCGGTGTTGATATATCTATTCAGTTGTCTGAAAGACTACAGGTCATTTTAGAAAATAAAGTGTTTTGCAGAATCCTGAGTGTAACTGGGTACACGCGTGTCTTCTAAATACTAATAACCGCTCGCGATCGGTTGGACACACGTTACACAATATTATCCAAATTATTTATTATGTGTCATTTTTGTCAAAGATCTCTTATGTGTGTTGTCTGATCCAAATAAAACATTATAGTTTAATATTTTGACAATTTGCAGATTTTATACTTTAATACTTACATCCACGAAGTGTGATTCTATCTATTTCATTGGTTGGAATTCACAGCTCTATATAAACAGACAAAAGATAATTGTATGCCCATAGTTATGTGTTTTGAATAACTAGTTAATTAACATTAATGTAATTTAATAAAATAATGATTATTGGACGAAACATATATTTTAAAAAAAAATTCACGATGCGGCGGAGTAAAAAGAATAAAGTCATTCTTTAGCGAATTTTAAACAATTTAAACTGTAAATTTGGAAAAAAGTTTTAACTGTTAAATAAAATCCAATAAGACTATCCCACTCAATTAAAATGAGTATAATCGGATGGTTGTTTTCTGATTCACATGCTAGTAAGATTTCTTGTATTTGATGATCAAGCATATGCCGAAGTTAGTTAAAAAGGGAACCTAACTGAAAAAGGAAACCTAGCTAAAAAAAAAAAAAGATTTTGCAATCAATATTGCATTCGTTTTATGGAAAAATTATATTTGAAAAATAGTATAAAATTTTATTTTCGGAAGTTGCTATAACAGTAAATTTGTGATAAAGTTTAATTTCAAATTAATGGAAACAATTTTAATAAAGAGAAACATTTTTAATTCTTTTCCGAAGGTTCTTCTTTCTTTATAGAAACAAGTCAAACATTCTACAAATCATTATTTAAAAATCTATATCTGTTTAGATGTTACAAAATATAGTTGCATTAAATCTTACGGAAATTCATTATTTTATTTCACAGCTCTATAGAAAAAGACAGGTCTAAAACCTTCACAATTCAGGTCTAACCAGTTTATCGATCGGTCGAAACCCTCAGCAACCTAGGAAAATCACGATCTGCACGAAATAAGGTGTCTTCCCATTTAGCTAAAATTCTGAATTTTTATGGGTGACTTATTTTAGCTAAGTGGAAATGGTGCACAGGTAAGGGTGTCAAAGAACAAATGAAATTAATGACAGGTGAATTCAAGTCTGTTCAGTTATTGACCTTAAGTAAAATTTTAATTTGATAAAAAAAATGACAGTCATTTTTTTTAAGATTATGTTTAGAATGAAAAAAATTAAATACATGTAATAGAAGTTAATTTTGATGATTAAAAAGGGTCGCTAAATCTTATTTTATTAAAATTACTTAATATTCATTCTTTTGAGAAGAAGAAAAAACAGACATAATACAACCTAAACTACATTTAATGTACAATTCAGTTCAATTCAGTTTATCTCAATTCGGTTTGTTTGCTCAAACCATGAAATGGTACATGAGGTCAAACATTATATACAGTTCCAAAGTCAGATGTACATTTTATAAATGAATGGATAAGTAGTAAATGAATAGTAGCTAGTAAATAAGCATAAATATACAATGGAAATAGGAAAAAGTATAACCATGGAGGACAAACTATTATATCAGAATGTATATTTTGATAATGAAATAACATAATTGTTCAGGTTAGTAACATTAGAACAAGACATAAGTTCACAAAACATGATAGTATTTGGCCCTGAACAGTATATATCATCAACATATTTATGGCTAAATATCAATAGCTCTTTACATTCAAGAATATAATGGAATGTACATGTACATGTATAAGATAGTAAATGGTATAGCATTTAACGAATTTTAATGGCAATTAAATCGAGCATTAGTTTGATTGAAGTTTCATATGATCTAATTAAGCCATCAATTTCTGCGGTGTGTTGTATATTTAAAAGCAATTGCTTGCAAGGCCTATTAAATTGATTTTTTTTTTTTTTATCTTATTTTATTTATATGACTATTCAACCTTTCAATAACTGACAAAACTTAAATCTAAATTTTTATAACACTGTAGATCAATATTGTCAAAAATATATAACTAATAGATGATACCTCGCGCAGGCGCGGGAATTAACACTTTACACGTTATCATCATATAATGCTTAATATGTTGAACCATTTTTGGTTCATTTTTATATATACTTTGTACGATATTTTCTTTATCTTATTCTGAAAAATTGAAAAAAAAACTGCATTGTTGGATATTTAGAGGAGTGGACAGGGATGAAAAATGTAACTGAAAAGAATAATAGGCAACCC
Organism: Magallana gigas; assembly: GCF_902806645.1. NCBI lineage: Eukaryota > Metazoa > Mollusca > Bivalvia > Ostreida > Ostreidae > Magallana > Magallana gigas. The sequence continues at coordinate 20,413,538 of NC_047567.1, read as the reverse complement.
CGGCACCCCGTTCTGGAAAGTTCATTCAATTAATACAAAAATAACATCTATTGTTCCATTTTATTTTATTTTATTTTGAATTAATAGAAGTCCGATCTGAGGTATTTGCTCGCGATGCATGGTAAACTCGTCCTACACTTTTTCATTAATTAGTCAATCCGCGTTCTTGGTTACCCTTTTCTGGAAAGTTCTCTAGCAAATGTGTATCAAAACTAAAATCGCCCACTAAAGATTTTATTTATTCAACATTTGTCAAATCTTAACTTTTATGTATTTTCTAAATAGGCTCACAGTTAAAATATTCACTCTTTACGTAATCATTCAATATTATTTCATTGCAAGTATATATTTTGATGCAAACTATCCCTGACTTGAATCCGCCAAAGCGTGTCCACCACCTTTCTCTCATTTTTGCTATTTCGGACATGTTTATCGAAAATGAAAGTAGGTTTTTTGATTAATTTCACAATAATAACTTATCAGTTAAATTTCAATTATACCTTACGGACAATATTACGCATGTGTTGAAATACCATAGGTGTAAGCAAGTACTCCGGTGCAGACATTTTGTAGTTTATTTCCAAATGCTTTGATTTATAAGAATAGGTGATTTTTATACAGGTTGTTCATACCTAAAACAGACTATACTCAGTGCCCACTCAGGTGTGAAAATCACGTTTTAGCTAAGTGGGAATAAGAATTTAAGGTCAGACGCGACATATCTTCCATTTATTCTAACTTTTTTCCCTATCTCCAAAATGTAAAGATTTCCACGTCGTAATTTCATAGTTATATTTTCATGTAACTTTTTTTATTTGGATATTAAGTGTTCAATTGAAAATATACAGTATGACTTTACTTATAACTATTCAAATGCATTTTGCGTGCTATTTTAAGGAAAATTCGAAATATTCTAGCTTCGAAACGAGCCTTGTAATGCACTCTGATTTTTGGGGAATTAACAGGTTTAAATGTTAATAAATAAGGAATATAAAAATTATTATACAAAATTGAGAAACGTCTCGTCTGTACTTAAGAATTTTAATTTAGCTATGTGGGAATAAACCTGAAATAATCAGTCATGTTTGGTGGGCAATGAACCATGTCATACACTTAATATACTGACCATTCGTGAGTAAAAAGCGTGCGTTTTGTTTCACATTAAGAGAAGAGAAAAGCGCATGATGTCGAGTGGTGTGGGTGGAATTTCAGAACTCCTACTACAGATATTTTGAGTTTTTCTTAGAAATTCTATGTTGAAAATTTTGCGTTTAGTTATTACAAATAAGCATACATTATAACAGTACCTTGTTTGAACCAGTTGTTTTGCATCATTTCACCTTAAAATCCGTTTTCAGAGGCTGTTGTGAGCTTGGGCGTTTTCTTTGACATTGCTACTTTCAATTTGTTGCATCCGGTAATATACGTTAAAGACTATTTTTTTCTATGGAGGACCATTATAGTAATTTTTCTATATTATTTGATCGCCATTGAAAATGTCCGTTTCATGTGTTGTAAGATATATACTGTATATTTAATAAATTTTTGTTAGCAAAAAACAACCATGGGCGGGTAGGTGTCAATCCTGAGGTGTACCGAAAAAGGAGAGAACCCACAAAGGCCTTGCAAAAAATAATCCATCGGTCTTTCAGCAAAAGAAAGGATACCATTTTGGAAAATGTTATGGCTTGTAATTTTTTTCAAACAAAAAATGTTAAGGAAGTAAACCAGAAGCAACCAAGATACCCCCCCCCCCCCCAACACACACACACACACTCCCACACACACACACACATTTTTTTCTTTTATATAGAATAAGAATATGATTTATTTTTCTTAAAATGTTTGGTCAATACTTCACCTTTCCTTTTTCAAATGTGATGCTAAGTGTAAGATAATTACATGTATTAAACTAATATTTAATATAAAATTAGACTACTATAGTCCTTTTACCGATGTTTGATAGAAAAATTAAACACATGAATAATGATTATAAGTTAACAATACGGTAGAATCAATATATCCAATACAATGTTCTTTGAAGGAATATTTAAAAAATACATAAAAAGTTCACAGGTACAGGACCTTTACAGTGCCATTTCTTCTGAAGTGTATATTGTCATAAAGGGACCTTCCGGGGCCAGATATGAGTATAAAAGTCAAAACTTCAATGAGGTATGAAACAGTTTCCTGAAATGTAAATAAAAAAATAAATTGTATTGTAGATTTTTAAGTTTGTTTTCCGAATGTTCGTAAATTTAATTTTAAAAGTAATAAAAAATAAAGTAAAATATTATGTTGGATTTAGCAACTTACTAAGAGTTCTTCGTTTGTGGACGGATCCCAATCTACCTCATCACTCGGTGCGTCGACATCATCATCGTCGGCGTCGCCATCATCATCCTCATCGTCATCTCCCTCCACTCCGCCAGTTTCTTATGAACATGCGGAACAAGTTGTTCAAACGACGGAATAAAAAATAAAGTATAATATTATGTTGGATTTAGCAACTTACTAAGAGTTCTTCGTTTGTGGACGGATCCCAATCTACCTCATCACTCGGTGCGTCGACATCATCATCGTCGGCGTCGCCATCATCATCCTCATCGTCATCTCCTTCCACTCCGCCAGTTTCTTATGAACATGCGGAACAAGTTGTTCAAACGACGGAATCTGACGGAATCTGTGTTTGAAGGAAACATTCATAGTAGTTGTTGTAGAGTGTGAGGAGAAAGATTATTCATTTTGGCGTCATGCATGGTGTATGGGTGTTACGGCTTAAAGGAAAAATGCCCTGAAAAATCTGAAATTCTATTGTCCCTAATATATAATTCGTAAAAAGTAGGGATGTACTCAACTATCACACCGATCATCGGCTAAAATTTTCTTAGTCGATTACTCGTTATAAAGTGAAAAGAAATCAAAACTATTTTCCTCTGTTAACGCGGCAGTTTTGGGGCTACAAATGAAAATAACAGTTCTCTTTTATCGGCATTTTTCATTTGAAGCGTCCAACGAGAGAACCTGATATAATTTTTCAAGTGGCTAAAAGTTGATCTCTTTTAATTTTGTAGATAAGATTGTTTTGAATAGAAGTATTTAGGCAAACAAGTACTTGAAGAGATTAACTTGTGGTTCTTCTAATCAGTTATTTAATGAATTAGATGTTTGTATTAATAAAAAATTTAATCATATCAGTAATTAGCTCAAGGCGTTTGTTTTAATAATAATTATTATTAAATTGTTGTTTGGGCACGGGACAATGACTTAACATGAAACATGTCACATTTGAGTTGGCTAAGATGATATGGAGCACAATTATGTGTAAACGTCACAAGAAAAAGGAAAAACCTAACTTAATACATTTGCTAACGAATATTTATATAAAACAAGTTTCAATTTATTTGAAATCAAATGCATCTAGTGCGGATTACCATAGATTTTTAATGCGTTTGAGTTTACGATGTGGTTTATTTGACAGTACACAATTTGATTTTTAAAAAAACCACAATATCAAACAAATCATCGAGTACTCGACTATTTCTCGACTAAAGGCTTCGATTAATTGACTAAGCCAACCGAGTAGAACTGACATCCCTAGTAAAAAGTATAATTGAATATAATCTCTATTAATCGTTACCTGAAAATATTGTATGGTTACCCCCCCCCCCCCCCTCAGATTCGCTCTGGCCCTCTTTAAGCTCTTCAAATTCCCTTACGAGGTCTAAAAAACACTTTTCTATAAAAAAATTTCATTTTTCATACATTGTGTTTGAGTCCATGTCATCATACTGTGTATGTATGTGTAAAATAATGTCCGCTTTAGTTTTGTTTGCTATGTCAAAATGTTTGTGTGTGTGCTCCTGTGGAGTGATGATGGGTGTAAGTTTTTGTCTGGGTTCTGCAAACTGAAGTAATTTGCTGTCTGTATGTCTGATTGAGACTGTTGTAAGTGTGGTCGGTTGTAGATATTGCTTTTGCCGTAATAATATAATATTCTAAATGTTTTTTTTTTCGTCTGTGATGTCTGATGTCTGATGTGAACGTGTAATCTGTGTCTTTTTCCGTAAGAGATGGAACTGTCTGCTGGGTTAATTTGATAGAAAAAACAATAGCTTATCCATGAATAAAAATTATAAACAATGTGGTTACTTTTTCAATATTAAAACACAAACTACTTTTATTTTACCTTGTCCAGTTTATCCCTATTTCTGTAGATAATCTTCCATCTTTCTTAAGATGGCAGTCCCGGGGGCATTAAACTTTTGCTCGTTTTTTAAAACAAAATTTCTCCCTTCAACCTTACTCTCGTTGCCACTGACACTGTAGGTCTCAAGATTTGCAATGTCATAAACCACAAATTGACATTGCATACGAATCATTAAATCCCTTATATATGCATCCATGTAAAATGGCATACTTAGAATTTGGACCTGCTGGCAAGGATAACCTCACTGGTGTTCCGTCTTACGCCTGCTCTGGAAACATGGAGAGCTAAGCTGAAACTATAAAGAATTTTTTACATTAATTTCTGGTTTAGAGCTCGAAGACGTTCACGAAAACCCGGGACAGAAGGATCCAGGTTATCTACGAGTACTTGTCTGGCATACAGTAAAATAAGCTCTGCAGACATGGCATAGAGAAATATTTCCAAAATCTACCAACTTTTATAATGATCTGAAATATTTAATCTAGCCCAAGGCATATCATTAAAACAAGTGTACATGTTTATAAGCTGTGTATAAATTGGAATGTTTTATTAAAAATGTTACAAACAATTATACCACTTGCACTCTGGCATGTTTATTTCAAAATAAACTACATTGTTTGGAACCATAAACCTTTGCTAGAAACATATTGTTTTAAGGGGTGAAAATGATTGGACAGATCCCTCGATACACCCAATTTAGGAGGAGTTTAAAGCAGACTCAGAATTCTGCCAGGAGATTTTGAGGATACCAATGAGGCAATGTGTTTTGTGGAATCGCCCAGAAAACTACTGTTTTCATGTGATAGGAACATAACAAGTTAACAGTTTCCTCTGATTGTAGGTTGATAACCTCCTTCTTTAAGAATAGTTTTAACAATCCGTAAGTTAGAAACTGACAGTGGTTCATCGCATAAACGAGTTTATATTCTGCTCTAGAAAAAGAAATTCTCCACTCTTCATTTTCATGGAGTCCTATTGGATGTCCTATTGCTACAAAATGACATCCATATTTTACTATATCATAACAACTTCAGAATCAGGCCATAAGCGACACCTGTCTTTCCACTACAAAGTAGAATGAGGCCAAAAGTCAGAAGCAAAACACCAGGCAGCGTCACACTCTAATTTTCCTAGTACACCACTACCACAATGTCCATGTGAAGTGAACTTTTAAGGATTAAACAAATTATATGCTAAAAGTATTTTTGTATTTAGAACTAGACACATAGAGACTGTCATTTATTCTGACACTTGCTACATCCATAATTGAACCTGTTGGTGGAGTCAATAATAACTTAGGCAAAGAAAACCCTGGGGGGCACTCAAAACTATCCGCGAGAATCAACGTTTGATTGCTTGAATGGTAGAATTCAGATTGAGACATATTCCAGATCACTCTGTGGTCATTTCGCCAGAACATAAAGTCCAAATCTGAGCCCTTTATTCTAATTCCTTCTCTCGTGCTTCCACTCAGCATCTTTGCTCTTTTCTTTGACGAAATACGTCTGTAAATCAGATCATTAAAGTCAGCTATCTCTCTGAAGTTTGCTACAAGTTGTGAAGTTCCCAGTTTTGAACACAGTCCAAAGTAAACCGATTCTGATATGTGTTGGAATCCTTGCCTATTGTGAAGTAAGATAATTGAAGAAAAATAATGAAAAAAGATAAATTTTATCATTCATTCAAGTTGTTAGAAAACCTGTGGGTTGGGTACAATATTTTTTTTCTTTTTCTTTTTCTTTTTTTCGTGTACATATGATTATAGTGTGTATCTATGTGATTTATGTAACATTTCTATCCTCTAATAAAAAAACAGACGTTTTTTTAAAGTAACTAAATCGTCATTAGCATCTACTATACATGGACGGAATATGTGATAAATATTTGTACTCTGTTTTCAAAATACATATAAAACACATGGCATTCATTATACTATGACATTTTACGAACTGACATTAAGGTGAAAATTTCATGTTGATAACATATTAATTTAAAAAGGCGATATTCTATCTGATTTAAAAATTGTAATTTTTTTTATCGTGAGTTTATCTAAAATTAATCTCTATTAAACTTAATAAATTCTAAATAAAAACAAAGCAACAATATATAGGATAATTCAATGATTACTTTATCGTTTATCTTTATCTTGATTTTCAAAATCATACCGATACTTATTATTTTGTTTGAAAAATGCTACCTTTTTTACCTTGATTTTTTATGAGTTTCCCATAGCTATTCTATTGAACAATATGAAAGAAATGTGATGCTACTTTATTTATTCCTTGCTTATACAAATAATTTTTAAACTAGGGAGTCAATTAAATATAAAGCCATTTATCTGCAATTGTTTTTCTGCTTTCATATGTTAGCTGTTAAGCCAAATACTAGTATATCGTAAATGACTGAAAATAGCAGAATATTAGATTAAAAATCTAAAAATTGAGTTTAACAATATCAATGCGATTCAAGTACACAATTAAAGTATAGAATAAGTCGTACTCACACTCGAGGTCATCCATTTAGAGTCGAAGATGCCATTCTTTAAAGAATAAAAAAAGATCTCGTTTAATATGTTAATTGCTATGAGCTACTGCTCACGAACTAGGACTAGTACAGTAAACCCTTAAAACTAGATGGGTAATGACGTTTTATAAATTTCTACTGATCCACTTTCTAATAAGAGTATTCAGTTAATTAATAATACTCTACGGTTACTTTACAGGGAAATAGAGTGGATTGCAAATGGTACCAATATATGAAAATTAATATTAAAATTCATTAATTAAAAATCGGTTTACAATTTTATTTCCTCCGGTTGCTATTTCAATAAAATCGTGATATGGTTTGATTATTAAAATATGAAGTGGAAATTTTATGAAGATAATCAATTTCGTATTTGAAATATCCTGCTACGAAATCCGTTTATATTTTTAGCTTTTTAACACTATAAATATATGCCAATTTTTTAAATAGTCCAATAATCTACTCGTTTGTATCTATTACAAAAACTAATGCACAGTACAATCATCAATGATCATAAAGATAAAGATAAACACAATGATTATCGTATGACATTACAATAAACATGGATGAACGTTCAAATGAATTAAGATTCTTACTTTGTTTTGATCTCTATGATTTGCTTGGCTTCAATAGTTTTTTCTTTAAATTATACTGTCAAGCATATATAACTTTTGGTTCATAGCATTCCCATTTTTATATCCAGAATGATAAAACACTAACATCACTGAAATTTGAATAAGAAATGTCTTCTTTAAGAGAGGAAAACATGCAAAAGTTGCACACTTGTAGAATTAATGGACACGAAATATTTACATCGCAGCTTCATACAATCATTTTATCTAGCTGAAGCTGTCTTGTGAAGTCCCTAATTTTAGGCACATTCCGCGAAAAACTGAATCTGATATATGCTTGATTCCTTCCTCACTGAAATAACGAATAGTTAATAGTAATAAACTTAGATATATGGTGGGTTTTTTTTAAAAAAAAGCATGTTATGTGTAGTTTAAATTTGTCGTTTATGTATTTTTGTTTACGTATATTGATATTTGTAGTCACTAGTTGACGATAAAACGTTTTTATGATACGCGGATTTATTTCAGATGACTATTAAACTTAAATATATTTAAAAGTCAGCAATATTCAATCCGAGTATAGTGGCTCATATTTATGAGAATAATTTTAATTTGCACGCATTATATGTTTATAAATCATTATCTGTGCTAGAGTTTTCACTTGTTCAAAACTTGTTTTTTAACAGAGTTTTAATTCCTCTGAATGCTATTTCGGTAAAATCTGATGAAGTAGAATTGAAATGATGAAAAATATATTAATTAAATGAAAGGTTTCGTAATTTTCTTAATCTTGTCAATAAAAAAACCCTGATAATGATGCGTATTTTCTTATTTAACATACTTTGTCATAGTATCCTTTGTTATTATCTGGCTTTCAAAACAAGAGACCAATAAGCCTTATCGGTCCCCTGAGTATAAGAGCCCAAGCACAAACTTGTCCAGGAGTCTCATATATGCATTTGATTAAGTTTTATTCAGGAGTAAAAGAAATTGTAATATTGTATTGATGACCACCTCCCTGCCTGAAAACTTTCAAAAAGGACTATAAAACCTATAATTTTAGCGAAAAACTTTAAGATCATAATACAGTACATGACCTGATATTGAAAAGGTGCAAGACTCTGATAGAGAATAAATTTCCCATTTTTGTTAAATTGAACAAGAAGGCTACTATACATGTTTTATTTAAAACAACTTCCCATCCCCCAATTAATCACCGTCTGGCATTTATACAAAAAACAACTAACAGGTACTGCTTATCAGTGATTTTCTTTAGAAAATTATTTCTTAAAACTATTAACAAGTCTATTTGTTTATCTAGAAAGTTCTAAAACTGTTTTTGTCTCTAATAATAAAAATACTTTCATAACCCATTGATCTTACAACTTCTTTATAATTACATTTTAATTGATGATTATTATTAAATATGACAAGAAAAAGAAGATAACTCCATTATAAAGGGGCAAGGGAAGATAACTCCATTAACTGGTACCATCACCCACGTGCACCCCATTCACCTACCCCCGAACTCTTTCCAAACGCTTTCACAATATCTTAACTTTGATAGACGTTATTCTTTCTCTTTTCTAAATATGTAAATTCACTTATTACTTTCATTGAAATTCCTGAGCAGAATAAAATAATTAGACAATTATATACCCTGCTCCCATCCATAACCCTTGTCTTACAAGTAGGTAAGATGAAACATTATTAAATTACAGCTTAATGTTTACTAAATATGCAGTCAGTTTTTATTCTGTGTCAGTATATGTATTAAACATTATATACATTTACACTAAATGACCAGTTTGGCTACACCCTGCATTGAGAGCCCCTACTCTATACATTTATTTGTGTTTTGGTCCCGCCCTAGATTCAAATCCCTTCATTGGGAGACAGGAAATTTAAAATTTTGATAGACGGCTTTACTTTCCTTCCTTATATGCAGTCAGTTTTTATTTAGTATCAGCATTACCATTAAATGCATATATTTATATTTCCCAGTGTCTTTGCCTGTGATAACACTACTTTCGGTCGGGCATGATCAAATCTATCATAAAGCCCTTCGGGCTTTATTGGATTTGATCACGCCCCGACCGAAATTATCATCTCATAATACTCAAAGAATGATTCCTTATTCCATATATAAATAATGTGACTATTTTAGCCCTAAAGTCAGAACCCTTACCTAAGGGGACATGAAATTTTAAATTCTAGTAGAGGACTTCCTGGTAAACATTATTATGAAATCAGTTCTTCCTACAGCTGTGTGAGAGTAGAGTAGAAGATAAACAGTATATGCATTGACATATATATATATATATATATATATATGGACATATTCCCCCCCCCCCTAGGTCCTGAACCCCTGACCAAGGAATTTCACAATTTAGGTAGAGGAGTTAGTGGATATTCATAACCATGCATTCAGTATTTTGCCCACATGTCTGGGAGTAAAGAATTAGATTTCTAAGATTTAATACAATTTCACTATATGGCTATATTGGTCCCGTTCTAGGGCTTAAACCCCTGTACCAGGGGTCATGTATTTTACAATTTAGGTAGAAGACTTAATGGACATCATTAACCATGCAATTAGTTTTAAACAAATAAATATGGGAGTAGAGAAGGAGATTTTCGAAGATTTAATATATTTTTACTATATTACGAAATTGGCCCCACCCTAGAGCCTGAACCCCCGGCCCAGGGGCCATGAATTTCACTATTTTGGTAAAAGACTTCATGGACATCATTACCATGTTTTAGTTTATAAAAAATGTATATGAGAGACGGGAAGAAGATTTCTAAGATTTAATACATTTTTACTGTATGACCATATTGGCCCAACCCTAGAACCTGAACCCTTTATCCAGGGGCCATAAATTTCGCAATTTTGATAGAAGGCTTCATGGACATCATAAGAATGCAATCAATTTCTCCCTCAGATATGTAGGGATAAAGAGGAAGATATTTTAAAATTTTGGCTTTTTTTAAAGCATATTTGGCATCGCATATGGCAACCCAGGGTTGGTAGAGTCAAGAATTTCACAATTTTGATTCCTCTTACCATAGAAATGCTTCACATAAAAATAGTAACAATTGGCCTTGTAGTTTTTAAGAAGAAGTTAAAAAATATTAAAATATTAACGCACAATGGACAACGCACGACGACGGACGAGTACAGATAGAAATAGGTCACCTGGGTTTACTTAATATTTCATTTATAAAGTCATCCTTTCGTCATCCGAACCTTATACTCCATTGATAACTTCATAAAATTAAACCTTGACAGGGTCTCAGCATCTTAGGAAAAATTTGACTTTGCAATGATCTCTACGATTTAGTTGGCTTCAATCATTTATTTTAAGTTGCAGTTATTCATAACAAATATTTAAAATATTACTTTAAAAATAAAACAAAAAATTATGAGAATATATTACTGTATAAAATGCATCAGTAAATTGCATCCTTGAGTTTTGAGTACTAAAACATGTCCTCAATAACAGAGAAAGACGACGTGATTGTAAATGTTGTTTACTAGGAGACTATAGTCTGTTCCAAGTTATTACTTCCATCACTTTTTTATGATTTTTAATACAAATACACATACCTGTGAAAGAAATACAGTTAAAATCGATGAAAGGAATTATATCCAAGATAACTGCATTGACAAATTATCATTTTTCAATCATAAATGGTCACAGAAACGAAAATAAATTTCTTACGGAGATTTATAATGGGAAATGTTTACATCTTTTCTCCATTCGGAAGTACTCGGGATACCTCGCGCAATTTTTCAACGTTATCATCAGGGCTTATTAATGGCTGATGCAATGCAAAATCCCCGTAGACCTTCTATATTTAGATGTGTATTGAAACTTGAAGCAGTAGAAGGGGCGTTTCAAAACAGATAATCTGGGCATTTTTCATATTAGTGGATGAACGTAGTTTGAGCCAAAGGTATTTATGATTATCAAAATATCAAGCAAAAGGGGATGGAAGCCAAAACTCTGGACAGTGTATAAATAGATACAAAATGTTTGCAACACCACTTGCTTGAAATTGCCCAATAAGGAAGCAGTTCTCTGCAAGACCAGATTTATTTTTAGAATTAAATAAGATCATGTATTATTAGAATTGTGAACAGACTTTTAATTCTTAGAACAAAAGAAGTAAATTTTTAGGTCGGATATAAGTCGAAAAATGAGCATTCCGTAGTAAAATGAACAAATCGACGCCCGACATTTTTCTCCTTTTGGAGCGTTGTAACACAGGTACTAATAAATACGCGTAGTAAATATAAAATGTAGATATAGTGTGTTTAATTTTCATGCAAACATGTCCAAACGTAACATGTTTTCATTACTATTCTTATTCATTAAGGTCTTCCGTTTCCAACGGAAGACCTTATTGTTAAGGTCTTCCGTTTCCAACGGAAGACCTTGTACTGATTCTGTTGGAAATTCTTCATTATTATTTTTCTTCTTCTTTTTTCTTCTAGACGTTTCTTTAAACTGTAATATCTCGCTTGTTTGTCATTAGATTTTATTCAAATTTTCAGGGTTTATTGGAAATAATAATAGCTTACTATAGCACAAAAAATTGTGAAATCGCTGCTTCCGGTTTTGAGTTATTCCCTTTTGAATAATTTTTTTAGTGGGTCTCGTGTACCTGCAAAGGCTCCGAGATGATCCGTAGCAAGTAGTTTTAATTTACAAATCTTTAATGTAGACATCTTGAACGTTGTCCTCCTAGTTTTATATGTTTGATTTACCCACGTATACTCCTTCAAAAATTACATCGAAATTTATGTTTCAAGAAATGTTAAATTTTGCTTATATCTTTGCTCAATAACTTTTTAGTTGTAAATTTTTTCTAGACATATATAGAACAATAGTTGTGCAGAATATTAAGAGCTTTCTTTTGATACCATCAAAAAGGGGCTAGCCCCTAAAATGAGGGGTCTACAGCCCTTAAAAGTCTTTGCTTCATAACTCTAAAACGGTAAAATTTTCGATATGGGCGTCGCTGCAAAAAATGTTGTTTGTGACTTTATTGATCTCATTAAACTGTTTTTGAGTTTGGGTATTGCATAATGTGAGGGAAAAAGTAATACGTGTAGACCAGTACTCGCGGCAATTTGGCCAAGTTAACGAAACTCTCTATCACCCGCGGCCGAGAAAATCGGTCACCATGGTCCCGGCTGGGCTACCTAGCGGTCAGCGGTTATCTAATACACGAGAGTTGCGTCTTTCATATACGAGTTTATTTAGCCGCTAACTCAAGAATTGTTTTAGTTTTGATTACACGTAAAAGTTTATGGACTAAACGATTCGGTGTCAATAAAGAAATTGTTCAGTTAATTAATAAAAGTAATGTCATTCTCATCTAAAGCAATATCAGACATAGATCAATTGTGGGGTTTAAGTTTAAAATAAAGAACTTTTATTTGATAGAATATGGTCGTTATACTGCAAACTTTACAAATCGTCCTGGGTTCCGAACTGTGCGTGTCTGCGCGTTGTACCTTTACGTAATCTATCCTTCGTCCACGGCTGAGGAGATCAGCCACGGCTGCACTACCTAGCGGTAAGCGGTTATCTCATACACAAGATTCGCACACCGCGACGCACACTTAGATGAATATGAACGTGTTTGAGTTTATATAGTCGTAAATACAAGAACTGTTTTAATTTTATGTTATAAAAATTTGTCCATCTTGTATTCATTTAATTAAACATTTGATTGAAAATAAATATTAATGAACGATATTACTCCAAATCGGAAACATCATCAGAAATAAATTAATGGTTGGTTTGTATATCTAAAAATTTATACCCCCCCCCCCCCGAAATATCAAATGATGATCATCCCTCGCACATGGCCGAGGATATATAGCGCGAGTGGACGAGTGATCCGCGGTCGGCTCGTGTTCTTCTACATGTACCTTATCACGCATTCATGTTTCATATTTTGCACGGACAGAACTATATTTATTATGTTTTGACTATTATTTAGGTTTAAGATGAAAAGATAAATTTATTTTACTTGTACAGCTGATTAAGCATTGATTTGATTACAAGATAGAATACAAGGTACTCAAATTATAATCAAAGTTCCATGTTACATGTTTGCGGTAGGTGAGCACGATAGAAGAATGTCCTGAATTGTCCTAAATTGAGACATTTGATGATTATTTGAAAGAATATTCAATTGAGTTTTAAACAACTTAAGATTAGATTCTATCGGTCACATATTAATAACTCTGTAGTTTTTCTAATACATGGTTGTTCGTTTGAGTGTGGAAGCGAACCCATTGCTGCGTCCCCCCTCCTCCCGCCCCGCTGACAAGTGCTCGCGCTGTATTTTTTTTTTAAATTGGCGAAAAGATATCCAGATATTTCGAAAATCATTTTTGGCGACTTCTTCTTATGTGTAACATTTTCTCCTCAACGTGTTTCACTTTCCCACGCGTTTGTTTATTCGGTCAGTCTGTGTTAATTCAATCGCCACGTATCAAAAATCTTGTGTCGCTTTAGCGCACACAACTCAGAACATATGTAATTGAGTAACAGTTGGACGGTGCTTTTATTAACAATAAGACTATTATTCGAAGTCAATCATCTTCACACTAAAGATGTGAAATTCTTACCTGAGAATGTGCCTAATAAATCAACCTGTTGACCACGCTAAACTTCTGTATGAACAGAATAATTCATAATATATTATAATTGAAAGTTGGAAGTCAAACTTTGACACATTGAGGAGAAAATGTTACAACCTTTTAATTGAAGTTGTGTATTATGAGGTTGTAATGCAACTTAATTTACTTACAAGGTTAGCTACAGCCAGCTAGTGGAATACTAATTTTAGATGAACAATGAATACCCAATATTTTAAAATACAAGATAAATAGTTTCCAAAACTATAATACTATGCATGTGTATATGAAGGTTGCACCCTCATTTGTATAGCTGTAGGTGAGGAGGTAAAGGTGTATCGATGTACATACAATGTATGACAGCACATACGGATTCCGGACCGTGGCTACAGACGATACACATGATAGTATTTTAATACATCAATGCAAAGTTTAATCTAGAAACTGACCAGTTTCATAACTTCTTCGAATTTCTCTAACACGGCTGTCTATAATTCCTTCCCAGAATTCTAATTTACGCAAGCGCAATTGAAGTTTTTTTTTCAATTTTATAAATCAACCCACTGACATAAAAATAAGGATTTTGTATATTATTACATCGTTTAGAGATGTGATATTCATTTCTGTAAATAAGGTTATTTAATTCACGTTACATAGCGGTGTCTCTATGAAACAGCACCATATGGTGTAAAATTTAGATGCTCGCTTTTGCATAAATTCTCCCGCTGATCTTTTTTTTTTAGCTGATTATATATTTTTTTGAATGTCCAAGTCTACTCGTTTCATTAAATAATATCAGACGACACACATTTCCTTATAGAAAAGTTCAGAGATGCCATCAATTTTGACTAATTACTAAATTTTGTCATCACGTAACAATTCTAAACTTGCACATAGTCTTCAAAAATTTCAAAAGATTTAAATAAAGAAGTTATCTTAGAGAAAAGTTACGTGTTTTGTAGGCGTGTTCGGTAAAAAAAAATACAATTCCTGACATGAATCATGAGTACAAGTGTTTATAACAATGCTTGCTACCCTTTAAAAATTTTAACTCGCCATTTAACATCTCATTTTTTAAAGAAATTTTGAAACGATTATACAAACTGTGTTCGACAAATAGTTTTCCTAAAATATTTTCTTCCTTTCTTTTTTAAAACATGTTTTATATACAGGCTTTCAATCACAACACGTTTTTATAACAAAAGCAGAACTGAAAGTTTAGTCATTATGATCGTTTGACACCATATCACATATATTTTCAACCCGCAGCAACAA
Source organism: Magallana gigas (assembly GCF_902806645.1). Taxonomy (NCBI): domain Eukaryota; kingdom Metazoa; phylum Mollusca; class Bivalvia; order Ostreida; family Ostreidae; genus Magallana; species Magallana gigas. Next base: position 20,398,297 of record NC_047567.1, on the reverse strand, counting down.
CGGAAGACCTACTCGTGGCTTTGCCACGAGCTCTGCTCTAGTTTTCGTACTGTTTCTTCTTATTTTTTTCCACAAATTTTGTGCACGCGATTTCTCAGAAACTATTCAGCCGATTTTGACCATTTTTTCACAGATGATTGCCACAGGTCATAATTCTAGACTTTTTTTGACATTTTGAAATCATCACTTCCAGTACCGAGTTATGGCGGATTTTCTTTTACGACCTATTTTGTTTCTCAGAAACTATTAGAGATATGAATACGAAATTTTCAGGATAGGTAGTCTATAGTTTGAAGTTGTGCACTATTATATTGTTTTATGCCAGTGGCGCTATTTCATTGAGCTCGCCTAGGCACGAAAATTGGGTACAAATTTTCATTCAAAATTTTCATACGTTTTGATCTGTATCTTTTTATCAGTTGATATTTTTTTAAATAATATATAACAAAAGTGGTAGAAAATCAGAAGTTCTTTCCAATAATATCACGAAAAAGAGGCTGGCCCCTTTAATTAGGGACCCAGAGATTCGTAAAGTCTATTACGAATAACTTGAAAACGATAAATATAATTTTGTTATGCATTATAGAATCAAAGTTGTTGAACACTACATTATTGGTTTGAAAAAAGTCATCGTCAGGCCCATGTTTGACGTAATTAGGGATTTTTATTCATTATCTTAATTTTTTTTTTGGTGTGTGTTAATTATGAAATTGTATCGATATTTCATGGTATCATTTTTTTTTAAAAATCGGACGGAAGACCTATTCGTTACTCGTAACGAAGTCGTATCTAGTTACTATTACATTTTATATCAATTAGAATTTAAACCAATTTACAATGTATTTATGATGTGTCATTTTTGTCAAAGGTCTCTTGTGTGTGTTATCTGATCCAGATGAAAAAGTTGTAGTTTAATATTTTGACGATTTTAAAGTTTCAGACTTAAATCCACTAAGTATGATTCCACTTATTTCATACGAAAATTGGTTGTAATTCAGAGCTTTATAGAAACTGACAAGGCTGAAATCTACACAATGAATTTCTACCCAGTATATTGATCGTTCGAAACCTAAGAAAAATAAAAAAAAAAGATGATGTCAAACTCATACTGCCATACCAGACAACTAGACTATTTCTTTAATTAGTCTTTAATTTTGATAACAGAAAGATGTAGATGACAATAACAAACCGTCAACCATCTCATTAATCCATAAAACGAAATACAAATTCAAAGCAGAGCAACACGGACCTCTAAATAGATAGAGGTAGAATCAGGTGCCTAGAAGGAGTGCGCATCCTCTGCTGACCTGTCACACCCGCCGTGTGCTCTTTGTCGTAATCGGGAAAATAACGGAAAAATCTGTAGACAATTAGGTGATTAATTATGGTGTAACAATTAGTATGAAAAACTTCAGTCAGCATGCGATCCAGTGGAAGATTGTATTTGCTGACAAGGTCGTTATATCGACCATAGCACTTACAAAAAGATGACTTCAAAAGAGTTTTGTTTTATCAACTTGTTTGTTAGTAGCTTGCCTCGCCTTAAAAACTGTTCATACGAAGAACATGTCCTTGCGTATCGAATCAACTGAGAGACAAAAACACCAAATATAAACAATGAAATTTTTTTATGACGCTTCATGCGGGCTATGAAGTTAGTGATCATTACAGAAGAAATTTACATAAATAAAAAAATATCGCAAAATGTCAATGTTTAGTCGGCCAACCATCATTTATTAAAAAAAATAAAGATTTGTTTTCCCAAATATATGACATTTTTACAGAATTGGCTAAAATTTTTACCAAGAATATAACGCAGCAATTGTTTCACCATAGATTTTTTAAAGATAATTATAAGCTCAAAGTTACGCGTTTTGATTATCTAATTTATTAACAATAATGTAATTCAATAACATGATAATGAATTTTTGACAATATATTCAAAATAAAAATAACATATAACGCGGCCAAGTAAAGAGGAAAATGTCATTCTTTAGTGGATTTAAATCAATCATTTTAACTGTAACTTTGGAAAAATGTTTCAGTAGAGAAAATAACAAGTGAAAAGCTGTCAATGTGACAGCAAACCGGGTTTTTTATGTGAACTGTATCCAATATCCATGTCAACTCTGAATTGATAAACACTACCTAACGTATTCAGTGAAATGGTGTACCACCTATGCAATATTTTGCCAAAAAATGACTAAGTTCTAAAGCTGTTATGTTTTCATAAATTATCAGAAATCAAATTCCTTGCAATATTCACACCTCTGATATATGAACAATTGATCAGCAAAAGAACAACTTCCTGTCTTGAAAACTGTAGGAGTTATTCGTACTATAATGGTACCATATATGCAATATTTTGCCAAAAATGACTAAGTTCAAAAGCTGTTATGTTTTCATAAATTATCAGAAATCAAATTTCTTGCAATATTCACACCTCTGATATATGAATAATTGATCAGCAAAAAGAACAACTTCCTGTCTTGAAAACTGTAGGAGGAGTTATTCGTACTATAAGGGTACCATTTATGCAATATTTTGCCAAAAATGACTAAGTTTAAAAGCTGGTAATTTTTTCATAAATTATCAGAAAACAAAATCCTAGTAATGTGCACCCCTCTGATACATGTTCAACTGATTTGCGAAAGAAGAACTTCCTGTCTTAAAAACTGTAGGAGCATTATCCGCACATTAAGGGTACCCTATATGCAATATTATGCCCAAAAAATGACTAAGTTCAAAAGCTGGTATTTCTTTCATAAATTATCAGATATCAAAATCCTAGCAATATGCACACCTCTGATATATGTACAATTGATCTGCAAAGGAATAACTTCCTTGTAGATAACTGTGGAAGGTTTAACTGTACAATGAGGGTACACTTTCAGCAGCCGCCCGTCCGCCATTTTCACCATTTTTAATAACCGGATTTTTCCGTTGAAAACCCGGTAACAACCAATAAGATGATAAGACTCAAATAAATGAGTATAATCGGGTGGTTTATCTGCTTTACTTGCTAGTAAGCTTACATTGTACATGTATTTTGATGATCAATCATATGCATAAGTTAGTTAAAAAGGGAACCTAGCTTAAAATTGTTTTACAACCAATCCTGCATTCATTTTATCCAAACATTATAATAAGTTTAAAAAAAAGTACAAAAATTTCATTTCCTGAAGTTGGTATAACAGTAAATGTGTGATAAAGTTTAATTTTAAATTAATGGAAATATTTTTAATCAAGAGAAACTTCGTAAAGATGTTCCGTTAGGACCTGATGAAGGTACTTATTTCCTAATATAAACAAGTCAAACGTTCTGCAAAACATTATTTCAAAATTTATATCAGTTTGAATATCTAAAAATACAACTGTATTATTTCTTACGGGAATTTTTATTTCAGTGCACAGCTCTATAGAAATAGACAGGTCTAAAACCTACACATTCCAGTTGAAACCAGTTTATTTAACAGTCGAAACCTTCAGAAACCTAGTAAAATCACGATCTGCACGAATTAATCATGTACATGAATCATTTTATACGATATAAAATGGTTTGAAACAGTTTCCGCTTTTTTATAAACCGCTTCAAGGAATCTGTAACCGAAATCTTTATTTTATTAATCATCATAATTGAAAGGAAACTTAAGGCTGCTGAGATTCTTTTTACAATTTTGAAGAAATGACGGGAAATGTGTTCGTTTACTCTTGATTTTAAACAATTACTATAATAGTAACTATTTCTATTTCTAAGCCTTTTTTTAGAATTACCAACAATTATCAATGTCAAAGAGAGTCCACTTCCTGAATCACATTATATATCAAAATGTATATCTACTCAAAACCCTCTTTATTTTTTGCGCATAAAAGAAAATATAATCAACAAGGAAATTGAACTTTAAAAGATCGCAAACATTGTACCAGTATAGTAAATCTTTCAATCTGTATTATCTATGGCAACTTAGTTTATAAAGGGTATCGACACAGTTCTTTATGTTGTCAAGTTATCACAATGATTATTCAAAATCGATTGAACGTAATCTTGAGATGTTTTATGAAAGATTGTGCAAAGATATCCACAGTCTGCCATAAACTGGTCTATTTCTCATACTACTATGGCGCCATTCAATTCAATAAACAAAAAAATCAATTTAACAAACCCAAATTAAGAGATATGGCTGTGTTATAACTTTTATTGAATTAGATAAGAATCGGTCGTCAAGATCGTTATTAGATATTTTGTACATAATCGAAATTTTAAGAAAGAGTGAAGGAAAATTAATATTTTTTTTTTTACAAAATTATATATATAAGCTTGTTGAAACCAACACATACTTTAGAGAAAGTCTTACTCAACGTCTTGATTTCAAACTTTAAAGGATACAGTCAGCTAGACAGGAAAATGTTGCATTCTACGAAACAAATTAAAGTTTTGTTATTATTAAATGGCCCCAAAAACAAAGCAAATTGCTGCAATCAGCTGAAGTGGTAGTTCATGTCTATAATTGTTGTCAAATCAGAACAGAGCTTTCAATTTCAAGTTTGTAATTGCAAAAAAATGTTACGATGATCAGCTAGAAAAAAAATAACCAAAAAATATATATTGCATGGCTTAAGAATAACCGCCTCATATAATTGTGTACTGGTTTGAGTGTTCGTTAATCGGACAAAATACTCATTCAGCATATCCGACAAGTACTTGAGTAACCGAAGACTCGATGACAAATCTCCTCCTTCATAATAAAGATAAGTTATTATGAACCCTTTATGAATATTTCACAAGGAAAAGTTGCAAGCTGTACAAGAATAGGAAGAGAAAACAACACCAGCAGACTGAAGGTTTGGAAATTTGATATAATGTTTTGCATATATATATATATATATATATATATATATATATATATATATATATATATATGATGTCATATGTTTAATTTTTCTATCAGAATTGCCATTCAGTACAAAAAATGCATTGGTTTTACATTGTATACATATTTATAAACGATTAATATTCTTCATAAGGCAGTCAAACATTCTCTTACAAAAAATTAATACTTACTTCAAAAGGTTACAAATTTATTTGTAAAAGACCGTATTAAAAAAACGAGATACAGAAAATTCTTTGTTTTGAAACTCGCTTTTGTTTACTTTTATTAGCTATATTGGATTTAATATTCTTTCAAAAAAAATTCAGATGAGGCCCTTGCTTTTATATACACGATAAGATTTGTCATACAATGGATCCTCAACACAGCGGCCAGGATGTGTTGCGGTGTGACCAATGTGAAGCACTTGCCCCAAAATTATACTGTGACATCTGTCATCATAACCTTTGTAAGAAATGTGTGGGAGAACACATCTTGGACGAATCAAAAAAACACAACGTAGTGCCATTTAAAAACCGTAGATCGACAGTTTTTTATCCTATTTGTCCTAAACATACAACAAAGCAATGCGAGCTATTTTGTGAACAATGTGACAGCCCTATTTGCTCAAGTTGTGTGTCTTCAAGCGACCATAATAGACACAAATTTCTTGATATTTTTGAAAGGCAAAGAGAAGATTTACAAAAAGATTTGCATGAATTGGAAACATATATTTATCCAAGATATCAACAGATGGCATCCAACATCATTGCCCAGAAAGCTGATCTGTGTCAAAATTCCCAAAAATTGACCATAGACTTAAACAAACAAAGAGAAACACGGCAAAAAGAAATAGACACTATAATCAGCAATCTTAAATCTAATGCTGATAAAATGGAAACCAAACAACTTGGCCTTTTGAAAAACCAGGAAGATAACATTTCACGCACTATTTCCGAAATCACACAGAATATTGTTGATCTTAAGAAGTTACTTGACTCCAAGGACATGTGCCTTCTTGTCCATGAATATAAATCCAGGAACGCTGAATTTAGAAAATTTCCTCCTCAATGCAAGGTTTCGTTACCAATTTTTACTCCACATCCAATCGACACGGAACAAGTTCAAAAACAATTTGGTACCCTGTCATCAAAAGAGCATGTTTACGTCAATGAAGGTACAGATTCTGGCGCCATTCCTTCAAACAGCCCACTGCTAGATGTCCCCCAGATCAAAACGACCATAAACACAGCTATAGGCCATAGCTTTATAAACAGTGTGGCTTGTCGTAGTGGAGAGGAAATATGGACCTGTGGTGTTGACAGCATTATGATTATGAAACTACATCATCTCCAGGGACAACTATTGAAGTCCATCGAAACCAAGTCAAGAAACGTGCCTTCTGACATAGCAGTGACAAGAGATGGTTCTCTAGTTTATACTGATCCAAATGACAGAACTGTTAACATAGTGAAGAATACAAAACCTCAGGAAGTGATCAGACTACAGGGATGGAGGCCTCGAAGTGCCTGTGTCGCCAAGTCTGGTGACCTTCTGGTGATCATGCTCAGCGACGACATTCAAAGAACTAAAGTTGTACGTTATTCTGGCTCCATAAAGAAGCAAACCATTCAATTCAATGACAAAGGTCAACCTCTTTATTCATCTGGCCCCACCAAAAAATGTATCACAGAGAACAAGAATCTAGATATCTGTGTGTCCGACTACATGGCCGGTTCAGTTATAGTGGTCGATCAGATTGGAAATCTCAGATTTACATACACTGGTCAACCGACAAAGAGACAATTTGACCCGATAGGCGTGGCTACAGACAGCCAGAGCCGTATCCTGACAGCGGACAGCAATGATTACCGAATCCATATCATCGATCAAAACGGAAAATTTCTTCGGTTCATTGACAATTGTCATTTGCAAAATCCATGTGATTTATGCATGGATACCAAGGACAACCTCTTTGTAGCTGAGAACAGAATTGGGAAAGTGAAGAAAATTCAGTATTGTGGAACCATCATTCGTTGAACGCAAATTTTTGTAGACAGTTGGTGATGGAAGAAATCTGATAAAAACCAATTTGTGATCAGCTCTAGAAATACTATGTAGGACATGATTGTTTCTGTAAATTACTATATAACATGACAATAAAAAAACTATAAGTATTCACAACTATGATTGTTAATTGTTACATTTTCACGATTTATAGGCAACTTGTAACTGTTACTATATAATTGATCAATTCTTAGCTCCCTGAATGTCTGGTGTTTCTCAACAATCTAGAAAAAATAAAAACGTTATATTCACCTACATGTGACTTAGGAGGTCAATAAAACATTTGATTTTTGCTACATAGGACCAATGAAATATCGCATTTCTTAATTTGTTCAGTTATGGCTTAAAACTAAAGTCTTCGCTAGATAATGTTTGTATCAATTCGTCGCTGAATCATATGATAAAACAGTTATGACTGCTTTTGATCAATACGATAATTCACGTACCCTTAAATGTACAATATTCGCCGAGCCGTCTAGTCAAAAACAGGAATAATTTTTGGTTTTGACCCTATTTGTTAACCTAATGTTTCCGTACTTCTTTAAATAAAAGTTTTACAGACTATAGTCAATGTTATGTTATGGTAATATCTCTTAGTTCGGTAAATGTTCATTGTATCATTCAGACTATGGACCCAAGTAGAAGTAACCAGGATGTCTTACAATGTCATCTTTGTGAGGTGCCTGTTCCTTCATATCATTGTGATTTTTGCCACTCCAACCTCTGTAAAACCTGTGCTGGAAAACATCTCTTGGATGAAACTAAAGAACATAGGGTGTTGCCGATCAAACAGCAAAAATCGACTACTGATCACCCAATATGTACAAAACATGTTAAAAACAAATATGAATTCTTTTGTAAAGAGTGTAAAATTTCTATTTGTACAAGATGTTGACTACTGGTGACCATCAAGAACACAAATTAATTGACTTCTTTGAAAACATTCGAAGAAAGAAGGGAGTCATTCCAAAAGATTTAAAGGAATTGGAGAAATGCAAATACCCCAGGTATCAGATAATTGCATCGAGTATCTCATCTCGGAAATCCGATTTGAGGAAAAACTCCAAGAAATTGAAAATAGCTGTTTTGTAAAGAGTAAAGAACGAATCATAGGGAAACTTGAATATGATGTCGATGAAATGGAAGCCCAACAGTTAGATGTCCTAAACGAACAGTAAGATAAAGTTACACGCACCAGTTCTGAAATCTCACAAAGCATTGCTGATCTGACAAAATTAGTGGACTCTGATGAACCTGACTCTGTCTCTTCATATACATCTAGAAATGAAGAATTAAGACAAATGTCTCTTCTACTTAAGGTTTACCTGCCAGTTTTCTCACCTCCAAAGATCGACACAGAACAACTCTTTAGAGAATTTGAATCTATATCAGCTCTTTCCATCGCAGCAGAAGAAATTGTTATACCCCTGTAAAACAGTTACTATATAACTCTAAAAGTCCAGTATTTTGACTGTTCGACAGGAACGGTTGGATTGGAACTGTTAAAATCAACTGTTAAAAAGACTGTTGACCGGTGACGTTACATTTCGCGAAAACGAGTAACTGATTAGAAGGGGTATAATAAAACAGTTGTTGACTGTGTCTCGGGCAACAGTTTACCTGTCGGGCCGGTGTAATGAAGAACAATGATGACCCCCGTAGAATAATGACCGGGGGTCATTTTTTGACGTAGAATAATGACCCCCCTAGCTGAAGAATAATTGGATTTTTCTGAAGAAAAAAGACCCAGGGGTTATTTTTCTTCATGTTAAACATGAAGAAAAATGACCCCCATAGAAAAATGCCCCCCCCCCCCCCCCCGTATTGGTTACCCCGTAAATAAATCGCTGTATATAGTTTTTCATATCCGTAGCAAGCACACACAAAACACTCTTACATTGCCACAAATTGATTGTTAACAGTTACGCAACTTCTCTCGTCGACATACGGCGGGAAATGACGCAAATAAAGAAAGATTCATACACAATGAGGATATTGTGTGATAATTAACGAACAATAATCATGAAAGAATAATTGTTGTAATAATATAAGCAATATTTATTGGTGAATGATTTGTCAATCTTAGAATGATACATGCACTACGGCCAACGCGGTTTGCGTATTTACCGCGAGTCCTCGTGGTGTGAAATTGATTAGCACAGGTAACTCAGGTAAAACCGCGCATCCTCGCGGTACAGCTTCTCACCTTGGCCACACCGTCGCGGTACTGTGAAACCAGTCCCAGGTGAAAACTATTCTTGTTTTTTAACGCGAGTTACCTCCCCCAATTTCTTCTCCTACGGGAAATATGATTGAGAGAATTAATGAATATTAATTCATATTCCTTTATTTTATAAAAGGAGTTGATTGTTACAATTGATTATTATTTAATAAAAAGTGGGAGAAATAAAAGGAAGGTGTAATTATGCTAATACAGAATTTTGTACACTATTTTGTATACTCTATGGCGTTACATATAAATTAATCTTGGCACATTCATCGCTGACAATTCTTGGTTATCAATAAATTTGATTGATAATTATATACCCGGTAATAAACTCTTCACCAAAATATCTTATTTCGCCTCGAGAAAGTAATACGAACTAGAGCAGAGCTCGTGGCAAAGCCCCGAGTAGGTCTTCCGTTGTTGCTGCGAGTTGAAAATATATGTTATATGGTGTCAAACGATTATAATGACTAAACTTTCAGCTCTGCTTTTGTTATAAAAACGTGTTGTGATTGAAAGCCTGTATATAAAACGTGTTTTGAAACAAAGAAAGGAAGAAAATATTTTAGGAAAACTATTTGTCGAGCAGAGTTTATGTAATCGTTTCAAACATTCTTTAAAAAGTGAGATGTTTAATGGCGAGTTAAATTTTCAAGGGTAGCAAGCATTGTTATACACAGTATGTACTCATGATTCATGTCAGGAATTGTATTTCTTTTTTAAACTGAACCCGCCTACAAAACACGTAAACCTTTCTCAAAGATAACTTCTATATTAAAATATTTCTAAATTTTTGAAGACTATGTGCAAGTTTAGAATTGCGTGCTGACAAAATTTACAGACCCTAAAACGTACTACTACACCAAAAAAGCGTGCGGCCTACGTGCGAGAAACGTTTCGTGTAAACCTTTTAGAGTTTCATGTAAACCGTTTAGCGTTTCGGGCAAAGCGTGTAAATCGTTTCGAGCAAAGCGTGCGAGAACCGTGTGAAACGTTCATCAGATTTCATTCGGAACTCTCTGACAAGTTAATTGTTTCAAAATGGCGCCCGTGTTTTACATTACTTTAACAAAATTGAGCGAATTTTTAACAAACAAAAGAAAGGTATATATATTAAAAGACGACTAGTAACAGATAATTACATGTATATTTAACGTTTTCATGCGATGTTTCAGTACTGAAACAATATTAAAAGTCGCTATACATAAGAAATATTAAATACAGTTAGCGAAATATGATTTCTATTGGAACAAACCTAAATCAACTTTAACTTGCACGATCATGTTTTGATAAGCATGTATTTTTATTATTTATTTACATCGATAACTCTTACTGAGACCATTCGGCTGTGTACAAGCAGCACACATAACCTCGGACATCGGGTGAGACCTGCACCTGGCTAAACCTGTCAATCAAACTCTGTGTATTTGTTTTCATTGGATGGTCAGGCGTCTCTCTTTTGTCAAAAGCCAATGGAAAATTAATGACTTCAAGGTAATCGGAATACGTATTTGATGAAGCACACAATTTAAATGATAGAAAATTTATTAATTATTTGAACAAAATTAAATGTAAACATAGAAAGGTAATAAAAAAATTAATTATTATGGGAATCTATACGCATTGTACTCAATTCAAATAGATTATATTATGATTTTGTTATTTTATGTAGTAAAATCACCCTTCCAACTGTTACTCAATTACATAACAATTGATGACCTGGGGCTATAAATGTTCTGAGCTGTGTGCGCTGAAGCGACACAAGATTCTCGGTCGCATGCGGCAATTGAATTAACACAGACTGGCCGAATAAACAAAGGGGTGGGAAAGTGAAACAAAATGTTACACATAAGAAACCACCAAAAATGATTTTCGACAGATCTTGCTATCTTTTCTCCAATTAAAAAAAAAATCCAGCGCGAGCACCTGTCAGCGGGGCGGGAGGAGGGGGGGGGGCAGCAATGAGTTCGCTTCCACAATGAAACTACAGTAGTGATTAATATGTGACCGATAGAATCTAATCTAAAGTTGTTTAAACTCATGTGAATATTTTTTAAAATAATCATCGAATGCCTCAATTCAGGGCATTCCTTTATCGTGCTAGCACCTACCGCAAACATGTAACATGGAACTTTGATTATAATTTGATTTGATTTTTAAACTACCTTTTACGCTATCGTATAAATCAATGCTTAATCACCTGTACAAGTAAAATAAATTTATCTTTTCATCTTAAACCAATATAATAGTTGAAAACATAATAAAATATAGTTGTGTACGTGCAAAATATGAAACATAAACGCGTCATAAGGTACATGTAGAAGAACACGAACCGACCGCGGATCACTTATCCACTCGCGCCGGATCTCCTCAGCCATGTGCGAGGGATGATCATCATTTAGATGTTTAATATTTGGGGGGGGGGGGGGGGGTGTTGATTTAAAACATTAATTGTACAGTTTTTAAAGTAGTTTACATAAACAAACCAACCATTAGTTTATGTCTAACGATTTTTCCGATTTGGAGTAATATCGTTCATTAATATTCATTTACACTCAAATATTTAATTAAATATATACAAGTAGGACAAACTTTTATAACAAAAAATTAAAACAGTTCTTGTATATACGGCTATATTAACTCAAACACGTTCATATGCATGTAAGTGTAAGTCGCGGTGTGCGAATCTTGTGTATTAAATAACCGCTTACCGCTAGGTAATGCAGCCGTCGCTGATCTCCTCGGCCAAAGAATATATTTCGTAAAGGTACAACGCACAGAAACGCACAGCTCACAACCAAGGAAGATTTGAAAAGTTTGCAATATAATGACCTTACTCTATCAAATAGAAGTTATATATTTTAAACTTAAACCCCACAATTGATCTATGTCTATTATTGCTTTAGAGAATGACATTGCTTTTATTTATTAAATGAACTATTTCTTACTTGACATCCAATCGTTTAATCCACAAAAGATATTGTGTAATCAAAACTTAAACAATTCTTGAGTTCGCGGCTAAATAAACTCATATATGAGAGACGCAACTCTCGTGTATTAGATAACCGCTGACCGCTAGCTAGTCCAGCCGCGAGCATGGTGACCGATTTTCTCGGCCGCGGGCGAGGGAGAGCTTACGTAATGGTACACACACACACAGCTCTGATTCAAGGTAGATTTTAAATGCATGGAGTTAATAAATAAACTGTAATGCATAGAGTTTTTTAATTCCATATTTTGTGGTTAAAAAGAAAAGAAAAAGAATGTTTTGTTTTCCAATTGCCGTTTTTAATGATTGTGCACTATAAGAACTTAACAACAATGACTTAAACTCCAAAAAAAAAAGCATGTACTCCAACAAAAAAAAAGATTCTTATAAATTAATGCCTCCTGTATAAACCAGCATACTTTCTGCGGCAACTTTATGCCAGTTGTACGCACAAAGACTTTCGTTAACTTGTCAAATGAAAACAGGTACATGTCAACATGTAAAGCTTTTTACACTCATACTACACAAATCACTTACAAAATAATATTGTTACGACCTTTATGAGATCCCAACAAACAACTTTTCCAGCGACATCCATATCAAAATCCAAACCGTTTTTGAGTTATTAAGCAAAACATTTTAGGGGCTATTGGCCCTTAATTTAAGGGGCCAGCCCTTTTTTATTGGTGTCAAATGAAAGCCCTTGATATTCTGCACAACTTTTATTCTGCATGTCTTAACAAAATATTTTTCGTTAAAAAGATATAAAGGAAAATATGTCTAAATTTTTGCACTTTTTTGAATCCTGTTTTTTGACCCCCTACCTTTTCCTTAATAAGGAACGTAATCCAAAAACAAAAACCGATGTATACAACTTCAATGTCTTTGTTATTCAAATTCGTTGGATTCCCATTCCCTGCTATCATAGTCTCGGAGCCTTTGTCTGGAAACCAAAGGCCCTAAAAAATTTTAAAAGGGGAATAACTCGTTAACGGAAAGGGAATTCTAACTTTTATGAATTGATGAAGATAGTGTTTTGTAAAGTCCATTAGCCCTGAAAATTTGAGCAAAATCCATTCAGAAATGAGCACGACATGAAGCCTCAAAGTTCGCGTCTAGGAAGAAAAAAGAAAAAAAGAAAAATAAGAACTAGAGCAGAGCTCGTGGCAAAGCCCCGAGTAGGTCTTCCGTTGTTGCTGCGAGTTGAAAATATATGTTATATGGTGTCAAACGATTATAATGACTATACTTTCAGTTCTGCTTTTGTTATAAAAAATTGTTGTGATTGAAAGCCTGTATATAAAACGTGTTTTGAAACAAAAAAAGGAAGAAAATATTTTAGGAAAACTATTTGTCGAGCAGAGTTCATGTAATCGTTTCAAACATTCTTTAAAAAGTGAGATGTTTAAAGGCGAGTTTAATTTTCAAGGGTAGCAAGCATTGTTATAAACAGTATGTACTCATGATTCATTCAGGAATTGTATTTCTTTTTTAAACTGAACCCGCCTACAAAACACGTAAACCTTTCTCAAAGATAACTTCTAAATTAAAATATTTCTAAATTTTTGAAGACTATGTGCAAGTTTAGAATTGCGTGCTGACAAAATTTACAGACCCTAAAACGTATTATTACCTAATCAAAGGGATTTTGTTGTTTTATTACAAATTAAATATTTGAGTCTATTTTGAACAGCCGGTCAATAGACTGCGATCTATTAGACCGCCGGTCAATAGACTTCGATCTATTGGACCGCCGGTCAATAGACTGCGATCTATTGGACCGGCAACGTATTTCAGAACGCGGGTATGTTAATGTTACATCCTTTCGATAGTTCTCAGGGAATGTATATTTCTTTACATAGACGCTGTTTTTAGTACTTTGTAAAACCAAATTTATGTTATCAAAATGGAGTATCAAATAAGCAACAGTTTTAAAGCCTCATATAACTTAAGGTAAAAGACTATTTAAAATCTAATGGGTTGAAGACTCCCCCTTCTTTGTGTAAACTAATATTAAATTGAGATGTTGTAATGCATGCAACAGGTTTTGTGCACGTAAAAGATGAAAAAAAAAATCTTAGTATATTCCATAATGGCACGAAAACCATCTGCAATATGCAAATTATAAACCCCGAAAAGTAAAAAAGGAATTAGGTAATAAAACAATTATTTAATGCTTGAACAGTCAATAGACCAGAATTTTTTTTCCCTTGGTGCAGGGAACAGCTCAGTATATAAATAGTGCCTGTTTGGGAGGGTAACAGTTGAAATTGACACCCCGAGAAAACCATTGTCAACCGACGCGAAGCGGAGGTTGACAATGGTTTTCGAGGGGTGTCAATTTCAACTGTTATCCTCCCAAACAGGCACTATATATTTTGTTATACTGAATGTCTTTTTTAAAATTTTTAAGAAAATTTTACTGCTTTTATATAGGAATAACGTGAATTCTACAGCGAACCGTACGCGCACAATTTTCGCGCATGTAACATTTTTTAATGTTACCCGTTGCCAAGTGCGTTGCTAACGCTAAGGGTAATAGTAAATATTATTAACTGCGTCTTAACCAATCAGATTTCAGTATTTAACATGAAAGTATAACAATATGATCTATTGCCCTTAAGGTAAAAGACTATTTAAAATCTAATGGGTTGAAGACTCCCCCTTCTTTGTGTAAACTAATATTAAATTGAGATGTTGTAATGCATGCAACAGGTTTTGTGCACGTAAAAGATGAAAAAAAAAATCTTAGTATATTCCATAATGGCACGAAAACCATCTGCAATATGCAAATTATAAACCCCGAAAAGTAAAAAAGGAATTAGGTAATAAAACAATTATTTAATGCTTGAACAGTCAATAGACCAGAATTTTTTTTCCCTTGGTGCAGGGAACAGCTCAGTATATAAATAGTGCCTGTTTGGGAGGGTAACAGTTGAAATTGACACCCCGAGAAAACCATTGTCAACCGACGCGAAGCGGAGGTTGACAATGGTTTTCGAGGGGTGTCAATTTCAACTGTTATCCTCCCAAACAGGCACTATATATTTTGTTATACTGAATGTCTTTTTTAAAATTTTTAAGAAAATTTTACTGCTTTTATATAGGAATAACGTGAATTCTACAGCGAACCGTACGCGCACAATTTTCGCGCATGTAACATTTTTTAATGTTACCCGTTGCCAAGTGCGTTGCTAACGCTAAGGGTAATAGTAAATATTATTAACTGCGTCTTAACCAATCAGATTTCAGTATTTAACATGAAAGTATAACAATATGATCTATTGCCCTCGGCCGTTGGCCTCGGGCAATAGATCATACTGAGCTGTTCCCTGCACCTCGGGAAAAATATTCTGGTCTATTGACTGCTCAAGCATTAAATAATTGTATACTACTACACCAAAAAAGCGTGCGGCCTACGTGCGAGAAACGTTTCGTGTAAACCTTTTAGAGTTTCATGTAAACCGTTTAGAGTTTCGGCCAAAGCGTGTAAATCGTTTCGAGCAAAGCGTGCGAGAACCGTGTGAAACGTTCATCAGATTTCATTCGGAACTCTCTGACAAGTTAATTGTTTCAAAATGGCGCCCGTGTTTTACATTACTTTAACAAAATTGAGCGAATTTTTAACAAACAAAAGAAAGGTATATAATTATATTAAAAGACGACTAGTAACAGATAATTACATGTATATTTAACGTTTTCATGCGATGTTTCAGTACTGAAACAATATTAAAATTCGCTATACATAAAAAATATTAAATACAGTTAGCGAAACATGATTTCTATTGGAACAAACCTAAATCAACTTTAACTTGCACTATCATGTTTTGATAAGCATGTATTTTTATTATCTATTTACATCGATAACTCTTACTGAGACCATTCGGCTGTGTACAAGCAGCACACATAACCTCGGACATCGGGTGAGACCTGCACCTGGCTAAACCTGTCAATCAAACTCTGTGTATTTGTTTTCATTGGATGGTCAGGCGTCTCTCTTTTGTCAAAAGCCAATGGAAAATTAATGACTTCAAGGTAATCGGAATACGTATTTGATGAAGCACACAATGATAGAAAATTTATTAATTTTTTGAACAAAATTAAATGTAAACATAGAAAGGTAATAAAAAATTAAATTATTATGGGAATCTATACGCATGGTACTCAATTCAAATAGATTATATTATGATTTTATTATTTTATGTAGTAAAATCACCCTTCCAACTGTTACTCAATTACATAACAATTGATGACCTGGGGCTATAAATGTTCTGAGCTGTGTGCGCTGAAGCGACACAAGATTCTCGGTCGCATGCGGCAATTGAATTAACACAGACTGGCCGAATAAACAAACGGGTGGGAAAGTGAAACAAAATGTTACACATAAGAAACCACCAAAAATGATTTTCGACAGATCTTGCTATGTTTTCTCCAATTAAAAAAAAAATCCAGCGCGAGCACCTGTCAGCGGGGCGGGAGGTGGGGGGGGGGGGGCAGCAATGAGTTCGCTTCCACAATGAAACTACAGTAGTGATTAATATGTGACCGATAGAATCTAATCTAAAGTTGTTTAAACTCATGTGAATATTTTTTAAAATAATCATCGAATACCTCAATTCAGGGCATTCCTTTATCGTGCTAGCACCTACCGCAAACATGTAACATGGAACTTTGATTATAATTTGATTTGATTTTTAAACTACCTTATACGCTATCGTATAAATCAATGCTTAATCAACTGTACAAGTAAAATAAATTTATCTTTTCATCTTAAACCAATATAATAGTTGAAAACATAATAAAATATAGTTGTGTCCGTGCAAAATATGAAACATAAACGCGTCATAAGGTACATGTAGAAGAACACGAACCGACCGCGGATCACTTATCCACTCGCGCCGGATCTCCTCAGCCATGTGCGAGGGATGATCATCATTTACATAATGTAAATGTTTAATATTTGAGGGGGGGGGGTGTTGATTTAAAACATTAATTGTACAGTTTTTAAAGTAGTTTACATAAACAAACCAACCATTAGTTTATGTCTAACGATTTTTCCGATTTGGAGTAATATCGTTCATTAATATTCATTTACACTCAAATATTTAATTAAATATATACGAGGACAAACTTTTATAACATAAAATTAAAACAGTTCTTGTATATACGGCTATATTAACTCAAACACGTTCATATGCATGTAAGTGTAAGTCGCGGTGTGCGAATCTTGTGTATTAAATAACCGTTTACCGCTAGGTAATGCAGCCGTCGCTGATCTCCTCGGCCGTGGGCAAAGAATATATTTCGTAAAGGTACAACGCACATGCAGAAACGCACAGCTCACAACCAAGGAAGATTTGAAAAGTTTGCAATATAATGACCTTACTCTATCAAATAGAAGTTATATATTTTAAACTTAAACCCCACAATTGATCTATGTCTATTATTGCTTTAGAGAATGACATTGCTTTTATTAATTAAATGAACTATTTCTTACTTGACATCCAATCGTTTAATCCACAAAAGATTTTGTGTAATCAAAACTAAAACAATTCTTGAGTTCGCGGCTAAATAAACTCATATATGAGAGACGCTGACCGCTAGGTAGTCCAGCCGCGAGCATGGTGACCGATTTTCTCGGCCGCGGGCGAGGGAGAGCTTACGTAATGGCACACACACACAACTCTGATTCAAGGTAGATTTTAAATGCATGGAGTTAATAAATAAAATGTAATGCATAGAGTTTTTAATTCCATATTTTGTGGTTTAAAAGAAAAGAAAAAGAATGTTTTGTTTTCCAATTGCCGTTTTTAATGATTGTGCACTATAAGAACTTAACAACAATGACTTAAATTCCTTAAAAAAAAGCATGTACTCCAACAAAAAAAAATTCTTATAAATTAATGCCTCCTGTATAAACCAGCATACTTTCTGCGACAACTTTATGCCAGTTGTACGCACAAAAACTTTCGTTAACTTGTCAAATGAAAACAGGTACATGTCAACATGTAAAGCTTTTTACACTCATACTACACAAATCACTTACAAAATAATATTGTTACGACCTTTATGAGATCCCAACAAACAACTTTTCCAGCGACATCCATATCAAAATCCAAACCGTTTTTGAGTTATTAAGCAAAAACTTTTAGGGGCTATTGGCCCTTAATTTAAGGGGCCAGTCCTTTTTTATTGGTGTCAAATGAAAGCCCTTGATATTCTGCACAACTTTTATTCTACATGTCTTAACAAAATATTTTTCGTTAAAAAGATATAAAGGAAAATATGTCTAAATTTTTGCACTTTTTGGAATCCTGTTTTTTGACCCCCTACCTTTTCCTAAATAAGGAACGTAATCCAAAAACAAAAACCGATGTATACAACTTCAATGTCTTTGTTATTCAAATTCGTTGGATTCCCATTCCCTGCTATCATA
This sequence comes from Magallana gigas, assembly GCF_902806645.1. Classification (NCBI taxonomy): domain Eukaryota; kingdom Metazoa; phylum Mollusca; class Bivalvia; order Ostreida; family Ostreidae; genus Magallana; species Magallana gigas. Next base: position 20,379,710 of record NC_047567.1, on the reverse strand, counting down.
GTCTCTGAGCCTTTGTCTGGAAACCAAAGGCCCTAAAAATTTTTAAAAGGGGAATAACTCGTTCACGGAAAGGGAATTCTAACTTTTATGAATTGATGAAGATAGTGTTTTGTAAAGTCCATTAGCCCTGAAAATTTGAGCAAAATCCGTTCAGAAATGAGCACGATATGAAGCCTCAAAGTTCGCGTCTAGGAAGAAAAAAAAAAAAAAAATAAGAATAATCTTAACCCGCACAATAATAGAAAGGTCTTCCGTTGGAAACGGAAGACCTTAATAATCTTAACCCGCACAATAATAGAAAGGTCTTCCGTTGGAAACGGAAGACCTTAATTAGCGTTTCATTTACAATCTTTCATATTTAAATTTTACCTTTAAAACATACCTTACACTTGGTCATTTATCTTAAATACATTTAAAGAATTCGTTTAATGAATAACAAAATGCATGTAGATATATAAAATGTTTTATAAAGTGCACTCGCTCATCACCGCTGCTACCCGAGTTCTATCCCCGTGATCGACATTAGTTGAATAGATATGCTGGTTGCCCGCTTGGACACGTGGGTTTTCTCTGAGCACTCCGGCTTTCTCCCACATCGATGACCCCCTCGCGCTAACATCCGTGCCAACGAAAGATATTAATATAAGTTGTATAACTTGTTTATCAAACGTTTAAAAAAAAGGGGGTCCAATCAATTTACGAAAATGCTAATATTAAAATCGTGTGTATTTAAAGATTGACTTTCCTATCCGATCTAGCAAAAGTATGATGTTCAGGGGGTCGCACAATATTTATGTTTGTTCAAAACCCGGGATTTTGAAAATATGAATGATCATTTATTCTGGGGTATCCATCACATGTTAAGGTGGAAGGCTACATCGTCAAAACATGTCTGACTTCCGTTCGAAACGCCATTGTGTTCCGAATTGATAACATTATGTCGTGGTACAAAATAGCTATACACCGTTTAATTGAACTCTTCTAACTAAGGAGGTGAGATAGGAATGAAATCACCAAAACGCTTAGAAAATATGTCAATTTTCTTCCTGTTTAAAGCTTTTAACTAGCATTGATTATCAGCTGTTTTTACGGAAAACGTGGAATCTAAATAATATACCGTTTCCCTGCTCTGCTGCTATTGGCAACACATTTTTGTCATGTCATCTGCAACAGACGATCATACATATGTGGCGGATTATCGATATAGGTAAGCAGATGTCAAATTTTCATTTAAACATATGTATGATGAATATAAAACGAAAGTACCGTAGTACGATCTCTTGAATTGATCCTAACTTCCCAAATTAAAAAAAAACATTTGCAGTAAAAGACTTTCACTGAAACTTTGACATTAAACTAATGTATTTTGATTAAAATAGATACAACTAGGTAGCAATAGCAGTGGAAGCCCGGATTTGCAAGCCAAATGAGGGAAAGACATAATTCTGAAAAGGAGCATGTTTTTCATTTCCACACATGCATGTGTATCACTATGGACATCTAATGTATGTATTAATATGCGTATGGTTGTTGTTTATAATTGCTATTGTATATAAAAAAGTAAAAGGCAATTTATAATACAATTAACTACTAATATTTTGTTCTGAAGAGTTAAATATATATAATGCATTCATCAATAATATGATTTTTCAGCTTCAAACATTATCATAAGCACTACTTATCTTATATCTACATATTTAGCATAAACTTGTTCCTTTTTTAATTTTTCTTCGTGATTTTTATTAATTAAAAAATTGATCCCAAGATATTTGAGACCATGTAAAATAAAGAAAGACAACTCTTAAACAGGATCTTTCATACCAAGATTTTTGCAATAATTAAGTATTTTCTTTAATTTTTCAATTTCTTTTCTTCATCCCATTCACCAACGAATATTGTTTATATTTTCAGGTTTTTGTGGGATTTTGTCCAGCAGTTTGCCTTAAAAGAATTTTTTATATTTTAGTTTCATATTTATGTGGATTCCAATAAAAATCATTCAAACTTCATTCATGATTTTTTTGTTTTTCATTTCTAATCTTAATAACATTTCACTTTCATAAGAATTTTAAAACAGGAATGTTTAAAAACTTGATGAATAAGGGGTTTTCTGGAACCAGACTGATATTTTAAAAATTCTCTAGAAAATAGTGTATTGTATTTTGAGGTATATTATTGTTGAATACTGTGCCTAGTATTGGTAACAAATGCATGCAACAAAAATCTCCTACACTTATTTGGTGTAGAGATCCACCTTAATAAAATTTCGCAGTGTCAGTTGACCAACAGAGGAAGGTGAATTGCGTAACATTACGTATACAGTATGTGTATATAGAATTTCGGTGGTTGCCGTCAGGGTGGGTGACCTGCAGCAATCAGTGTGACTTGGGGTCCGCTAAATAGAAGTATATAGTCCGTTCTTTCAAACAGCAACATTTTCTTGATAGAATGAGTTAATTTCAAACAAATGAAAATTAGTTTGTCAATTTGAATTTAAGACAATTATTCTGCGTATTCATAACACAGTATTTACAAAATACATCCATAAAATTACCTTTTAATGATATACTTTATACTCGATTGAAATACAATTAACGAACAGACTATAACCAGGGTTAATCAGGAATGAAGAGAGTAATTGAGAACACAGCTAAAGTAAATTTTATATACACATCTAGTATTTGTACTTTTTAAAAAAGTAAATATGTGATTGTTTGAATGAATGTAAGTTTTGAATCATTATGGGAATCATATGAACAAAGATGTGTGTTTTGTGCATTAGTAAAAAAAAATATTTACGCGATATGTGGTATATTATTTATTCCTCTAGCCTTGTTAAAATTAAGAAAGTTTTCAATTTTCTTAGAAATTTATATATTTTGATTTTGGGGAGAGAGAGAGAGAGAGAGTTGTCTCAACATTCGAGAAGATTTCTCATGGCACGTGGTCAGAGCACGGGTGCTGTCACAGACAGGAAGTGTTATGTAATAGTTATACACACCCATAAACACAGGGATAGCTTTTCTATTCATTGTGTCGTACTTGTGATTTTCTATATACCTGTCTGAATCAGGCTTTTTTCTATCTTCATGCAGTAAAGTTAAAAGGCGCGTATGATCAGGGACTTTTATATATACGTCCCTGGTATGATATTTCTGAAAACGCCCGTTACGGAAACATGTGCTAATATGTGCATTTCAATCAGAATACCGTTACGGCTACATGTTCTACTTTAGCAGTTCACATAAAATATTAGTTATTTGAAATGAGAGGGGGGGAGAGAGTCTCAGCATTCAATAAAATTCTTCACGGCACGTGGTCAGAGCACCGGTGCTGCGATGGTCAGGAAGTGTTATGTAATAGTTACACACCCGTAAACATAGGGATGACTGATTGTCAATGTACCTGTCTGAATTATGAATTTTTTCGCTCTAAGTGAGTCTCCGGTCCATATCCTCCACCCCCAATATTACCAACTAGATTATCGACTCTCTTGGTCTCTCAAAACCCTTGATCCCTCGAAGTCAAACTGCTGTCCCGTTATTCATAATCTGTTGTTCTTTTACTCTCGATACTCTGAAGTGGCCGATATATGCAAGCGTTACCTAAATTTAACACCTACTTTGTCATTTTTAAATGGCTCAAGGCATTAGACGCGGGACCCGTGTAACGGGATTTTCTTCAGGTGACACTTGTCTTGCAAGGTGATAATTGTTCCATGATTGACCATACCGTTGCCTAGACTATAATTAGCACCGATCATCCTAAATGAACATATAATCTGATTTATTTAAAACGAGAGAGAGAGAGAGAGCGGAAAATATTTAATGAGTTAAATCAGAGTCAGATTGAGGGGAAAACATACATTCGTCAAGTTGAGTTGATGCCTACGGTAGCGACTTTATAATAGTACATCGCGCAATATTTGTCTTCTTTAAATCTTTGGCATATTTTCAACTCATAATATGCAAAAAAATAATACTTTAAAATAAAATATTATTTATTTTCAAGTACACTTATATGCATGATTTGCGTAATAAATTGCTATGTTTGGGACTCTTGAACAACATTAACAAAATACATGTAGCAATAGTTTTCTAGAAGTTTTTGTTAAAAACAATTCAAAGAAAATAATGAATTTTTCTTCTAATGATATTTATATCTAAATTCTAACAATAATTAAAACAGCGCTTGTTTTCTCCTTCTTGGTTGAATCCCTGATACAGATAACACGCGTGTTACGGTGTCTTACACCATCGCGGTAAAATCGTGGCCCCGCGATCACCGCGATGAAAATACCGCGAGGGTGTATCGCGGAAAGGATTAATACACCATCACGGTGTCGCGGGAAAATACGGGATCCGCGTTGACTGTAGTGTATATATCTTTATGGAAAAAGACTAAGGGGGCAGGTATATGAATACTTCTTATCTACATTTCATGAGGAAAGTGATTTTTTAAAAATCATTTTGCATTAGTTGTGTTTTCTTCTACGTAATACATGAACATCAATATTCTTAACATTTGTTGTAATATTGTATTTGTGACCATGAATAGACTTTATTCTTTTATAGCAAATGTGTGAAGAGTACCTGACTATTCAAGGTATCACACCGGTAATCGGCCAATCAAAAGGTATCACACCGGTAATCGGCCAATCAAAATTATCACACCGGTAATCGGCCAATCAAAAGGTATTGTAGTTCCATATATACTTCAGGATAATTTTTTTCCTTGACTGCATTTTTACATTTTCCTTTACTCAGTTTTAAAAATTATTGTACCACTGAGTAGCATATTTCATGTATTTTGTTAGGTGATGATCTTTTTTCACAGGGACTACTTCTTTCAGGGCACATGCAGCAGCTTCCTGGGGAGTGTGCAGTCTGTTTACATACAAATGGAAAACACGTGGTTTTGAGGGTAGACCTGTTTGGAGCTAGATATTTTGAGAAAATGCAGTATCGCTTGCCCTTTTTATGGTGTTAGCTGATGAGATAGGTAACAAATATCATTTCCGCCGAATATTTTGTCATGAGGAATACAAACTGATTTTTAAGAATTTTTTCCCCTCTATAGTGCTATATAGTGAAAACAATTACCGGTGTGATACATGTAGTAAATCTTAATAGATAATAAACACTGATCGATTATAATAAGAAAAGATTGTTTCTAAAAGCGTTGATAAGAGGTTAGGGCCCATGTTAGGGGTTTATATCCCCCTTGATTTTGATCACACGATCTTTATTGTATCCAAAGTAATAGTGGAAATCCTCAATGCAAGTATAATTCATGAACAATATGAAAAATATAGTAGATGCGACGACGAAGCGCGAAGATGCGACGATGCAAAGACGAAAGTGCTAAGTTGCGAAGGCGAAAAAGTGATACTACTATGATTTAACTATATTATAAATGAAACGCAGAGGTTGCTTCAGATTCAGAGCCTGATCTCCATTATCAAGGATGTTAAAAAAATCTCCTACCTCACTCAAACCTTCTTGATAGATAGATGTGGTTGTTGTTAAAAGATATAACATGATTCCTTTGATATAGTATTGTATGATATGAAACACTATTGTTTTATAGGAGACAAAATAATACCATATGTTATATTGTAAAACGTTATATGATACGGTAAAATATTGTATCATTTTTTTTTATATTTTATGATGATATTGTATCATGATATTGTTATGGATTGGATTGTAGATATGCCATAACATTGTATAATATTATATTGTATTATTAATTAATTATTTAATCACATGATACTATTACATATGATATTGTAATATATAACATTGCATCCTATGATATAATATTGTATATTCTATGATATTGTATCATACAGTATTGTATAATATGATGTTGGTTTCTGTAATATAGATTAATATCAAATGAAATTGTATATATAATATTGTAATATTATAAAATATCGTATCATACGATATTGTATAATATGATATTGGTTTATATGATATATTATCAAATTACATGAAGTTGTTTTTTAAGATGTTGTAATATGTATTAGTGTATCATATGATACAATATGTATAATATAATTGTATTATATAATATTTTATTTTATCCCATGATATTGTATCATTTGATATGATACAATGTTGTATCAAATTATATTGTATCATATAATACAATATCATATTATTTATAAAAAATGATACAGTATCATACAATACAATATCATACTATATTATACAATAAAATAACATATGTTTCAATGTTATGATGTATTATTGCAATATGATATTGTTTCATATAATACTATTATGTTTTATGATATTGTATTATTCAATGAAATACAATAATGTGTAACACAATACAATGTCATATCATACGTTACAATACCATATCTCATTTTTTTACGGTATTTTATGGTATTATATGATATATATTGTATGATAGGATGCAATTTTTAATTTTATATTATTGTATTGATTTACATATGATCATATGATATTGTGTCAAAACAGAATCCATGAATATCCAAGATCATAAGGGATGGTTTTCATATAATATGATAGAGGTGGTCTCATAAAGGTGATGCCTCATAAAGGTGATGCCTCGTCTCGGTGAGCTTTGTAATGTGTGGTTGCCTATGTTTTATACTTGCGGAGCTCTCTATCGTTTAAGGGTTCTGAGGCATATTTTGGAAATTTTATTTTTATAAAATTAATAAAATTAAATTATCCAGGGGAATAGGGCCCGGACCCCCTCTCCCCTTTTACTGCGTGAAATTATTAATATCAAATTTCCCGGGGGTCCCCCTCTCCCCCTCTAGATCCATGCATGAGCAAGGAGTGTCGCATAATGAAATTAGAATGTTACTGTGTTTGATCCACGGTAAACAGACGGCTGGTAAGTGACACGAGTCTGGAAGTTCATATAAACACATTATGGTGGACATTAAATTTTGTGTGGATTAGATAATGATTAGGCATAGCTAGCACTGGTGAACATATATGTCAAATGTACACATTAAAACATTTATAAACATTCATAGTAAGCGCGATGGCCTAGCGGATTTCTAGTCGTTTCGGCCTTTCCCCTCGTTCGGTCCTTGATCAATTCGGACCCTAATAGGTTCGGCCCGAAGTAGTTTGACCCTTAGTCGTTTCGGCCTGAGTTTAATTATTTGTGTATTAATAAGTGTTTGAATACTTATTACTCTTATACATTCTTATTTGTATTTAGAGTGTATTAATAAGTCGGTGAATTACTCTTAGCCAATTTTTGGAACTCTATTTAGAGTTTGAATATTTATTTATTATTCTTAGTCATTCTTAGCCTATTTTCGGAATTTTTATAAATAAAAAATTATAGTAGGTTAAATTATTATGATGTAGACAACTCTCTAAACCCAGGTAAATAATCAAATGAGAATTAAGTCAATCAAAAACCTTTTTATTTAAATACATGTCATGTCATAAGCGAAGTAATGAGCACTAAACAGGCACTAAACAACTACAACAAGCACTAAACAACTACAACAAGCACTAAACAACTACGACAGTAAAGAATAAACAACTAAACATAAAACATAATAACAGTTTCATAAATAATATAATATATACAGTCCAGTCCTTCTCATCAGTCCAGTCCAGAACTATAACACTAACACTACCGCTATCACTATCACTTTCTCACGCGATTCACTGTCACTCGTCCGGTCTGGGAACAGCTGGCGCGACCACCTGTCCTACTCGTCGCAGAAAAAGGGATGTAGTGATGGTCCTCTCTTCGTACTCGGCCCAGAGCTCATGGAGGGTCCCGTGGATTCGTCGGGAGGTCACTCTCTGGTAACGTGTGAGTTGTTGCTCATCCACAAGCCGCATGATGATGCTCAACTGGCTGGCTTCCTTCAGCAGCAGGGGAACAAGGACGTAAAATTGGAGCTTGGCCTTCCCTGCCTTCCCAATCATCCGCCGGTGCCAGCCTTTAAAAAAAACCAAAATATTAAAATAATGAAAAAAAAGTACAGAGTATATATAAGTTAATATACGAATTAAGATTAGAAAATCAAATTATTTAAAACTGGTTTAACATTCCTTCCATATATTACATAAAAACTGTTCACACTTTATTTATATATGTACCTTCAACGTCGTTGTTCGTTCTCACCGCCAGTCGGAACACGGACCACTGGCGGATCCCCCACACGTCACTGTTGATCCACGTATCCTCAACGTACTGGAACAGCTGTCGCAAAGGTTGTGTTGTGGCGAGCTGCCTCAAGTTGTCAAATGTTCCCCGGAAGAAATGACAGGGCAAACAATTTCCGGATCAGCCGATGAACCCCCTGTCGTTCCTCGTATGTTGTCTTGAGGCAAAGATTTGCCACCTTCCTCATCACTGCCTGTCCCCAGTGGAAAGAGCAACCTTGCACCCGAGCATCCGGAAACACCTCCTCTACTGCAGACCATGTGGCTGAAAAATATTTTCACAATATTAGTTTTAAAAAATATTAACTTTCATATGAATTTTATAAATTTATATTTATATAATATATATTATAATATTTATTTATCAATATACTATTTGAATATAACAATAATAAACATGTACCTCGTTCGAAGTCCATGACGAAGCCCTCAACCGCCAGGTCAGGCAAAAGACTGCGTATCTTCTGAAACACCTATAACAGATATATATTGGTTAAGATCAAATTCAATTTTAAAAGTTTTCTTTTACTACTATATTTTATATATATATTTTTTAAAATTAATAATATATTGTTATATAGTTTGCCAATTATTAATAATAGTTAGTAATTTACATTGACATTATGCTTCTTTATTAATATACTTACTGCTACGTAATCCCTCTTTCGGCGTCTCGACATCAGGACGAAGAGAAGAGGGACTTGCTTCATACAGTCGTCCTTCTGTATGAAACCATGGATGGAGAACAGTTGTTCGAACGGTCGACGAATGATCTTGAATGTCCCATCCAGGTACCAATTCTTCGCCGTCTTCAGTAGCTCCTTCTGAAGGGGGGCTGCAAGGAGGATGTGGCGCTCGTTCTCTACCCGCACGTCACCCTGTATGAAGTCTTCACATCCAAGGAACCGTTGGTCAATCTGGAAATACAACATTAAATAAGTTGTTTGTAAACTTGTAAGATATACTAGTATATCTATAAATGATATCCAATATGTTGTCAAATTCTCTATTTTATAAAACTGATGCATTTTATATCAATATACTATCAAATTCCATAATAATATTAATATAATGCTGATGCATTTAAGTCAACGCTCTTATTGTTTTCTACTCATTTTTACTCATTATACCTCAAAGGTTAATTGCATAAGTCCTTGGGCTCTGCAGGCCTCAGTTTTTGTCGGATGCAATTCGCAGCTCTCTGAAGATACTGTTGATTGGGCAGGTTAAAGTCATTTTCGTTGGTAATCGAGAAGGCGTCCTCTACTATGTCCCCACCAGATGCTCTGTATGGTTGTTGAATGGCTTCCACTCGGACCTGCAATTTAGAATAAATAGATAAATAAATAAATAAATAAACAAATAAATAAATTCATTAATTAATTATTTAATTAATTTATAAATATAAAATAAAGTAAATAATATATAAATTAAAAAATCAACATAACTAAATAAAGTTTTTGGTTTAGTAATCAATCAATACAATTATATTCAAGGTAGTAGCAAACTAACCTTTGCAGCTATAACTGCCCGCTTGAATAGACCTGCCTCTGGTGGATGGATGTGATCAACAGACCCGCACACGAACTCGTTCCCCCGCTGAGAAACAACAACTCGACACCAGAGGTCTTTCCTTCGCACGCTGCACCTCCATATCGTTGTACGAGGACCAGCTGTCTAAAAAATATATATATATATATATATATATATATATATATATATATATATATATATATATATATATATATAATAAATAACTTATACAAGAAATACCGCAGAATACATGATTCCTATATAATTTGATTACACCTGCCTTCAGAGTATAAGAATATCCTTCGCTGCTGACGAGTTTTTTTCCTCCTCTCTTCGTGCCACTCTCAACTATCTCTTAGCGGACTTCGTTTTCCTCCAGAATCGTGTCGGTAGGAACAGGATCTTCCATGTCACTGTGAAAAGAAAATTAAACAAATTACTAAGCAATAGATAAATTTGAAGTAAGTAGGAATTGAATAAATACAAATAAATAATATATATATATCTTAATTTCTAGCTATCAAAGTAAATGTCATTGAAAAATCTTAGTGAAAGGGGTCCTGCTTCTTTATATTCTATAATGCTACACCAGAAATTAACTAATATAAGAATAATACAGACTATACGTTCTTTGTACAAGATTGTATCCTTAATAGTTAAAGCAATATGAGCTGCAATTTTCCTGTTGAACTATTTTTTTTTACGAAAATGTTATAGAAAAATATTATTTTCTTCTAAAATGACAAGAAATATCATGGTTTCCGTTAAGAAGCCTAAATTGAAGCAAAATTGAACTATCATCGTCCTGTACAAGTTTACTTACATACAGACTAAGCATACTAGCAGGTTTTTGCAGCAAAATAAAATACTAGAAAATACAGCTCATGTTGCTTTAATTAATTTTTAACATATTAACTATATAAAGGTGACATGCAACTTGTAAAAACTTACCTGACATCGTGATGACTTGGAGATCAGGAAATATAATTTGGGAAAGGTAACCCGCCTTTTATGACACTGACGCCAATTATCGTCTCATCGTGTAGTTCTCTTCATTTTCTATGTTGACTCTGATTTGCCTTATTATAATCTCATCTTTAAATTTGTACCCTTTGGTAAATGGTCGATTAATTATCTTAATTGACGGAAACTTTAATGTCGAAGATAGGGGACACACACCATTTCCAAAAACAACGACACAGAAAATACTGTAACAAACACATTTATTAAAACAACAGTAATTAATAAGTCAGGCCGAAACGACTAGGTATCTAAGGCCAAATCTCGCTAGGGCCGAACATATTTAGGGCCGAGCGTAGAAATGGCCGAAATGACTTGCTACCGCCTAGCGCATGCGTACCAATAATAGCCTGGATTAATCGGAACATCTTGGCAAGTACCGTGCCTGCATTAAATTCTATTTAATCGACCGAGACTTGCTGAATGCAATCAAAAAAGGCGACGGCGAAAGTGCGAAGATGCGAAGGCCAGAGTGCGAAGTTGGGAAGGAGCTAGCTGCAGAACTGTAGCTCTCCGGGAAAAAATATTGACAGACCGGAGAGCTACAGGGCCACCCATTGAAAAAATTGTATATTTATTGCGCAGAAAAACGTGCGCTAGTTTGGACTGATTTACCTTATTTATACGCAAATTTTGTGAAAACAATCATTACCATTAAATTCTTCATGCAATTTACTACTGATATCGTCTCTTTATTTGCCTCAGACTTTCTCCGAAACACGCTACTGACCTCGGAAAATCAAGTATGTTGAATTTACATCGAGATCGAGAGTCGCCATTTTTACATGTAAACAAAGTGCACCACATGAATTTACGGGACTGGTGATGGTGTTTCAAAGACTATCCGATGCAAGTGAAGAGACGATATCAGTAGTAAATTGCATGAAGAATTTAATGGTACTAATTGTTTCCACAGAATTTGCGTATAAATAAGGTAAATTAGTCGAAAACTAGCGCACGTTTTTCTGCACAATAAATATACAAATTTTTCAATGGGTGGCCCTGTAGCTCTCCGGTCTGTCAATATTTTTTTCCCCGGAGAGCTACAGTTCTGCAGCTACAGTCCCGTAAATTCATGTGGTGCACTTTGTTTACATGTAAAAATGGTGACTCTCAATCTCGATGTAAAGTCAACATACTTGATTTTCCGAGGTCGGTATCGTGTTTCGGAGAAAGTCTGGGGCAAATAAAGAGGCGATATTAGTAGTAAATTGCATGAAGAATTTAATGGTACTAATTGTTTTCACAGAATTTGCGTATAAATAAGCTTTTTGAATGGTAACAAGGGAGATTTATGATGTGAATTAAGGTCATTACACTGATGTAAGCTCATTTTCCTCTTTGAATATTTTTTGTTATTCAGTCAAATGATTGGCAATAAGTTTTATACATTAACTATAAGTCCCTACCACTTTAACATTTAATGTTTTTAAATCATTAATTTTTTAAACTTTAAATGGAGCTCTGCACTTCAGTGGTACACTAGTGTAATGACCGTCTCAATACATCAAGCATGAGAAACAACGACTTTCTACACATGCACTTGATGAACATCAGAATTCAACCATAGATAGCTCTTGTATACCATGTCTTTTCATCGAGCACATCAAATGCCACCCTTTGTACTCAAACCATAGCTCCTCTCAAATCCATAGCTTTTTAAAGAGCCTGTGATTTGTGACAAAGAGTTGCTCATCGATCTTTTCCTAACCCACAGCATGAGATATATGAATGTGAACAGTGATACGTGTGACTCACAAATTAGCATTTCATATACTACAAATTGGCATTTCATATACACAATATTTCATTAAAAAATCAATTTATATATTTTTCTATAACGCATAATAGACAGACGAGAAATGAACAAGAACATACTTCCTGATACGGAGAGGGTGGTGGCGCCACTGTTGCCCGTTCCTGCGCTGTTGGTGGCGGAGCACTGGTAGCTGGTCTGATCACTCAGAGCCACATTGCTAATGGTTAGATTAGCATTGCTGGTGGAGCCGCCAAAGAATCGATTATTGTCAATGGTGATCCGGGTGTAGACCCCATTGACCTGTTTCCTCCAGAATAAATTTGTAATGGCTGGGGTTGCACTTATAACATGGCAAGATAAGGTCACAGAGGAGCCAACCTGGGCGGTATAGCTTATGAAGCCAATCTGGAGGATAGGAATTTCTGCAAGTACAGATCATTGGAATGATTTTTTTTTCATTTACTGCAATTGTTTCAATGTTCTGTATAACATATCCTGTGCTGAAACACTGATTTTTCAGCCTAAATTGTATGGCCAATCAAAGACTACTACTTAATTGATTCTAAAAATTCCTCAATCTTGCTTTGTATTATCATTCAAAGATTTTGAGCTCAAGGGTTTTGATTTAAATATGCATGGACTACTGGAATTCATGAATCTTGCGAACAATCAAATCTCCTGCACTGTATAATAAACCCTAGCTATACAATACTGGCTATAAATATATAATGGTTACACTATAGTAAGTCTCTTCAGCTTTAGCCAGGTGAGCTTAATATCCAATGTCAATGAATATATGTAATAATGTTTCAGATCAGAAGCAAAATTAAAGAAACATGCGAACATAATAGAGAGGTATGGAGTAGTCTTGTGTAACAGATTTTGTCCAATACAAACCTTTAATACATGCATCATTCTGTGAATAGCTGACAAAGTGCATACATGTAGCAACATGAAAGAACAAGTATACTCGATCATACATTGATTTTGTAGTGAATGTGATGCAAAACTTTTGATGCAATTGTCTTGAATATTGTCAATTCAAAATCTGAGGTCACACCATTCAAAATTTACCATGAAACACAAGGACAGGGGCAATAATGACTGGGTAAAACAATTATACTCTGTCCCGAGTTTTTGCTTCCACCACTTTTTGCTTGATATTTCTATAATAGTAAATACCTTTGTGCTCAAACTACGTTCATCCACTAATATAAAAAATGTCCAGATTATCTGTTTTGAAACGCCCCCTCTACCGCTTCAGGTTTCAATACACATCCCGAAATTGAAAGTCTACGGAGATTTTGCATTGCAACAGCCATTTATAAGCCCGGATGATAACGTTAAAAAATTGCGCGATGTATTCCGAGTGTATTCCGAATGGAGAAATAATGTAAACATCCCCATTATAAATCTCTGTAAGGAATCTGTTTTCGTTCCTGTGAATTTTTCTGAGTGGAAAGGGATAATTGTTCTATGAGGATATCTTGGATATATTCCCTTTTAACGATTTCAACTATTTCTTTCACAGGTATGTGTAATTTTATTAAAAATCATCAAAAAGCGATGGAAGCAATAACTTGGGACAGACTATAACTCTATACACATCACGCAACACAGAATCGGAAAAACAGAGAGTGGGAAAAGAATTGGATTTAAAATTGATTCACATGTTCAAAATCATGTAAACCTATAAAAACACTTAAACAGTACATGTACCGGTATATTGTTCTATGAATGGGTAAAAATTAAATTCATATCCTATACAACTACCAATAAAGTTACTATTCTACAAGATTTACTAAACTAGTAGAGAGAAATATCTTGTTTAGAGTTGTTTCTTTCTCTAATCTATAGATGGTCTGGCTTTAATTCAAATTGCAATTGATCTGTATAAAATGCAGTGTATATATGAACTCATTGAGACTATAAAGTTTCAGAATTTGGACAGTGATTTTCAGGTGTTGTATGTGATACTGCCAATGGCAGATTGGAGTTCCAGGTACTTCAAAAAGCATTATGGGTAATCCGATCAATTAACCAATGAGGAACAGTGTGAAACATCATTTTGTTTACCCATACTGCTTTGCTAATACCTTGTGAATAAGGACAGTCAGGAAGAAATATTGGGGGGTGGTAAGAGTCTAAGACAGAACACTGGAACAGCACTTTTACAAAAGTTGGTGACTCACTAAAACATATAGTTCAACCATTGGTTGAAAAAGGTTACCTTGTGTTTGCACCTCAGCAATAAAGTGATTGTATATACACAAGGCCCTTAAATATTTTAAAGAAAAAACAATGCCCTTTACATTCCTTAAACAACATTCATGACAAGGTTTATACAACATAGTACAAAGATGACACATTTCATATATGAGTTCTTTCAAGTAATATGTACCAGTACCTTGATCTTGCATTATGAAACATGAAACCTTCTAACTAAAGCATTTACATGTTACTACTTACGCTGTACAACTATAGGTACAGAGGTAGACTTTTGGATTGCTCCTGCTCTGGCTGTGGTTTGGTCAGTCTGACAGTATAGATTCTTGCCATTGTCGTCAACTATAGGTACCCAGCTCAGCGTGCTACTTTTGCTGAGGGTACTATCTGCATTGGTTGTAGTATTTTCTGTGATTCCTTGATGAAACTCAATAGATCTTAACAGGGATGTTCCTAACTTCCACCTGAGGTTTGGGGCAGGTCGGCCATTCTGGGCAGTACAAATATACTTGTATGTACTTCCTGAACTGAGTGCTGTTGTAATGGTAGGATCTGGACCGGAGATAAAGGGCTGTTCTGAAGGAACTGGAAGGAAAGGAAACCTCTGTTGTAAATTTTCTATGTACTTTTATTAAAATTTAAATGCAGAATTTTAAAAATACTTTAAAGACTTCATTAGTTGTAAAACTTATGATTTATAATTTATTGTTTTTCTCTAAGATACTTATTTTACTTGAACTATGAGGAAGATATGCATACGAAGATTTTTAATTGATTTTTATCTTTCCAATCATATATAAAGTTATTAACCAATACATATTTGCAAATCCCTCCACAAAAACATGTAAACTCTTACCATAAATGCTAATGGTCCAGGCACGCTCTACAGGGCTGGCCATCAGAGAGTTTTGTATCTTACAAATGTAGGACACAAGGTTATCAGATCTTGACACGTCGAAAGTGTAATTGTTGTAAGTGACTTTGGAGGATCCGACTGTATAAATTCCATCACCGTTTCCACTTGAACTGCTTCCAGGATCCACCAACTGCTGGTTCTTGTACCACTGAACCGATGGAAGAGGGTTTCCACCGATAGCAGAACAGCTCAATGTAATAGTTTCTCCCTCATTTTTCTCATAATCACCTGCTAGGCTTGGGTAACCAGGAAGAGCTTGAACATAAAGACATGATCATAGAAATATGTTTTATCTCTTACAGGTTTTTATTCATGTTTTAGTCTACAAACTTTAAAACTGAAACACATACAATAGGAAATGCAGTTATTGGAGCTCACATAGAAAATGGAAACAGTACTATTCACAATTATAAAATGTAATACTAAAAATAGCCACAAAACTCATTGGACACAAGATATTTTTTCTCATAAGAGGATTTGATGTGAATATTATTTATTTGCAGCAAAAAAATACTTACATGTCTGGGAATAAATTCCACTAAATAACGAAATAGTTAATAGCACTGGGAATAGGAAGGAACCTTGCAGGATAGAAAAAGTCCTGAAATCACACGCCATTGTGGTATGTGGAGTCTAACGAAAATGTCTCACAATCTAGGTCTGTTCATGCTTACTCCTGGATTTTGCCTTCAACCTGCAAATAAAAACATAAATTTTCAATTAATTATGAACTCTCAGAAAAGAATTGTTATAGTTGCTTTCAAGAAAATTTTTCTAACAAAGATTGAAGACATGCATACAGAGTTTTAAAAGATCTTGTATTCAAGAGTGCTGAATTTATATAAGTCACGAGACTTCACCGAGATTTGTTCAGTTCCTGTGAAATTTGGAGCGGAAGTATAAGTGTTCGGATAATATTCTCAAAATACGTAAGTTATAACTGGTCGATTTTCATATCACTTCTACTTTGATTTATGTTAAAATATCAACATCTTTTAAGATGTATGTCTTATTTCACAATCCAGCGGATTTTTGAATTAAACGATGATATTCAGAACAGAGTTATCGTTCGTGTTCAACCACGTGTAGAGTGGTTGATAATATAAACATTAGGTTGCTTATTAAAATCATAGCCATGTTTGATGCTTGTGGTGTGCAATACCAATTTTAAAAAAAATTAATGGGTGAATGTTTTGCATAAAAACTTAGTGTATCGAGCCATTTTAAAGGAACATTCTGCATAAAATAGTACAGTCTGTTTCACTATTGATGTTATTACTATATAGGTCAGGCGCGGATCGAAAATTAATTCTTAGAGGGGATCTCTACTTCGCATGTTAAATGTCGCAACAGCAGAAAAAAACTATTTTTTGTATTCTAGAAAACATTTTACCACCAATTATTGAAGATAAAGTTTAAAATCAATAAACCTCTTGAATTTATATTTGACTACAAGTACCTAGATTCTCTACAATAGACTATAAACACGAGGCACGATTTTTACTGCGAAACAGAAAGGGTGAAATAAAAACACGTGGTCTAAAATTTAAATGACAATAACATTCGCAGGGGTGAACAGTTCCTTACGTTTTACAGATTCATTAGGTCTAAAATTGGAATTTACACTTCAACATTCAAAATGTAAACAAAAGCTTCGTTTACATAGCAAAGAATTGCAAGCTCTGTAACTTGCTTATAACTCAACGAATGGCTACCAAATTTTGGTTGCCTATTGAAAAAGCATTGTGAACATTAAAATCGGGAAAAAAAATTTTGACTTAAATCGTGACAATGCCCATTTTTAAGATGACAACCATACCCCGATGCAATGCGTTAATGTCTTGTTATAACGGAAGGATTTTTATTTTCTAAGATATACCCCTTCTTTTACTTTAACTTTATTTGAATATTAATTATAATTACTGTTACTTTCTGTAACTGCAGCAGTAAAAATTACAATAGTGTAAAGTCTATTTCACAAATAATAAAAAAATATACTAAAAAACTTTAATTTATAAGGGGGTCATTATTCTACAGGGGTCACTTTTCTTCATGTGGAGTGTGCTCATTTTTATGAAAATGACACTTATTCTTCAGGCAAAGGGGTCATTTTTCTACATAGAATAATGACCGGGGGGTCATTTTTCTGCGTAGAATAACGACCGGGGGGTCATTATTCTACGTCGAAAAATGACCCCCGGTCATTATTGTACGGGGGTCATTATTCTTCATCACACCGGCTCGCAAACTGCTGTCCGCGGCCCTCAGCCTTGGGCAACAGTTTGCGAGCCGGTCCAACAGGTTAACTGTTGCCCTCGGTAAAACTGTTAACTAATTGGACGGCTACAGGTAAGTTGAAAACAAGAATAAAGACATCACGATCAATGGTTTAAGATCCACTTGTTCCTCTTGGCAGATTTAGCCAATGTTTACAGAAATAGCATAACGCCGTCTAACGATAGGATAGGGTTAAACTGGAGCAGCTCAAATACGTATTTTTCATCTAGGGGGTATTGGAAGAAATGGGCGTAAAAAGGGAGAAAAAAAAGAATAATTTTATAACCCATATATTTGTTATTATATATCTTTGTAATTAATAAATCACGTAAAAAAATTAACAATGAATGTATTTCAATTTTGTATGAAAACACAACGAACTTATTACCTCAATCGACTTTCTTTGCAGCCAATCAGATTGCGCGAGTTTTGATTTTGTCGGCTTAATATGCCAAGGGGTGTAGAAAAGCAGAGTGGACCATTGGCTAGCGAGCACAAACTTCAGTAACTTGCACAGACTGACCTCAGATTTCCAAATAGATTGTAGTTACCATGACAATTAAATGAAAGAAGCTAGAATCGCAGAAAAAATACATAATCCGCTAAATGGATTACGTTGTTAAGTGTTGCTTTTTTTTTTTTTTAAATCTAATGCAAGCTATTTTCATGTCCACAGCAAGCAGAAAAAAACATGTTATTGTTTGAATGACTCAACAGAGTCAAAATGATTAAGTATATCACACATTTACTTTCCTTAAATGACATTAATATATCCAAGAATGATCATCACGATTGGATAGGCTTTAAAATCATTGATGTTATGAAATAAGATATTTAAATGATACTTTATATCGGGAAATCTTGTCCGGTTTTTTTATTTTCGCCTGATGTACCCTCAGTACAAAATAAATACTGCAAATCAATACTACTATATTAAAATAATAGACTCGAATTGTTGGTCTTTAATACCGAGAAATCGGAAGAATACTGTCTTTTGTTTTATATATTTTAAACATCATTGGTACTTGAAGATTACCAATTTGTTTTTATTTTTTCTCAGTTAAGCTTCGCTAATTATTAATCAACGAAAATTCCTCTAAAAATCCCGGAAATCACCTGGATTTTTTTAATTTTACAATCTTGCGCTTGCGCAATACATTCACGGGATCTTTTGTTTATGTTTCCACAATATCACATCTGCATGAATAAACTCAGAAATGATCATACAAATAGGGGTAAATTTTCATTGGACTTTTGCTATTATAATATTATATTCTGTTCATATATATTAATGCTTTCTTATGAGAGAAAGTATAAAATAACAATTATACATTTCAACTGGATACTTGTTTTTGTCTTCGTGATGACAAAAAATATTTGATTACATGCAAAAAAAAGTTACATTATATTTGTTAGGAGAGTAAAGATAGAATATGTTATGTCGTAAAAATGAATAATGTCCTACGGACCCCAGTTTTACAAAGAAAATACGTGTACGTTTGTGAAAAGGTGTTGAATTCTTCCATTTTATGGATTAAAATTTTAAGTTGAAAGGTATTTGCAGTCTCAAAAAGGTTTGTTGTGATGAATTTGACTGTTATTTTCAAGGCAACTTCATGAACTTTCTCCAAAATCGTTCCGGGGCGATTCGGCAATTTTCTACTACATTACGGGTATAAGGGAGGCATTCTAACTGTGGTGAGGACCTTTCCCGACACACAGATTATTCAAACTAAGGAAGGTGTAGTGAAATTAATAGCATTGTTGCAGGCTTAAATTATAGTTTTATTATGTAAATGTCAATAATAAGGTGTGTCTATGTACCTATTTCGTAAATGTCCGATATGCAATGTCAACCCGTGCACGCACGGGTCAAAGTCTAGTTATGACTTAGAGAAATTGAGTTTTCCTGCTTTTGAATAGATATTTTTGTACACCTCAAGCGTAAAATTCTGTCTCACTTAATATTTATTATTCACATTTACAATACCAAATAAGATATAATACCTATATAATTATATTATCAGAGAATCTTTGCAATAACTCTCAAATTGACATATACCTGCACATAGTGAATGATATATATATATATATATATATATATATATATATATATATATATATATATATATATATATATATATATATATATATATATATACATTAAGCACAGAAAAATTCACCTTATTGGAGCTCCGCCTCCGCCTCGGCAAGGGCTTGAACTCACTACCTCTAGAACCCATTATCCTAGCATTGAGCGGCAACCGCGCTAAACACTCGGTATTCTATAGCTAGGCAAGACGAAATCTCTTGCTTTCGATGAGGAACGGAACCTAGCGCGCTGGCCGCTCACTGCTAGGAAAATGGGTTCCAGAGGTCGTGAGTTCTCCTAATTAAAAATCACAAAATAAAATTATAAAACATAAAACTATATAAAAATCATCCCTTTGCGATTGATATTAGGGCTAGTACACACGATAAGGCTTACCTTACATGATTCAAAACATCATTTCCATAATCCCCACGTGTTTTTGTGTTTTTCTAAACATTACAAAACTGGAAGACGAAATCATAACTGTAGCAGTATCTATTTCATTGGCTAATTAAAAAGAGGAAAAGAGTACACAGACGGGTATTAGCAAGTCTTTGAGTTCAAAGAAGAGCTATACACGGTGAACACAATGCACTGTTGCATGACTTGTGCCTAGAACACCCTAGCACCATTAAATGATTGTTCTAATGGATCAGCAGTGCTTTGCAGAGTTACTAAGTCTTTTAACTGCTCACATAGCTTGTGGTCACTAAAATCTACCCACATGTAAGTTTTGATATAGATTGATTGACATTAGGGTAAATGATTTTAATCGGATATGATACAAAGGTCAGCACCGGTCAGCTAAGTCTTGTATAAAGAAATAGAGTAGTGCTCTATTCGTAGGTTTGACTTGTAATGCTAGCAAAAACGTGTATTTAAGGTGTACACACGGCAAGGCAAGAACTTAAGTTTTAAGACTTATAAGGCAAGCCTTATCGTGTGTACCGGGCCTTATTCTTTAGTAACAATCTCAAATGTAATACACTTAAAATGGACAGGATACTCTTTATGAAAAAGGCCAAAGCCGTAGGAATGTTGGTGTCTGGATTGTTCTTACAACAGGTTGTTCACACTTCTAATGTACTGTTCATTTCATCCTTGGCAGTGTTTTAAATATTTAGCAATCTCATTCTGTATAGAAAAAAGTTTATTTAAGGTAATGTTCCTCTGCTAAAATTGGTAAGTTTTATTCTAGCGGCAACCCAGAACAATATGAAAAATCTAAGAGGTATTAAACAAACCAAACGTGATGTTAAGTTACGGACCAGTTCATAAAGCTACATGTATCTTAAGAGGGCTGGGGGTGGCTGCCATTTTAGACAATATTGATCTCCTTTAAAAGAAGAGATCCATATAAAGATAATGGAAAATGATAAAATTTTATATTAAAATATATGAAATTTTTCTTTATCAAGTAGTAGTTGATAGCTTCAGAAATCGCCTATAAAATTTTCAAATAAATCTGATGGTTTTATATTATATTATATTTTGACCCTCCAGCCTCCTTAAGACTAATTGATGTCTCGGATTTGTCTTAGGACACGTCTTAGTTATTAGAGAGTTCCTCGAAGCAATCATAACTTACGACAGCTCTTAAAAATTATCTTAACTTTAAGAAATCCTCAATAAAGTAAACATATAGGCTGTGAACCATTTTTACTTATAAATTAAGACATTTTGCCAATAAACTGTTTACACCTTTAGGATATCATGACGTGTGAGTTGATGTCCGTAAACTATAATTGAATTTTACCCGATAAGTTATTATTGAAAAATAAATTAAAAACCTACTTTCATTTTCGATATAATTGATTCGGATCCAATTCAATGGGAATTTGCTTCAAAATATATGGTTGCAATGAAATAATATCGAATGATTACGTAAAGAGTGAAAATATTTCCTGTGGACTTAATTATCAAAGGTACATTGTATACATAGAAATTATGATATGAGAAATGTTGAATAAATAAAATGAGTCACTTCGTTTCTTGAATGCGCGATTATAGTTTTGATGGAGAGAAATTTTTAGAACGGGGTAACCAAGATGGCGGGTTGACTAATTAACGTCATGGCGGATAGTGTAAGGCGAGTTAATTTCATCGAGCAGTTACCTCTTATTATTTTGCTTTAAGATACGCAAATAAATATGCATAATCTAACGTTTTACGTCTGTATGAATAGATGATGTATGCATAAAACGGGAAAGTATAGGTAAAATCACACAAAAATAGATATCCTCTATGTATCATATGATACGATAGATAAGTGTATAATATGTTACGATTCAATGTTGTATAATGTGACATATATTATTTCAGTCAATATTCTGTCTCAAAGTCTTTTCAAGGGGAAAAAATAATGACACACATTAATGAATTGGTCTAGCATATTATTTCATCATATCCAAGGTGTTCCGAGTTTACAAAAAATGTTGGCTCCCACAAATGGTATTAATTAGGTCAAAATTGCGAATCAAAATGGTAGAATGATATCAACATTTTGTCATTTCTTCCTATATTTCTAAAGTGAAGAAAAAGCATGAGACAAAGAACAAGTCGGTCCAGCAAATTATTTAATCATGGCTATGGTTTGATTAGTCAGGAATGCTATGCTGTCTTTCAAGAAAAAAGTATTGATTATTTTAAAAATGGCAATTCATATTGATGGACACACAGTTTTATAATTTTGTCCTTAGGTTTCTTCAAGGGAAAAAGGCGTGAAACAAACAATAACGATTTCACTCAGCAAATTTTTAAATCATAAATAAGGCGTGCTTATTCTGAAGAACTATACTGGTCTCCACAAAAACGTCAAAATCGCGGACAGTCAGATTTCATGAAATACTCCTAAAGTTTCAATACTGGTTGGGAATGTATTTCATCTGAAGAATTACTTTACAACCAGTATTAAAATACAACCACTACTAAAATAAAATATTTAAATAGTATTCCGGGATGTATTCCATTTTGAAAATCATTTTACAGACACTGTTGAAGTTCAACTACAATTAAAACAATTTTTTCAATTGTAGCTTAGAATGAATTCCTTCATTAGTTTTTCTTTGAAAATTTACATTTTTTTCTTTGCATTTCTCTTTCTACAAACATATGTCCTATGATATTGTATATTTTTTGCACAATTGTGAACATCTTGTAAATTGACAGAACTTCTATTCAAACCCCCTGTATATTGAATAATTATATATTGATAAATATTATTATAAATATCACAATTAATATATATTATTTCAATAGGGGTTAGGGGTTACTTCACTACGAACACTATTGAAATATATTATTTCAATAGTGGTTAAGAATGCGATTCATTTCAACCACTATTGAAATAATTTATTTCAATAGTGGTTGGGGATACCTTTCATTTCAACCACTATTGAAATAAAGTATTTCAATAGTGGTTGATGATGCATTTTAGTTTTATGTCTATTATTATGTCTGTTTGTAACACTTTCCTTTCTGCTAGGGAAGTTTCTTAAGAAAAGAAGTATGTCTTCTGAAATGATGAATTCCTTTTTGATTATGATGTTCTTTGATTTACCTCTATATGGTCATGTTTCCCATACCACCTGACATCTGGAACCTAAAGTGTTATGCACAGTCGGAATAATAGGCATTAGAATAACATCCTT
Source organism: Magallana gigas (assembly GCF_902806645.1). NCBI lineage: Eukaryota > Metazoa > Mollusca > Bivalvia > Ostreida > Ostreidae > Magallana > Magallana gigas. The sequence goes on along the minus strand of NC_047567.1, from coordinate 20,356,054 downwards.
CCACTATTAAAATATTTTATTTCAATAATGGTTGTAATGAACCGCATCCTTAACCACAATTGAAATAAATTATTTCAATAGTGGTTGTAATGAGATGCATACCTAACCACTATTGAAATAATTTATTTCAATAGTGGTTATAATGAAACGCATACCCAACCATTATTGAAATAATTTATATTTCATTCAATATTGGTCTTAATGAAGTACATCCCCAACCATCGTTGACATTATTTATCTTAATAGTGATATTCATTGTTACATAAATCTATAATGATATATAAGCTATAAATTATTTTTTAATATGCAGGGGTTTTGAATAGAAATTCTGGCAATTTACAACGTTGTCTTCTAGTACAATTTTTTTTTTTACAATTTCCATAAAACATGATATATCTATAGAAAGAGACAGGTAAAGATAAATATGAAAACAATTTCATATGTTAATCTGCGAGGATTGGTTATTTCTGCACAAAAATAAGTACATTTACATCATAGTCTTGATTACTATTACCATAAAAAATGCAAGTCTTTAGTACCTTAATTGTGTACTAGTATTTGAATTGTTTGTTAAATAAAAACAAATGTATATGCATGTTTATCTGCGAGAATTGGTTATTTACTTCTACACAGCAGAGAAAATTGTACTATAATTGTGTATTTGATATTATTCATTTCAAAATAGTTTGCAAATATGATATACACTTCTTTCTTTCCGAATGCATTACATAATAATAATAACATAGTTATATTTATAAGTAATTCATTCCCATCTACAATTAAAAAAAGTAAATTTAATAGTAGTTGAACTTTAATGGTGTCTGTAAAGTAGTTCTTATCATGAAATACATCCCTAACCTCTATTGAATCATTACTTCAATAGTGGTTGTATTTCAATAGTGGTTGCAAAGTGATTTTTCTAATGAAACACGTTCCCAACCACTATTGAAATAATTTATTTCAATAGTGGTTTTATTTCAATAGTGGTTGCAAGGTGATTTTTCTAATGAAATACATTCCCAACCACTATTGAAATAATTTATTTCAATAGTGGTTTTATTTCAATAGTGGTTGCAACAGGTGCTTACTTCTATCTGCATGAACAGCCGACAAACAGAGCTCGCCGACTGAAAAAGTCGTTTCAGACCACAAACCTTTATGTACTGGTCTCAGGCGGAGTACATGGGAGTCAATTAATTACGTATCGCGAATGGGATTTGGGGAAAGCTAAAGATATCGCAGGTTACGATGTGTAAATCTAAACATTTTTTACTTTTCACGATCAATTCATTTAATTTGTTTAGAGAAAGATGTAAATGAAAACAATAAAATGATTTCTTTAAAGATTCATGTGGGTTATGGAGGTAGCGATCATTGCAGAAAATTTTTTTAAAAAACCAGCGTTAATTAAAAAGACTCAAATCAAACAGTAAAACCATATCATGATTTCTGGTTTGACTTCGTCAATTGTTTCATCAGCTATTTTATAATATTTTCGTCCTTAATAGTTTGATCCCACCATTTGTCCTTAACAGTTTGATCCCACCATTTAAAATAAAACAAAAAATATTTGTACTATGAATTCTTTATATTTGTAATTTATCATAATTAAATGATCAAATAACTACCAAAACATACACAAAATATATTAAAGCATATCTATGTAGCGTAATAAATAGTTTTATTCTTTATTCAATTGACTTTTTGCAATAAATATAATCACCAGTAAATAATTCAAATCCTCCATCGAACCGTCTTTTATATCAATCAAAAATACGGAGGCAAGCGCTACAAATAGTATTTGGTCATAACTGTAAGTGCTATCAATTAGATCAAATAGCTTTTTGGTTTCCACTCCTAATTTAAAGAATATTGTAAGTATAATGTTTCTTTTTGTGTTGGATCTCTCTCTCTCTCTCTCTCTCTCTCTCTCTCTCTCTCTCTCTCTCTCTCTCTGTAACATTTTTTTTCAAATCTTAAGATCTAATTGTAGAATATGCTTGATCCATAATGTACAAATAAATAGATACGGTAGAAATTGAAGTCCGCTGTCAGAATTAACGATTAATTACCATTTTCTATTTTACTCAATTAAGAAAAAACTCTAAAGATAATTCAATTCACTGCTGTCTCTCTCAAACAGAATGAAAGATTTCATTCACAAACAGTTTTATGAAGTTTAGGACTTTCCCTCATATAAACAAATGCTATATAGAAGATATTCTGATCCTTACAACTACAACAACAGCATTTGAATATAGCAAATCAATTCAATTAAATTCAACAGATGAACAAAGTAGTAAGAAAATATAGATAAATTTAAAGGTAACCATCCACAAGTCCAGGAAAAGCATAAAATTTTAATTATGATATCACAAAGATAGCATATTTAACAAAATGTTGAACATAAAACTATTTATTACAAAAAGGCCCCCTTATTTGTATTCATTATGGTCATTAATAAATAATCTTTACTAGAAAACGCACACATAATTAACATTTTCAACATAAGATATTTTTTAAAAAAAATATAAGAACAAACACTCACTTGTTTATCTGTCTCTGTTAAATGAAAGGGAAACGCACAAAAGTGGGCCTTAATGGTGATTTCCTATGTGAAGAGGATCATTAGTAATAGATAAAGTATCTTTACATCCGCTGTTGTCTGCTTAACCCCGACGTTAGATTTAAGTCATGTCTGTTTATAATTAGAAATCTTTTGAAATTCAAATAATTTAATTCTGGTTGTAACGCGCTTTCTGATTGGCCAAAAGATTATTTTATATCGTATGAAGAATGTTGCCTACGTCAGAGTAAGACTAACTTCAAAAACGTAACAAAACGCCTGACGTTACGTTTGAATTTTGTACACTTTTACGTCATTTTAAAGGTCAAATGACCGTTTTTATTAAAAATGAAGGGCAAAAAAATTAAATTATAAGCAATGAATTCAATATTTATTAGTTTTATACGATATAAAATGGTTTGAAACAGTTTACGCTTTTTTATAAACCGCTTCGCGGTTTATAAATCGTAAACCACCCCAAACCACTTTGGTTTGGTGTCCAAGTAGCATAGTGGACAACGCACTCGCTTGTCACCGCTGCGACCCGAGTTCGATACCCATGATCGACAGTGGTTGTATGTGATAGGGTATGGCGGTTGCCCGCTTGGACACGTGGGTTCTCTCCGGGTACTCCGGCTTCTTCCCACACCAATGACCCCCTCGCGCTAACATCCGTGCCAACTAGAGATATTAATATAAGTTGTAGAACTTGCTTATCAATCGTTGTAAAATAAACAAAGCTCAGTTTTTTAAAATCATCATAGTTGAAAGAAAACTTAAGGTTGCTGAGTTTCTTTTTACAATTTTGAAGAAATGACGGGAAATGTGTTCGTTTACTCTTGATTTTAAACAATTACTAAAATAGTAACTACAACCCTTTTTTAGAATTACCAACAATTGTCAATGTCAAAGAGAGTCCACTTCCTGAATCACATTATATTTTAAAATGTATATCTACTCAAAACCCTCTTTATTTTTTGCACATAAAGGTAAATATAATAAACAAGAAAATTGAACTTTAAAAGATTGCAAACATTGTACCAGTACAGATTAGATTGAGCATCTTTAAAACTGTATTATCTATGGCAACTTGATTTATAAAGGTTATCGACACAGTTCTTTATGTTGCCAAGTTATCACAATAATTCTTGAAATCGATGGAACGTAATCTCGAGATGTTTTATGAAGGATTGTGCAAAGATATTCACGGTCTGCCATAAACTGGTCTATTTCTCATACTACTATGGCGCCATTCAATTCAATAAACAAAAAAATCCATTTAACAAGCCCAAATATTCAGAGATATTGCTGTGTTATAACTTTTATTGAATTAGATAAGAATCGGTCGTCAAGATCGTTTATTAGATAGTTTGTACATAATCGAAATTTTAAGAAAGAGTGAAGAAAAAAATTTTTTTTTACAAAATTATATTGTAAGCTTTTTGAAACCAACACATACTTTAGAGAAAGTTTTACTCAACGTCCTGATTTCAAACTTTAAAGGATACAGTCAGCTAGACAGGAAAATGTTGCATTCTACGAAACAAATTAAAGTTTTGTTATTATTAAATGGCCACACAAACAAAGCAAATTGCTGCAATCAGCTGAAGTGGTAGTTCATGTCTTTAATTGTTGTCAAATCTGAACAGAGCTTTCAATTTCAAGTTTGTTATTGCAAAAAATTGTTACGATGATCAGCTAGAAAAAAAATAACCAAAAAATATATATTGCCTGGCTTTAGAATAACCGCCTCATATAATTGTGTACTGATTTTAGTGTTAAAAACTCATTCAGCGTATCCGACAAGTACTTGAGTAACCGGAGACTGGATGACAAATCTCCTCATCCAAAATAAAAATAAGTTATTATGGACCTATTATGAATATTTTACTAGGAAGTATTGCAAGCTGTACAAGAATAGGAAGAGAAAACAATACCAGCAGCCCGAAGGTTTGTGTTTGGAAATCTAATATAATGTTTGGAATATTTGTGTTCAAATATATGTTAAAATAAGGAGCTGGATCTGAGCTTTTTAATTACGAAAGAAAAGATTTATTATTTCAAAAGTTTTGACATGCACGATCAGCATATCAAGAGAGTACACTCCGATCATGAAATTGTTAATGCATAACGGAGAACGGTTGTCGATCTAGGATAAACGTAAGGTAATAGTGAATTTGCAAACTAAACGTTTACATAGTTTTTAATTGGAAAATCTACTCTCTCTATCTTCACATTGTGCTGTTGACTTGACGGGATATGACGAAATATTTAGTTTAAAAATATATAAAACTATGGGAACTACAATACTGTGATACTGTGCCTTTTTGTGTCAAAGCTCTATGTAATACAAACGACAAAGAGACGTCATATGTTTAATTTTTCTATCAGAATTGCCATCAAGTACAAAAAATGCATAGGTTTTACATCGTATACAAATCTATAAACATTTAATTATTCTTCATAAAGCAGACAAACATTCTTTTACCAAAAATTGTATCTTTCTTGACAATATGACTACCACTCGTTCAAAATACTTCAAAAGCTTACAAATTTATTTGCAAAAAACCGTATGAATGCCTGTTAAAAAGTTCAGAAAGTTCTTAGCATAGAAGCTTGCTAAGAAAGCTCTTTTGTTTACTTTTATTAGCTATCTTGGATTTGATATTCTTTCAAAAAACTTTTCAGATGAGGCCCTTGCTTTTATATACACGATAAGATTTGTCATACAATGGATCCTCAACACAGCGCCCAGGATGTGTTGCGGTGTGACCAATGTGATGCACTTGTCCCCAAACTATACTGTGACATCTGTCATCATAACCTTTGCAAGAACTGTGTGGGAGAACACCTGTTGGACGAATCAAAAAAACACAACGTAGTGCCATTCAAAAACCGTAGATCTACAGTTTTATATCTTATTTGTCAAAAACATACAACAAGGCAATGCGAGCTATTTTGTGAACAATGTGCCAGCCCTATTTGCTCAAGTTGTGTGTCCTCAAGAGACCATAATGGACACAAATTTCTTGATATTTTTGAAAGTCTTGAAAGGCAAAGAGAAGATTTACAAAAAGACTTGCATGAATTGGAAACATATATTTATCCAAGATATCAACAGATGGCATCCAACATCATCGCCCGGAAAGCTGATCTGTGTCAAAATTCTCAAAAATTGACAATAGACTTAAACAAACAAAGAGAAATATGGCAACAGGAAATAGAAACTGTAATCAGCAACCTTAAATCTAATGCTGATGAAATGGAAACCAAACAACTTGGTCTTTTGAACAACCAAGAAGATAAGATTTCACGCACTATTTCCGAAATCACACAGAATATTATTGATCTAAAGAAGTTACTTGATTCCAGTGACATGTGCCTTCTTGTCCATGAATATAAATCCAGGAACGCTGAATTTAGAAAATTTCCCCCTCAATGCAAGGTTTTGTTGCCAATTTTTTCTCCACTTCCAATCGATACAGAACAAGTTCAAAAGCAATTTGGTACCCTGTCATCATTTTCCTTAAAAACAGAAGAACATGTTTACGTCAATGAAGATGCAAATTCTGACGTCATTCCCTCAGGCAGCCCTCTGCTAGATGTCCCCCAGATCAGAACGACCATAAACACAGCTATAGGCCATAGTTTTATAAACAGTGTGGCCTGTCTTAGTGAAGAGGAAATATGGACTTGTGGTGTTGACAGCACTATGAAACTACATAATCTCCAGGGACAACTATTGAAGTCCATCGAAACCAAGTCAGGATACGTGCCTTCTGACATAGCAGTGACAAGAGATGGCTCTCTAGTTTATACTGATCCTGATGACAGAACTGTCAACATGGTGAAGAATACAAAACCTAAGGAAGTGATCAGACAACAGGGATGGAGGCCTCGCAGTGTCTGTGTCGCCATGTCTGGTGACCTCCTGGTGATCATGCTCAGCGACGACAACAGAAGAACTAAAGTTGTACGTTATTCTGGCTCCATAAAGAAACAAACCATTCAATTCAATGACAAAGGTCAACCTCTTTATTCATCTGGTCACGCCAAAAAATGTATCACCGAGAACAAGAATCTAGATATTTGTGTGTCCGACTACATGGCCGGTTCAGTTATAGTTGTCGATCAGACCGGAAATCTCAGATTTACATACAACGGTCCACCGACAAAGAGACAATTTGACCCGATTGGCGTTGCTACAGACGACCAGAGCCGTATCCTGACAGCGGACGGCAACGATTACCGAATCCATATCATTGATCAAAACGGAAAGTTTCTTCGGTTCATTGACAATTGTCATTTGCAAAATCCATGTGATTTATGCGTGGATACCAAGAACAACCTCTTTGTAGCTGAGAAAAGAACTGGGAAAGTGAAGAAAATTCAGTATTTTGGTTTCACCATTATTCGTTGAACGCCAATTTTTGTAGACAGTTGGTGATGGAAGAAATCGGATAAAAACCAAGTTTTGATCAGCTCTGAATATCTTATGTAGGACATGATTGTATCTGTAAATTTCTATATAACATGACAATAAACAAACTATGTGTATTCACAACTATGTTTGTTAAATGCTACATGTTCAAGATTTAAAAGCAACTTGTAATTGCTATTCGCTTTATTATTATAATGTCAGCAAAGTACAAATGTTAAAAGATTATATGGACAATGTACAGCTGCCAACTTTTATATTGTTCTCATTCATTGAATCAATTAAAATTTAAAAGTGGTTGTATTTTTACCCAGTTTGTAAATCAAGAATAAGACTACATGTAAAAGTTAGGAATCATCTGTATCGATACATGTACTTATCTATATGGAATATTGAACAATTTGAAAAAATGTACGACTTGACATATTGCTTCTTGCAAGGAAAGAAGAAATGACAAAAAAACACGAATGTTTGATCTACAATCCCTCTATTTTTATTTCTGTAAAGTATCGTTTGACTATTCTTGTATCAATACAAATATACAATACATTGAACACAATATATTTACTTCACTTGGAAAGGTTTCAACTTATTTCTCTTATGCAAGATTAAAGTGAAAAATGTATGCGTAACATGAACCTTCAACATACATTAAAAAATCGATACCCGTTACTTGATATGAAAAAGTGGAACGAATCAGTATTAACTAATTTCAAAAAGTCTTCGTTAAAATGTACATGTACATTCATGTAACTTAAAATTGTAAGAATACAAATGTCCCAATATTGTTGAGAGGTGCTCTACTGCCATCGTTGTAAAGGATGAAGGAACGCATGCATGCATTTTAAATCAACCACGTGATCTAAATGAAATAAGGTCACTAGATCACCTACCTGGTATCACCATGTTGGATTGAAACAAAGGTTTGTAGTATGTGTGTCATTGAAAGCATATTTATGCACAGCTACTACATAAGTTTAAAGGTTCTTGATTTTACTCTTAACGCTGAAAGATAGAGACGATGAAGAAACGAATTTCTTTTAGAAGAACTTTCGATATATTTGGGGTTTTTAAATTATTATTTAAATACAGATTTGTTTTCGTAGTTGCTAGATTGCCGAAAAATGATGATGTTAAGAATTCATAAGCGAGGCATAATAATGATATGCCCAACTTATTGATTATCATGGCATAAGTACGTTGTCTTTGCAAAGTACATGTATTGAAGACAAGTTTGAATAGGACGGGTTGTCTCAGGGGCTACTCGCAGACAAAATATTTTAATATATAATTGATTAATTCTTAGCTCTCTGGTCGACTGGTGTTCCTCAACAATCTAGAAAAAATAAAACGTTATATTCACCTACATGTGACCTAGGAGGTCAATAAAACATTTAATTTTCTTTACAGAGGACCCATAAAATATCGCATTTTTCACTTTTGATCAGTTATGGCTTAAAACTAATTTTTTTGTATCAGTTCGTCGATGAATCATATAATAAAACAATTATTGCTGTTTTTGATCGATACGATAATTCACCTACCCTTGAAGTACAATATTCACCGAGCCTTCTAGTCAAAAACAGCAATAATTTTTGGTTCTGACCCTATTTGTTAACCTAGTGTTTCTTTTTCTTTAAATAGAAGACTATACAGACTATAGTTATTGTTATGTTATGAAAGACCTTGAATGGTAATATATCTTAGTTTTGTAAATGTTTATTGTATCATTCAGACTATGGACCCAAGTAGAAGTAACCAGGATGTCTTACAATGTCATCTTTGTGAGGTGCCTGTTCCTTCATATCATTGTGATTTTTGTCACTCCAGCCTTTGTAAGACCTGTGCTGGAAAACATCTCTTGGATGAAACTAAAGAACATACAGTGTTGCCAATCAAACAGCAAAAATCGACTACTGTTTACCCAACATGTACAAAACATGCCACTAACAAATATGAACTCTTTTGTAAAGAGTGTAAAATTTCTATTTGTACAAGATGTGTGACTTCTGGTGACCACCAAGAACACAAATTAATCGACTTCTATGAAAACATTCGAAGAAACAAGGGAGTCATTCGAAAAGATTTAAAGGAATTGGAGAAATGCATATACCCCAGGTATCAGGAAATTGCATCGAGTATCTCATCTCGAAAATCTGATTTGAGGAAAAACTCCAAGAGATTAGAAATAGCTATTTTGGAAAGAGGAAAGGATTGGCATAAAGAAACAGACGAAATCATAGGAAAACTTGAATCTGATGTCGATGAAATGGAAGCCCAACAGTTAGATGTCCTTAACGAACAGGAAGATAAAGTCACACGCACCAGTTCTGAAATCTCACAAAGCATTGCTGATCTGACGAAATTAGTGGACTCTGATGACATTAACTCTGTCTCTTCATATACATCTAGAAATGAAGAATTTAGACAAATGTCTCCTCTACTCAAGATTTACTTGCCAGTTTTCTCACCTCCAAAGATCGACAGAGAACAACTCTTTAAAGAATTTGGATCTATATCAGCTCTTTCCATCGCAGCAGAGGAAACTATTTGCCCTATGAGTTCCACAGGAAGTGACTCGTCTTCCGCCGTTAGACCACTACTAGATGTACCGTAGATCATCGCAACTATAGACACTGGATGCACTAGTCTTTATGATATCACTGGACTAAGTGACGAAAAAATATGGACAATGGGTATCTGGACGAGCGATGGCCATTTCTCCATAAAACTGTATAATTTCGAAGGGGAATTGTTGTTTTCATTTGGAATAAACTTTTTGTCATATATAGCGTTGACAAAGAGTGAAGATCTTGTTTTTATAGATACAACAAATAGGAGATCGCTCAATTTGTGTCACATAAAAAACAAACAAGTTGAAGAGGTGATAAGATTTGAGACATGGTTACCTGTCAATGTCTGCAGTACCTCATCTGGTGACCTATACATTATAATGATGAGCAGCTATGATCTAAAACAAACAAAAGTTGTGCGTTACGCAGACTTAAAAGAGAAACAAAGCATTCAGTTTAATGACAAAGGGCAAACTTTCTACTCTTATGAGCCTAATAAATTCCTATGCGAGAACAGCAACCAGGATATCTGCGTATCTGATAGCGAGGCTGGTGCAGTAGTGGTGGTAAATCGAAATGGAAGACTGCGATTTACGTACAACGGTCCATCTTCTACAGCTGAGAGATCATTTTGCCCGTATGGCATCACAACAGACAGTCACTGTCGGATCCTGACGGCAGACAGTGATGACAACTGTATTCACATCTTGGATCAAGACGGACATTTTCTTCGATGTATATAAACAACATTGATATAAACTATCCATGGGGTTTATGGGTAGAAAAAAAAGACAACCTCTTCGTAGGTGAATTTTCTTCAGGAAAAGTAAAGAAAATAAAATTTATCATGTAAATAAGTTATCTTCATAGTTAGAGAGGAAAAATATTTGACTGTAGCAGTGCATGTATATGACATAAACGAACGTTTCAGTATTCAAAAACAATGTTTAACTTAATTGTTTATAACTGTGCAATTTTTATTTACATGTATTAAAATTCGTGTAATAAATTGGCAAACTGCATGCATGCCTTTATTGAAATTAAATACACGAGGTGGCCATTTTTATATTAAATGTAGACATAAAAATTGAATTCAAATGTTTGTAATTTTATAGTGTTGGGTTTTGAAATATTAAAAACAAAACTGGATAGTGTCAAAATCAATGAACATGAATAATAATGTATTTTAAATCAGGACTAATTGTTGTTGTGACCTAAATAACGAGCGCTTAATATTTATGACCTTCATAAATTTCCGCGCGGGAGGTTTAACGTTCTATTCGCCGTAACAAATTGTACACAGCCAATTGTGCTTTACGGTAAAAGGACAATCACACAAAATAATTATATGACTTTTCAAGTCAAATGAACTCTAATCTTTCAACTAGATAATCCAAGATTACATGCAGTGCTCGCCGAGAATAGGCATTACCTATATACTGAAGATTCCTTGACTTTGAAATTAAGCTCAAAGTCATTGCACACCCTTTATCCAATATGCATTTTAATGGACAGGTGTAGTAAGAGGCATATAGGACCAAGGGTTGAATATATATTTGTACTAGTAGTTTCCAAACAAGTATTTCACACAGAAGGTCTGCTATGACCTTTACATTGAGTGGAAACTTGATTCAAGGTCAATGAACTTAAATGTTCATTTGTACATAATAACAATATTTAACCCAGCTTATACTTTGTGCATGAAGATCGAATTTCACTTTGAGGCAAGAAATAAATTAACAAGAATTTTTATTCTCAAAATCATAAAAAGTATAACACTGTTACAATCAAAAAGCAATAAACCAGACAATTCACACATAACGTAGTAATTAGTCTTTGCACGGTAACTGCGAATCTGCCCTCTTGCAGGGCAAATTGATATATTCTTGCGAAGTTTAGTTGGTAGATAATTAAATGATTAAAACAATTGATGTTACGTGATATTTCACCAAACTATATCAATTTTCCCTGCAAAAGAGAAGACCGGCAGTTAACGTGAAGGGATCTATAATTGCATAAAGTCATAAATATGTAGATATTGCAATCTTGTAGCTTGCATTTGTTACAGTAATATTTTTTCCATGGGCATTAATTAAAAGATTAAGTAATTTTCAAATTGGACAATTGTGCAAACTGCATGCTTATTCAATACAACACTTAAAGAGCTTTAGGTCTGATAATAATTATTTGTAAATTAAAAAGACAAATTTAATAAGGTAAAACTTGTTAAGTCAAGTGTATAATAGATGGATACTTATCTTTTAATCTTCATTGTGAAGAAAGACAAAATGTGATGAACTAGTAAATTCTAGTATATGTTAATTTTAAAAAATCACCACAATTTAAGTTATGATTATATGTAATATCAATTTTACAATTCTTAAAAACCATTTATTTAGTAAATAATAACATTTTTTATTCATGACACAACCAGAAGAAAAAAGTCTTACAGCAAATACACAATTAACCTTAACATGCAGTTTCACAATGTTGTTATACAATGTTATTCAAATTTTATATTTCTAGTGATTATATATCAAGCTTTAAAAGTTAATTAGATATAAAACTGTATTCCAATAGTGCATGGTGTTGTTTAGGATAACACTGTGTACACTTGTAATATTCAAATTTATTTTATAATTATGGTAAAAAGGTTGTAGCAATAAAATATTCGGTACATGTATATACCAGTTTTATTATTAAAATTTATTCAGCCTTTAATTTAAGTGTTTTATATATAAACAAAAATCATCTGAGATCATGATAATTATATCATATATAATTAAAACAACAAATTTGATTTCATACTGTACAATGTCATGCAACAACTAAGTTAAAATGATTGAATGATTCATTCAGCCATTCAGTTCTCCTGTGTTTTATGTCCACCCATAAATCACAAGAAATCTGGATATAGTATAATAATTATATAATTAAATAACAATTGTACATCATTTCATACATGCAACAAATTAATAATTCTATATAGACTCATGACAATGGGACTAATGCATTTGAGCAGCACCTAACAAAGTTTAACATCGTTCCTAAATCCCTAACAACACAAAGATGCATCACTAATTCTGATATGTTATCACCTTCTGATTATAATATTGTATATAAATGTAGGTAATAAAGTATAGTTTGGCACGGTTTGAATCACATTTTGCTCTTGGATACATGATTGGCCCACTGGGTAAATGGCACATTGTTCTCCGCAAGTTTCTTCAGAAGTCGATTTGGAACCCAGTGTATGCTGTATGCTGATAACAAAACAAGAAAAATGTCTGTATACGTAATTGTCTCATTTTCCCAGGATGCATTTTCATGTATAATGGGGTCATAACTTAAATAACATTCGATATGTACTGTATATTAACTTTTTATCTTTGCGATGACGAATTTATGAATCTCACTTTTTGTGATCACTCTCATATTATAAAAAACACATAATTTATTTCTGATATCGTTTACTAGAAAAAATTGCAAAATATGATTAATATGAATGATTTAAAAAAGGGACTTATTACCCCATTTTTCCTAATTTTGTGACACATTTAAAAACACCAGATACAGTATATGGTATGAGGTTATAACATAAACTATGGCACATATGGTACACCCATCTATTGTACAAGTAAAAATACAGTGATGATTTCTACAGGTACAATAATAAATTTGACCAATGTTCTGCTGTGCAGTGCTCAAAAACACTAAGTCTTGGGCCTCATAATTAATATAATTTGCTTAATATTCAAATAATTTCACTTTTATTTTTACCAAGCAATCCAAAACAAATGTCAAGTTTTTATTTTTACCAAGCAATCCAAAACAAATGTCAAGTCTTCGGTAATGATTACAAAACCATAAAATGTGTGCTTCTTTAAACCCTTTAAGAACTGTATTTGGTAGCTGGATTAGCAAAAACAAAAAATTACTTACGACATGTTTCGTGATAATGGCATATTCTGTCATATACTCTCTGCAGTCCTATCTGGCTGGCATAAAACATGGGTCCTCCTCTGTACTTGGGGTAGCTGAACCCATAGATCCTACAATCAAGATTTTTATCACTCTTTGTAAAAATATATATTGATTCCTTGAAGATTTTCAACTGGATTGAGAAATGACAGTTACACGAATTGCACTGATGTGACATTCAGAGTGATATTATAATATATTCTCTGTGTGTTTTGTTAACCTAAATCAATGTCACATCAATATGATTACTATTCACAAAGGGCAATTATCACTAAAATAACTTTGGGTCAACATTGTCCAAATAAAATAACAGAATCATGTGTCATAATTCTATATACAAAATACACACATTATGAACCGACTATTTCCTTATGCTGCAAGAAAAGTCATTTATCAGAACAATAAAATATTTTCATTGGTCTTAATCAATCCTCATTAAACCTCGATCACCACAGGTAGATACTCCCATTGATTGTAATTCTTATCTTTAACTGTTGTTACATGTATTACATTACCATGAAATGTCTATTTCTTCTGGCATGTTGCAAATTCCTTCTTCTAAAATACGGAAACCTTCATTAATGGCTGAATAAAATTGCCGCTCAAAAATCTCCTGCAAAAAAAGTGAAGGTTAATGTTAAACAATAAAAAAAAATATTTAATCAAATATATCAATTATTACATATTAAAAAGCAAGTAAATTCCTAAGTATTTCTGTGTGATTATTTGGTAAATGGTGAAGATCAGTATGAATATGCATTTATGATTTAAGCACTATTTCAGAGTTGAAACTGATCGAGTTTCATGATCAGTTATGTTTTGTGGCTGTGGGGCCTGAATCCGATGATTTACCTGCGGGGTGATTTTTCGTTTGACGATCCCCCTCCTCTGTCTGTAGCTGTTGATAATCTCCTCAGCCTCTGGATCGGCTACAGCATTTTTCCCTCCCACCTTCTCATACAGGTACCAGCCTTTACCTTTAAAAACAAGAGGCCCAGGGGCCACATCGCTCACCTGAGCAACAATTGCCTTAATTCTGATCAAATTAGCATTACAGTATCAAAATATCTTGACAACTAAGTACAGTAGATCTTGCTAAAAAAATAGAAAATCTGTCAATTTTTATCCACCTCTTTTTTTGGGTAAATACCAAGCCCCTTTTGTTGTTGTACCTGTAAGAAGATTTTTCTCTATTCCAATTTACCCCCCCCCCCCCTCCATTTCGTGGCCCCCCTTTTCTCTAGGGAATCATGGTTTCATCAAACTTAAATCTGCATAACCTGTGCTTTCACACTAAGTACTGAGTTTTGGACCGAAAACTTTCCCAGAATATTTTTAAAGATTTTTCTCTATATATTCCTATGTAAAAATTCAAACTGCCGTCACGGCCCAGCGCTATCACTAGGGACTGTGATTTTGCAAACTTGAATTTACACTATCCGAGGATGCCTCTACACAAGTTTAGGCTTTTCTGGCCAAATAGTCTTTAAAAAGAAGATATTAAAGATTTTCTCTATATATTCCTATGTAAAAATTCATCCCCCATTGTGGCCTCACCATACCCCATGACTATTATTTAAACAAACTTGAATCTTTACGATCTTGGGATGCTTCCACTTAAATTTGGGCTTTCCTGGCCTTATAGTTTTGAGAAGAAGATTTTTAAAGATTTTCTCTATATATAAAAATTTATCCCCCATTGTGGCCCCGCCCTACCCCCAGGGACCATGATTTGAACAAACTTGAATCTACATTATCTGAGGATGGTTACAATTTGAGCTTTCTTGGCCATAAAGTTTTGAAAAGAAATTTTTTTAAAGATTTTCTCTATACATTCCTATATAAAAATGTATCCCCTAATTGTGGCCCCACCCTACCTCTGGGGACCATGATTTGAACAAACTTGAATCTACACTATCTGAGGATGCTTCCACTCAAATTTAAGCTTTTCTGGCCTTATAGTTTTTGAGAAGAAGATTTTTAAAAAAAATTTCGATATATTCCTATGTAAAACATGACCCCCCTCTTGTGGCCCCACCCTACCCCCGGGGACCATAATTTGAACAAACTTGAATCTACACTACCTGAGGATGCTTCCATTTTAATTTGAGCTTTCCTGGCCTGATAGTTTTTTAGAAGAAGATTTTTAAAGATTTTGTCTATATATTTCTATGTAAAACTTGATCCCCTAATTGTGGCCCCACCCTACCCCTGGGGACCATGATTTGAACAAACTTGAATCTACACTATCTGAGGATGCTTCCACTCAAATTTAAGCTTTTCTGACCTTATAGTTTTTGAGAAGAAGATTTTTTAAAAAAAATTCTGTATATTCCTATGTAAAACATGACCCCCCTCTTGTGGCCCCACCCTACCCCCGGGGACCATAATTTGAACAAACTTGAATCTACACTATCTGAGGATGCTTCCACTCAAATTTAAGCTTTTCTGGCCTTATAGTTTTTGAGAAGAAGATTTTTTAAAAAAATTTCGATATATTCCTATGTAAAACATGACCCCCCTCTTGTGGCCCCACCCTACCCCCGGGGACCATAATTTGAACAAACTTGAATCTACACTACCTGAGGATGCTTCCATTTTAATTTGAGCTTTCCTGGCCTGATAGTTTTTTAGAAGAAGATTTTTAAAGATTTTGTCTATATATTTCTATGTAAAACTTGATCCCCTAATTGTGGCCCCACCCTACCCCTGGGGACCATGATTTGAACAAACTTGAATCTACACTATCTGAGGATGCTTCCACTCAAATTTAAGCTTTTCTGACCTTATAGTTTTTGAGAAGAAGATTTTTAAAAAAAAAATTCTGTATATTCCTATGTAAAACATGACCCCCCTCTTGTGGCCCCACCCTACCCCCGGGGACCATAATTTGAACAAACTTGAATCTTCACTACCTGAGGATGCTTCCATTTTAATTTGAGCTTTTCTGGCCTGATAGTTTTTTAGAAGAAGATTTTTAAAGATTTTGTCTATATATTTCTATGTAAAACTTGATCCCCTAATTGTGGCCCCACCCTAGCCCCGGAGACCATGATTTGAACAAACTTGAATCTACACTACCTGAGGAAGCTTCCACTTTTATTTGAGCTTTTCTGGCCTAATAATTTTTTAGAAGAAGATTTTTAAAGATTTTCTCTATATATTCGTATGTAAAACTTGATCCCCCCATTGAGGCCCCACCCTACCCCCGGGGACCATGATTTGAACAAACTTGAATCTACACTACCTGAGGATGCTTCCATTTTAATTTGAGCTTTTCTGGCCTGATAGTTTTTTAGAAGAAGATTTTTAAAGATTTTGTCTATATATTTCTATGTAAAACTTGATCCCCTAATTGTGGCCCCACCCTAGCCCCGGAGACCATGATTTGAACAAACTTGAATCTACACTACCTGAGGAAGCTTCCACTTTTATTTGAGCTTTTCTGGCCTAATAATTTTTTAGAAGAAGATTTTTAAAGATTTTCTCTATATATTCGTATGTAAAACTTGATCCCCCCATTGAGGCCCCACCCTACCCCCGGGGACCATGATTTGAACAAACTTGAATCTACACTATCTGAGGAGGCTCCCATTTTAATTTGAGCTTTTCTGGCCTGATAGTTTTTGAGAAGAAGATTTTTAAGGATTTTGTCTATATATTTCTATGTAAAACTTGATCCCCCCATTGTGGCCCCTCCCTACCCCTGGGGACCATAATTTGAACAAACTTGAATCTACACTACCTGAGGATGCCGCCACACAAGTTTGAGCTTTTCAGGCCGAATAGTTTTTGAGAAGAAGATTTTTGAAAAATACCAACAAATTTTCAATAATTCTCAATTATCTCCCCTTTAAAGAGGGCGTGGCCCTTCATTTGAACAAACTTGAATCCCCTTCACCTAGTGGTGCTTTGTGCCAAATTTGGTTGAAATCAGCCCAGTGGTTCTTGAGAAGAAGATGAAAATGTGAAAAGTTTACAACGCCAACGCCGACAACGACGACAGACAACGGACAAATTGTGATCAGAAAAGCTCACTTGAGCCTTTGGCTCAGGTGAGCTAAAAACTTACAAAAATAAGACATGGTTTTTTTTTTTACAAAACATCATGATTCTAAGACTGAGAAATTCTCTATTCTTCTATTCATTTGTGACTTTGGGAATTTTATCCAAAGAGCAAGATTGAAGCCATTTGAAAACATAAATACAAAACCTAGCTAGCTGTTTATACAGCAGCTAAGGTCCTAGTCTTCCTATTATTTAGATTACAGTACAGTGTACTATATACTAATAATAGTATTAGTTTCCAAGAATGATGCCCGAGTTCAATTAAGAAAATAGCACAGCTGTTACCAAAAAACTCTTTGAAACTGATCAGTATAAATAAGAAAAACAGAGAAAATACACACAAGTACTTAGATGGATAAATATATTTTGGGGATTTTACATTATTGCACTCAGTCTGTTCTTACCAGTCTTTCTACCGTATCTCCCTTTGTCGTAGAAGTCATCATTCAGGCCACAGTATCTGTTGCCCCCCAGAAATCTGGTTTCCTTGGTGATGGAGGTACCCAGGACCTTGGCAACCTCTCTGTTTATTCTCCAGGAGATGTCAATACCTAATGATTTGCAAAAAAATCATAATAATGATAGGTGTACGTACTGGTACACGATATTCTACCTCAAATAAGTTTCATTTGATATATTTCAAGTCAAATTAACAATAATTGAATATTTGCATTTTTCAAATTGAAAAATTAAAAAATTGCAACACACCTTTTTTCCCTATAATTATTCAATTTTCTTTCATATTTAAAAATTTTATAGCAAACATCAACCAGAAAAATTCATGTAAAGCAAGATTCTTACCGTATACTAGACATGTTGATACATAATCGATAATTTGATAAGAAAAAGCACACATTTCTTTTTCATTTTTTTTTTTGAGAATAAAAAATTCTGAAATTTGCAAGTATATGCATAATATGTATATACATATGCCAATAAGCAAAAATCCCATAAACCTTTTACTAACACAATAAGGACAACTGTTACCTGACAAATCCCTAACTTTGAAGGGCCCCATCGGCATCCCAAAATCCTCGTTGACCTGGTCCACTTCCTGTGGGCTTGCTCCCTCTTCTACCAGGAATATTGCCTAAAAAGTCACGATACATGTATTAGGCCCATAGTGGTTCATCATTTAACAATAGCTGCAGTTCTGTAGTACTAGTTCTCTGGTTGAAAAATTCGAATAGACAAGAGTTTGGTTTTTTCTATCCGAATTTTTTCAAACAGAGAACTACAGATCTGCAGCTACATTTAACAATAGAATAATAATATACTGCATGATTGTGTAATATAAAGACAACAGGAGGACATGCAATGTATGGTGTACTTTTTCAAAGGTTGATATACTTGTGATATATTAGTGTTTTATCAATAAATACTTTATACATAGGCTTGTAAGGGTAAAAAAAATACATGTACTTACCTCAGAGCCAAAAGGGGCATTCATTCTATTAGCTAAGAATCCATGGCAACTCTTCACCAACACAGGCACCTATCAACAAAAAATAACCTTCAAATATAAATGAATTCAAAATAACGTACAAGACATTTCTGATTATTCAGTGGCCACGATGAAATTGAATGAAGTTGTGGAACTACTGCACATGAAAACTAGTAAGAATTAAGCCTTAATGTTGAATATCAGATTTTAGAGGGGTTGTATGTCAAAACTCATATAATTTTTTTCTAATGATTTCATGCATAATTGTAAATTGGCACACTGAATACTTACATTTCTAAAAAAATAAATTTTAGTGAAGAAAAATATCTATGAATTTTTTTCATTGTTTTCTATTCTAACCTTGTTGATGGTCTTTCCTAGTTTCATCACCGTGGCAACAGCTTCAGGTGAGGTTTTAGTTCCATAAATGTTCTCCAAGAGTTTCATGTGATAAGCAGGTGCAAAGAAATGTGTGCCAACCACTTTTTCAGGCCGAGATGTGGCGGATGATATCTAAAATCAAAGAAATTACAGTATACCAAATTTTATTCGTGTGTGAGAAATTTTCGCGAGATTAGCGAGAAACTCATTGTCGAAAATATTTCTCGCAGTGAACCAGTCATTGTCGTATGGTTGTTAAACAACAAGAGTCTGGATAAGGCTTTGTTGCAATCATTAGTCGCTGCAAAACAGTTTATTGGAGGTTAATCGCAAAATAAAGTAGCCGCGAATAAAAGTTGATTAACAGTGCGACCTTATATAGGGATGAACAGCCTTTTAAACAATTCTGCTCAGCAACAGAAGCTTTAGCTATTACATTATAAAATACACTCAGTTAGCAATGAAGGTTAATCTGACTATAGTTATTAATAATACGACATTGGTGCACAACATGGCCGACCTTGGATAGATTTTCTGTTAAACTCACCCTGTCTATATCGATGGTAGAGGTATTGGTACACAATATGGCTGATGGCTTACATATTTTGTCAAGCTTAGAAAAAACCTCCTTTTTGATGTCAAGATTCTCAAAAACAGCCTCTATAACCTGCAAATAAAATGTACAATGTGCACAATTTTGCTGCATTAAGTAAAATATATTTGCACTGTTGTGAATTTTTATAGTCTATCATCAGACAGGTATTAATAGAACAAATAAATAAAAGTACTCATAAATTGAATCTAAACATAAAGTCAATCACTTTTAATTTTAAGAAAAAAAACTATCATATAATCATTTTTGCAGGGTTTTTTCTGCCGCATGTTTAGATGCACATTCCTACCAAATCTACATCCTTGATGTCATCATAACTCAGTGTGGGTTTAAGCAGAGTTGCTGCCCTTTTTGCTGTTTCCATGGAGACTTTACCAAGCTTTACACTTCCAGCCATGATGTTTTCGATCAGCTTCACTCCACTCTGAAGAAACTACAATTACAAAAAATCAATTTACACAATGAAATTTCTTAAATCATTCAAAATCCTTAATACAGTGCTTGAAAACATTCTTAACAACATACATGTATAATGCTGCAATTAAGAACTTTCTTCCTCCCTTTAGCAATATGTTGGATTCTCAAAGCAGTAGATGCAAAATAGGGAAAGACTGCGAATGCAATTTAATGCATGGTTTTGGTTGAATCTGTGGTAACTTTAAATTAAGATTATAAAGCACCGACTGCAAGTAGGAAAGATTAACAAAATAAATTGACCATTGTGATTTTGACAAAAAATTAGGCTGATGTGAAAGTCCTTCAGAAATCTAAGATGGCCGTGATATGCCCATGCCTGTACATTATTGGGTTATGAGAAGAATATATATGCCAAAATAAAGTTCAGTATGGAAAAGGTTTTGGCATTAAAGAGCCTATCTGATATTTTTCATCAGGGGTTTTCCTATTATTTTTAAACTGGGTCCAGGGTCCGTAGAATTGGGAAAATTGACGCGTAAACTGTTCAAATTAGGGAAATTACAAAAAAGTACCAGTTTAATTCAGTGACCAACCTATGGCGAAATTTTAGACTTTATTACTTCTCCCCACAGAAATTATAGTGAGAATTTTGGAATACTTCATTTATTTTATGACATAACAATGATATATACAAATTCTAACCTTATTTTTTTAATATTAAGTGTTACTGAAATAAATTTGAATTAACACTCCTCTACATTCAAAGATTGAATGAAAATCTATTTTTTGGCTTAAAGTTTTCCCATTTGTAAAGGTTAATTAAATTCATGCATTTATACCTTTTATATATCTAAGAAATGTTTCTTAAATGTGTAAGCCAACTGACAAACATGCAATAAAATAATTCTTTGCAAAATGGCAATGATATTTGCATTTGGGGGTCCTACCCTTTGACCCAATTACAACCATTATAGAGAGAAACTGTTTAATTTTTAAGATACAGGTAACTGTAGACTTACAATTTTTAATCATACAGAACTTTATTTGGCTTATTACAATACTTACCTTTTGGTTGTGCTCCAGTAGACACACAGGTGTTTAGTGAAGGTATATGTCTTACCTTTTCATTCTGCTCCAGTAGATACACAGGTAGACCAGCACTCAGAAGACACACGGCAATCCCTGACCCCATGGTCCCGCCCCCAATGACCGCTGTACTCCTCACAGGGAGGGGCTTGGCTGTTTTATAACTCCCCCCAGGCATCTGCCACTGAATGAGGAAAAGTACATCATATCATTGTTTTTATGAAAATCGATAATGGTCTTATTCATTACAGCGCATCCTTGAAAAGAAAGAAACTTTTTTATAGCACCCTGTTTCTGCATGTACATGGTTTCTACATGGTCACATTTAATAATTTCCATTAATAAGGCAAGGTACTGTAAAGTTACAAATTCATCAAAAGATTGCTTACTCACTCATATTTTTTTATAATACCTATGTATTATATCAAAACAATAAAAAATAATACATTTTAAGGGGATTCATGAGGGTATGAAGAGAACAAACATTGCAGGAAAAACATAGCTTTTGTTTCTTGGTTAAATAAATTCTTAATTAATTTCTTCATAAAAACCTTTGAACTCAAAAGAAAAGTTTACAGTAGTTTGTGCATTATAATATAAGTATACATGTACCGGTACAAGCTAAATGGCAAGTACTTGTAAGATTTTTCTGGTGTCAAAGATTTTATTTAATATTGCAATAAAGTTTTTTCCATTAAAAAATTAGGATTGAATTAAGTACAGGTAATGCTCTGACAACGGATAATTTTTCTTATGTTCAGAAAATTCTACGTGTCATTATGAGTTGTCTACCTTTGTTACAGCTCTCTCTGCAAAGAAGGCGTATTGTTGTGCCTTGGACTGTCCCGATTGTCCCAGCTGAAGGAATAGATCCCGCTCACGTTTCATACCTTCCTCATAGGAGAGTTCCGCTGAGGATCTCACTGCTTGCACACAAGTCTTATGAATAGGAAAAATAAAGTACCGGTAATTAAAACAGATATATATTATCGTGACAGTAACTTGATCTAAAGGATCATATCACAATAATAATAATCACATGCAAGTTGCCAAGTGTGATTCAGCAGATGAAACGCAACACTGTTAACTCTTTAGATCAAGTTATTGTAAATGTTGAACTGAACTTTATATATTTTACAACGATTGATAAGCAAGTTCTACAACTTATATTAATATCTCTCGTTGGCACGGATGTTAGCGCGAGGGGGTCATTGGTGTGGGAAGAAGCCGGAGTACCTGGAGAAAACCCACGTGTCCAAACGGGCGACCGCCATACCCTATCACATACAACCACTGTCGATCACAGGGATCGAACTCGGGTCGCAGCGGTGAAAAGCGAGTGCATTGTTCACTACGCTACTTAGACATTGTAAATGTTATGATGATACATGTAAATTATACATGTACACCCTTAAATTATAAAGTCATCAGTTTTAGAGTGGGGTGAAATAGATTCAAAAAACCACAAAGTGGTGATCTGGGAAATAAAATTAACAGTATCATGAAAAGAAAATTGATGCCATTGGGTAGATTATTATAAAACTAATGATATCTTTTGTTTTACAATGAAGAGAAAGATCGGCAAATGACAGGAGAGGGGATATCTACAGTTGTTTGGCCATTATTATAAAAAGATAGAGGCATTTTAATTTCATGCTCACCACAGGAGCTTCAAAGCCCTTGTATTTCTTTTTCACTTGGGTCAGTGCAGCTGCAATATAAAGCAAAATTTTTGGAGATAAATTAAAACTGATTTGAACACATATTCAATAACAGTTTTTGTCAAAACATCTGTAATAAAGGAATAAGAGGTCTATAGACAAGTTCATCAGGTTTTACATCAATCATTTCAATACTGATTACTGTCTGTTTAGCCATGTTAATTCTGTACACTTTAATCACCCATTATGAGTTTTAGATGGGAGTATGTTTATACCTGAGGCATACTCCTCAACTCTGTCAGCATTGGGAACGACCTTGTACCTCAGACATCTGTCCTTGAAAGGTCGACTTTGAACTTCTTGGGCAAACTTTAATGCTGTTTTCAATAAGTCCCCTGACACAATCTAAAAGTTCGTTGGAGTAGGATAATGCCTTATTAAGTATATGGCTGCAGTCAAGATCATACATGTAGCAACTAGCTTAACTGCTAAGTTGTAAATATATAAGTCTACTAATCAGAATGCTATAGTTTTGCTGCTAGGTTTCTAATTTGAAGCTGGAAATAAATATTCAACGAAAGACTAATTTCACCAACTTAATTTGTTAGTTTCAAGCAGCAAAAATAAATACTAAAATTCATAATGATTACTTATACAATTTAGGATGAACAAAATATTACAAAATAAGATAAAAAAAAATATCTAGGTAGTGACTAGGATGGTTTACTGTTCAACAGCATAGCTGCTACTTACCCCTACCTAGCAGCTACAATCATCGTGAACTCATCCAAGAGTACAGTACTGTGTAAAAGTGGTAATTTACGCGTGGGGGAAATTTACACTAGTTACAGGGTGGGTCTAAAACCGCGTAAAATACCCCCGCGTGTATGGTAAAAAAATAAATATTTCAGAGTGTTATATCACGCATCCGCGTACTATGAAATACCCCTGCGTTTTGTTTGCTTATAGAAAACGCGTACTTTACCACCAGAGTAAATAACCACTTTTACAGTACTCCAGTGTAAACAACATTTGTGTAAAGATACAAGCAAAAATGTGTTCATGAATATCAGGTCCTTAATTGTTTGGAACTTTTTGCATTTTTTTAACAATTGATGAGTTTATTTTAGCCATATACCTCATCTATAATACCATATTCCTTTGCTTTTTTTGCTGGAACATGGCGGCCTGAAGAAATCATCTCCATGGCAACAGGGAGTCCGGTCAACCGTGACAGCCTCTGGGTGCCCCCTGCTCCTGGTAAAAGCCCCAGGGTCACCTCTGGGAATCCTACCCTAAAAAAATATCATAATTATAGATGTATTCAGAAAATGCAGACCTTTGCAATATTTTCTATCACATGAAAATTTGACTGTACATAAAATAATTTCAGTCTTGAAAAGCAATTTTTGACTGAGTTACACATCATAGAGTGTGTACTTTGCTTGTTGATTTGGTGAACAACAAAAAGACATTTGTGTATACCTGAACAGTAATATTATTCTGTAACAGGATGGGAGAAATTATAACAGACCAGACCGGGATTCAAACCCGGGCCCCTAAATCTCTAATCAGGTGCTCTACCAAATGAGCTATCGGGCACAAATATTCAACCAGTCTGACCATCACATTCCTCCCCCTCAAATGATCTTCATCCCCAAAGATCACCCCAGGCTCTTCCCCTGGCAGGAGTTCACCTGTCAGTTCCAGGGGTTGGTCACGGCACCAAATGTAATGGGATGAAAGAAATTATGACGAACCAGATCGGGATTCAAACCAAAGCCCCCTGAATCTCTATTCAAGTGCTCTACCAACTGAGCTATCTGGCACTGGTATTCAAACCAGTCTGCCATCACATGTTAATGTCTGTGCCATATAAATAGTCTGCTTTAAAATGTTGAAGAAAAATATGCCAATTAAATAACTGTATGTTTGGAGAATGTCTGACCTTGCCGAGGATACAGCGATGCGGTAGTGACTGAACAGGGCTATCTCCAGCCCTCCCCCCAGACACGTTCCATGGATCGCGGCCACCACTGGCTTACTGCACGTCTCTATCAAGTTACCGACCGCCGTCAACCACGGTTCTATAAGGAGAAAAAAGTCATATCAGATTGTGAACTGTTTGGGAAAATAAATGATAATTACATAATTATACTAGTCTTGTAATTGTCTTAACCATGTTAACAGATGTTTACAGATAAACAATAATTTCCTAAAGAAAATAAATTACATAGAAAAACATATACATGTATTGGGTTGTTTACTATGTTGATTTGTATATAGTAGATGTTTCATTCAACCAGATAGTTTTCATTGAATGGAATGAATGTGTAATGATTAACAAAGTTAACTGAAATGATAAATAGAGATCAATTATCAATAGGCCTAAGAAAAAAAATTGTGTGTTAAGGGTAACGCTGAGAAAAAAATTAGGTTAGGAAGGTAGGGATATTTTTATAAATATCTAATCATATTTTTTTTTGCAAAATCCTAAGAATGTTTGTTTGTGTCATATTTAAAAACAGGTTTTTAATGAAAATTATATGACAATCACAATCGAAACAGACATCTAAAAATGGTAGAATTGGGGCATTTTTGTAGGTTAGGTCAGGTAACCCTAAACAAAATTATATGTTGCAATATGCTCTTCTTATTTGTGTAAATTCTTACTTCTATCTCTATTACAAACATGAATTCAATCACGCAAACCATAAAACAATTTCAATAAAGATAAATACAAATTGACATGTATGAATTTAATGCCGTTTTAAGATGCCAGGCACCAGAGTGTGGCAGTGCTACAATTGCTGCTCCCAAAGATTCATGAATACGAAATTAGCAAATATGGCATAAGAGAGAATCAAAGTGAAATTGATTACAGTAAACATATTACATTAGTCGCATTCAGGATTACGCTAATTCAAATCCACGCCAACTTGTTCAAAATCTATTCTCCACCAAACATCATACACGCCAAATATAATATGTTTACAGTCGCACGAATATTAAAGCAATAAAGTGACATATGCAAGTGTAAATATACTGATTCATCTTGAGAATAATAAAAAATGTAAAAAGCAAGGTACATAGACTTTTGGCTGTCATTACCTTCTATAAATATCAAGGTATTGTTATTATATGTGTAAATGTATACCTTTGCACAAGCAATAAGCCTCGATATCAACCGGAACAGGCAGCTTTACAGCTGCCATAGAAAGTTTAGTTTAGGCCAGAAAAAATAAATGTATTGGTTCACGGGCATCCCTGCATAACCTAAATGCTATTGCATTAATTAGATTTTTTTTTAATTGCAATTTTGAAAGGTGAATAACTCAATGATTTCCCTTTGAAAATACATGCTAGCTGCATGCATTATATTTTTTGAAATTTTTTTTTTGCACGAAAACCACTATTGGTTCATTTTTTGGGCCTAAGACAGAACTTTCTGTAACTGTTGAGTTTAGTACATTTTTAAATTGAACTATTCTACATTTGATACCTTTGCTAGGTTTTCCAAATTCCCTGATATCTGCCCCTGCGGGAAACGTTTGCCCTTTACCGATGATGACGATAGATCTGACTCGGCTGTCTTTAGCCCCTCTCTCTATGCCTGTCTTCAGACCAACGCGCACAGCATGGCTACAATTATTCAACAGTTTAATTCTGATCTTTAAAACAATTTTTTTTCTAATCAAAAAACACTTGCCCCTCCCATTCATTTTGAGAACACAATAAAACATGTCTAAATTAATCATGATAAAAGAATGTAGTTAACTTTCCGATAAAGAAAAATTTGTCGATTCCTTAGCTGGCAAAATTCTTCACAAATACTATACAAATTATATAACGATAAAATTAGGGACATATAGCTATTAAAGTAAATTACTGGTCCATAATAAATTTTGCTATAATCAAGCTTTATTGTAGGGAAAGCAAATTTAATTGCAAGCACAAGAGTGTGATGAATCCCAGGTTGCTCGATCTAGTGTCAGTATTACTACAATAAGGCCAATTGAAAGATTAGGACCAGTGACCCTTTCCACAAAAAATCTTACGTCCAAGGCAAGATAAAAATTTACCAAATCCCAACCATGGAAGTTTTCGATAGAGATATTCATTTTTTATTTTCTAAAATATTTTTTACACTAACATCAAAAGTAAAAAGTAAAATAAGAGTTTTTGTGATATTTTACAGCTTCGATAAAAGTTCTTTTTGAAGAAAAGGAAAATGATTGCCTTTAGTCATAGGATTTCTTGTGAAAATTAGGGCCAAAGGCGACTTAGATTCACATTTCACATTGTTGGCAAGTTGCTCTCCACTTTCTAAATGTAAATTACACATCCATTTTTCTGACACGTCAAATCTAACAAGTGGGAATAACAGTTTATACATTACATTTTATCTAATTATATTTTCTAACAAGTCAATTAACATTCCTTTTTTAATTACATATAGGGGCCTACAATGTAATAATTACATGTATCCATCAGTAGCAATCAATTAAGGTGTCATACAGATCTTATAAATTAACATCAAATTATAATCATGCTATAGGTTGTCTTGTCAGATTATTATGTTATTAGCGACTTGTCAGGAAAGCAGCCCCCCCCCCCCCACACCCCCACCCACACCGTCCCTCCCCGGCATCCAGGTGATTGTTTTTTATATAACAGTTTACATATAGTCGCATCCAGGTAGAGGTCAAGGTATGCAACAAGAAACTTAATTCAATTTCTACAAGTTCTTCAAGTTCTAAACTATCATTATGAAGTTGAATTTTTTTTCTTCTTAGATCCGCCACCCTAATAACAACAATATTGCCGCTATTATGCACAGTGCATAAGTAAACCTATGCAGACATTACCCTAGGGCGTTGACAGGCGGATTGTTGACCATTAACACGGCCACGGAGCCATTAACGCTGTAATCCACCATCGCGACGACAGTGCAGAAGATTCAGTCGTCCTAAATTACACTGAACTTCAGCATGGATCTAATTTCTGACCTCTGACTTTTAGTTTCGTAATTTTTGATAATAGATTGCAAGAAATGTTTTGCTCATTTTATGCACGTGAAAATATTTCTTTTGCAATGCAATATTGCGTGGTGTCAAAATATTTCTATGAATTTTTAAAATCTAAATTAGGAGCATAATAATAATTTTTCGAAACTACGGTGTTTCAAAAGTGAAAGTAGGTGTCATCTTCGAAAATACGAGTCGATGCGGACGCGATGGCACACACAGATTGGGTGTATTTATGATGTTGAAAATCCCCAGAAAGCTGCGTCGTAAGTGTCGAAAAATTTTCAGTCGTAATTTTACGGAAATGCAACAGTTTAGCCAATATGCAGCAGACGTTTCGGACTTTAGCTCCCAGTACGGTAGTGAGACTTCAATTTCTTACACTGCCTCCAACTTGGCTGGAAAATGTAACATCTACCCTGCCTACGGGGATTTTACACAAGCCTGTGTATTTGTAAGTATTCTTGTGATACTGAGATAATTTTATCGATACAAAGTATTTGAGCTTCATTTTATGTCTTTGTTTATAACTCTTTCCATCAATGGGTTTTGACATGAAAGTAAGAGTATAGATGTATATTGTTATTAAATATGAATATATTATTGGGGGGGAGAGGAAACCTTACACTGATTCATTGGTACTCCTATTCAAACTTTGCACAGGGGCTTTTCACGAGGTTTTTTAAACCTTTTATATCTACCACCTCTATACAATAAAATACATGTGTATTGTATAGAGGTGGTAGATATAAAAGGTTGAAAAAACTTTGTGATGAGCCCCTGTGACTTTGGTCAAAATCTTCTGATTTGCAGACATTTCAGACAATAATCTTCAATCTGTATTGTTGAACGTAAATGAATACATACAGCATATACCGATGACAGACCCAACCTAACAGAAAGTAAACCCCAACTAAACCCTGGGTTTACTTTCTTGGGTTTACTTCGAGTTTACTAGAGTGAACCCAAAGTAAACCCAGAGTGGGCACAGAGAGTAAACCCCTATCAGACGTATGTCCCTAAAAGCACTGACACTGACTGTGTATTCGGAATAAACAAGAGGCAGGAATTTCAGGCAGTAAGATGGTAAGATCAAAGACGGGTTTGCTTCATACTTTAGTGTGTACAGTTGACCCCAAAAGCAATACCCAAGCAAACCCAAAGTAAACCTTGATTAAACTCCGGGTGGACCCAAATTTTCAAAAAGCAGACTCAGAGGCCCCAAATAGACCCTAAAAGTAAACCCAGGGTTTAGTTGGGGTTTACTCTGGTGTTAGGTTGGGTCTGATTGGTACTGTACATCATTGTCATGTACTGGTACATGTACTTTCACTACTTTGTAAACAGCTTCGTTGATTTCACTACATGTACATGTATATGATCATCATGAATTTTTCAAATACACATTACTTTCAATCATATCATGGGTAATTGATAAGATTTAACTTTTGCAGAGAACCTATGGGCCTTGGTGGAAATATGCTCCCTCTGGAAAACGGAAGTTTAAGCGGACTCCTCCAGGCTTTGTCAGTCAGGACTTCATAGGTAAGCACGTGACACAGTGTATGATTGTGGAAAAAAGAATCAATTCACGCAGTTTCCATTGATCTAATTTCTTGTGGAAATGGATTATTATCTTAAATACTGGCAGTTTAAATGACATTTTAACATTATATTTAACATATCATTTGCTAGAAGTCAGAGCCTCTGTTAACATCCCTACGGCTACACTCGTTATGTTGTGTAACCTCTTGATAGCATGGTAGAGAGTTGTTACATTAGCTTCAATAATGTTTGACTGAATAGGCAAGGGCAGTTAATTAATAATTAAAAATTTCTCTTATACATGTACTATTATTACAAATACTACACATGTAAAATAAAACTAAGAATATTTCATAATATGTACCGGTATATAACACAACCTGCTATGTTTCTGTAATTTAAGTACTTTTATTAATTATCTAGAATTAGAATTTGAATATGCAGTGCATCCAACCAAAATAGAGATTTGGGAAACTTACAACCCAGGGACCATTGTCCGTATCTTGGCTTGTGATTCGTCAGGGACAGATGTGGACAGGGGAATGACAAGGTGAGTAAGGGGGAGGGGTCCAAGCTTTATAAATTTAAATGTTTATTCACTTAAAAATAGAAACAATCATTTATTTATTTGTAAAATCCACAGAGAAGGAAAAGAGGGAAGGTAAGTTTTTATTTTCATTTTTATTTCCTGAACGTATATAAGTTTGTTTTATTTTTAGATTTAATTATGATTTGTTTGATTAA
Source organism: Magallana gigas (assembly GCF_902806645.1). Lineage (NCBI taxonomy): Eukaryota > Metazoa > Mollusca > Bivalvia > Ostreida > Ostreidae > Magallana > Magallana gigas. Next base: position 20,325,510 of record NC_047567.1, on the reverse strand, counting down.
TTAACTTTTTTTTTAATAAACAAATTATATATAAAATTAATGTGGTAAAGATCAAACTATCTGTATGCAGTACTTAAGTTAATTAAAGCAGAGTAAAATAAAACATCAAGTACAATATTTTATCAAACATATTTATTCTCACGAAAGCTAAGGGATAGAAATCACACACCTCATTTGATAAAAATTATTAACTTACCATATCACAAATCATTGAAGATATTTTGTATTTATTGATCATATATTAGAATATGTTTTGAATCATATAGCTTAATCCAATTGCAATTTCTCAATAGTTCATTTTTTTTTTTACCACATATGCCTTAAAAATGAGCAATAGAGACTTCTCAGACATATTGAGAGTTTAATTTGACTCAAAATAGAATGTTTTTCATTCAGTATTAAACTTTTCTTGTTATTTTCAAATACCATGTAGCTTGAAATTATTAAATTATTAATTGAGGAATTTTTTTTAACAGATGGAAAGTTCTGTGGGAAGGAGGTCCAGAAAAGAGTCCACCGGAGTCTCGAATCTTCTCCCCACCCCTAAGACACGTACCATTCTGTACTAGGTAAAGACTTACACATGTATCTTCTCCCTCCCTCCCTTCCCCCCTAGGAAATTGTTTCTGTTTTATTACACTTTAATATGTTTTTAGCTCACCTGAGCCAAAGGCTCAAGTGAGCTTTTCTGATCACAATTTGTCCGTTGTCTGTCGTCGTTGTCGTTGTCGTTGTCGTCGTCGTCGTCGTCGTTGTAAACTTTTCACATTTTCATCTTCTTCTCAAGAACCACAGGGCAGATTTCAACCAAATTTGGCACAAAGCACCACTAGGTGAAGGGGATTCAAGTTTGTTCAAATGAAGGGCCACGCCCTTTTTAAAGGGGAGATAATTGAGAATTATTGAAAATTTGTTGGTATTTTTAAAAAATCTTCTTCTCAAAAACTATTAGGCCGGTAAAGCTTAAACTTGTGTGGAGGCATCATCAGGTAGTGTAGATTCAAGTTTGTTCAAATCATGGTCCCCGGGGGTAGAGTGGGGCCACAATTGGGGGATCAAGTTTTACATAGGAATATATTGAGAAAATCTTTAAAGATCTTCTTCTCAAAAACTATTTGGCCAAAAAAGCTCAAATTAAATTGGAAGCATCGTCAGGAAGTGTAGATTCAAGTTTGTTCAACTCATGGTCCCCGGGGGTAGGGTGGGGCCACAATTGGGGGATCAAGTTTTACATAGGAATATATAGAGAAAATCTTTTAAAAAATTTCTTTTAAAAACTATTAGGCCAGAAAAGCTCAAATTAAGATGGAAGCATCCTCAGGAAGTGTTGATTCAAGTTTGTTCAAATCATGGTCCCCGGGGGTAGGGTGGGGCCACAATTGGGGGATCAAGTTTTACATAGGAATATATAGAGAAAATCTTTAAAAATTTTCTTCTCAAAAACTATTAGGCCAGGAAAGCTCAACTTTGAGTGGAGGCATCCTCATGTAGTGTAGATTCAAGTTTGTTCAACTCATGGTCCCCGGGGGTAGGGTGGGGCCACAATTGGGGGATCAAGTTTTACATAGGAATATATAGAGAAAATCTTTAAAAATGTTCTTCTCAAAAACTGTTTGACCAGAAAAGCTCAAATTAAAATGGAAGCATCCTCAGGAAGTATAAATTCATGTTTGTTCAAATCATGGTCCCCGGGGGTAGGATGGGGCCACAATTGGGGGATCAAGTTTTACATAGGAATATATAGAGAAAATCTATAAAAAATTTCTTTTAAAAACTATTAGGCCAGAAAAGCTCAAATTAAAATGGAAGAATTCTCAGGAAGTGTTGATTCAAGTTTGTTCAAATCATGATCCCCGGGGGTAGGGTGGGGCCACAATTGGGGGATCAAGTTTTAAATAGGAATATATAGATAACAATCTTTAAAATTTTCTTCTCAAAAACTATTTGGCCAGAAAAGCTCAATTTTGAGTGGAGGCATCATCAGGTAGTGTAGTTTGTTCAAATCATGGTCCCCGGGGGTAGGGTGGGGCCACAATTGGGGGATCAAGTTTTACATAGGAATATATAGAGAAAATCTTTTAAAAAATTTCTTTTAAAAACTATTAGGCCAGAAAAGCTCAAATTAAAATGGAAGAATCCTCAGGAAGTGTTGATTCAAGTTTGTTAAAATCATGATCCCCGGGGGTAGGGTGGGGCCACAATTGGGGGATCAAGTTTTACATAGGAATATATAGATAAAAACCTTTAAAAATTTTCTTCTCAAAAACAATTTGGCCAGAAAAGCTCAACTTTGAGTGGAGGCATCATCAGGTAGTGTAGTTTGTTCAAATCATGGTCCCTGGGGATAGGGTGGGGCCACAATTGGGGTATCAAGTTTTACATAGGAATATATAGAGAAAATCTTTTAAAAAATTTCTTTTAAAAACTATTAGGCCAGAAAAGCTCAAATTAAAATGGAAGCATCCTCAGGAAGTGTTGATTCAAATTTGTTCAAATCATGGTCCCCGGGGGTAGGGTGGGGCCACAATTGGGGGATCAAGTTTTACATAGGAATATATTGAGAAAATCTTTAAAAATTTTCTTCTCAAAAACTATTAGGCCAGAAAAGCTCAAATTAAAATGAAAGAATCCTCATGAAGTGTTGATTCAAGTTTGTTCAAATCATGATCCCCGGGGGAAGGGTGGGGCCACAATTGGGGGATCAAGTTTTACATAGGAATATATAGAGAAAATCTTTAAAAATTTTCTTCTCAAAAACTATTAGGCCAGGAGAGCTCAACTTTGAGTGGAGGCATCATCAGGTAAGGTAGATTCAAGTTTGTTCAAATCATGGTCCCAGGGGGTAGGGTAAGGTCACAATTTGGGGATCAAGTTTTACATAGGAATATATAGAGAAAATCTTTTAAAAAATTTCTTTTAAAAACTATTAGGCCAGAAAAGCTGAAATTAAATTGGAAGCATCCTCAGGAAGTGTTGATTCAAATTTGTTCAAATCATGGTCCCCGGGGGTAGGGTGGGGCCACAATTGGGGGATCAAGTTTTACATAAGAATATAAAGAGAAAATCTTTAAAAATTTTCTTCTCAAAAACTATTAGGCCAGAAAATCTCAAATTAAAATGGAAGCATCCTCAGGAAGTGTTGATTCAAGTTTGTTCAAATCATGATCCCCGGGGTAGGGTGGGGCCACAATTGGGGGATCAAGTTTTACATAGGAATATATAGAGAAAATCTTTAAAATTTTTTTTCTCAAAAACTATTAGGCCAGGAGAGCTCAACTTTGAGTGGAGGCATCATCAGGTAAGGTAGATTCAAGTTTGTTCAAATCATGGTCCCAGGGGGTAGGGTAAGGCCACAATTGGGGGATCAAGTTTTACAATCCTTAAAAATATTCTGGGAAAGTTTTCGGTCCAAAACTCAGTACTTAGTGTGAAAGCACAGGTTATGAGATTAAAGGTAGATTTAAGTTTGATGAAACCATGATTCCCTAGAGAATAGTGGGGCCACGAAATGGGGAGGGGGGGGGGGGTTATAGGAATAGAGAAAAATCTTCTTACAGGTACAACAACAAAAGGGGCTTTACTAAAAAATAAGAGGTGGATAAAAATTGGCAGATTTTCAATTTTTTTTTAGCAAGATCTACTGTACTCAGTTGTCAAGATATTTTGATACTGTAATGCTAATTTGATCAGAATTAAGGCAATTGTTGTTCAGGTGAGCGATGTGGCCCCTGGGCCTCTTGTTCATGTATCATATACATGCAGTGTCACTACAATAAATATTAAACATATATAAATAAATAATCAATAAATCAATAAATATACAACATAACTCCTTTGTTTTTACATATAATATTGTGGGGTAGCTTCCAGAATGTACTGTTTTTTAATTAAATTTTTTCCTTGCTAATGATTACCTCAAACTTATTTTGAATAAATACAAAAATCAGGTGGAAAAAAAGTCTGTCTTTTTTCTGCAGAGTTCTTCGCCTTGAGTTCTGCCATGACCTGTGTGAGTACTATACAGAGCTGGATGCTGTCTGCCTCCATGGCGAAGATAGCCAAGGCAACTATATCCTGTCGGGGCTAGAGGGCGTGATCCCCAGATCTCGCATAGATGACATCAGTAACATGGAGGAAAAGCTCGATCAGTTATCTCTCAGGGAACAGGTAAAGTTAAAGTTCTAGAGTTAAAACACATATATAGTGAATCGTGAGAGATGGCAACATCCTTACCAATTTCTTGTAAAATTTCTTGTTTGGATAGAAAAGACATTGTTTTTAGATGTAAATGTTACAACATCTCCCCCCCCCCCCTCCCACACACACACACAAACTTCATGTATATGTGATAGAGGTTCTGTATCTATTTATTATCATTTTGCAAAATTTAATGATTTATTACAATTTACATTCTGTTTTTCTTCAAACAATGTATACATATTATGGTACATGTACTGACTGATTGGCATTGAATCACATTGATTATAATTTTTCTATTTTCAGGAAAACACCGCTGTTGGTGATGACGCTATTAGTATAGAAGAATTACCGGTATGCACATACATGTACATGTATTTCATATTCTCATACTGTATATATACAATTTCCCTGTTGCCTTTCTGATGACTGCCCAGGGGTTTTCTGAATCCATGTCAGCTCTCTCTCTAAAGCTGATGACGTAGTCTGTACTATATACTTTCATGTTTTGTGCAATTAAAGTTTTGTTCCGTGTTTATAGAATTATCATACTTGCATTTACATATTTTCTGGAATATATTGGCACTTGACACAAGTTAGATTCTTAGGTTTGAAGATAATTTTTTGCCAGCTAGGTAAACAATAACTAATTAATGTACTGGTGCTTGGAAGGGTCATTTGGAAGATGATGTCACAGACTGCATCTTTAATTTCTGATAGTACAAAATTTTATCGAATATCCATATTCATAGATCATATCAAACTGAATCAGAGGGAAGAGTTTTAGATCCTGTATACATATACATATCCTGTTTGTACATTACAATACAGGAAAAAACAAACATGGATATTTTTTATGTTGTTTTTTGTTACTGTCAAAAGGCATGTTCAGCAAAATCCCTGTCCTTCAGAAGAAATTTTTGCAGGCATGCAACTCCAAACAGAGGCTGTTCTGTTGAGACAGACCTCAGGCATATATATATATTCATTTCTCCCCATATCCACAACTCGTTGTGTTTTGATTAAAATGTTAAAAAAACAAATTCTCTTGTCTTTCCAGGAAGAAGTGATCCAGTTAATCCTGAGTTACCTTGACATTCCATCCCTGTGTATGGCCAGCGTTACCTCAAAGTAGGTCATTGACCTTGAGGTCAAAGGTCATGCTATGATTTAAAACATTTTTAAAAACGTTATTACAACGTAAATCTGTGTGGTTTTTGTTACGTTATAATAACATTTTCTAAAAACATTTCTAAGAAATGTTAACAAAACGTTTGAAAGAAACCGGTAATGTACAATGTACAATGTACACTGTAATTTGTGGATGTATTCTTTTTCATTGTTATTTCTGATGACAGTTTAGTTATTGTAGTGATAAAGATGTTATTCCCATTAATATTTTGCTCATCTTTTCTGATAACCAGTTCCTTTTTTGATGTTATTGAAGTGTAACTATAGTTCCTTGTCTCATAGGTTTTTCTATAAGCATTGTTATGACTCCCTGCAATATACGGAATTGGACCTACAGCCTCACTGGACAGAGGTAAGATGTTAGGACAATGTCCACCTTCTGTATAATAGACAGGTACATTGTTTGCTTATACATGTATGTAATATATTACAGGCATTTTTTTTATTGAAATCAAATTTTCTCGCTTCATTTAAAGTTCCCCGATCCTCAGCTTGAAAGTTTTTTGGGTTTTTTTGGAGCAGCTAAGCCAAGCACTTCATTGAATGACTTTGTCTATTATGAACACTTCAAAACTATTTAAATTTGTCTGTATAAAAGGCATAATTATGGTACAGAAAAAAAAAAATTCAGGATAATTTAGAGTTATCGAACATTGCTGAGGATCGGAGATTAAATTGTTACATGCTGTCGGAGTCAATTATGCTTTTGATAACATACATGTACATTGTGATTTGGGAAGTTTCAGTGTCAAAGTGATGAACAAAAAAATGCAACAACACCGATTATTGGCTAACTTTGGAAATACAAGGCTTTTATGTCAATTTTTTTTCCCCAGGTGAATAACTTTGCCTTGGACAGTCTTCTGTCGAGGTGCCATTATCTGCAGCATTTAAACATATCATGGTGTGGGGGCAACCAGAACTGTATATCTCCCACCACATTCTCCAGGTAAGGACTTTAAACCAACTATTATTTGCAACGACTTTGTTTCATGATTTACTCGAGATGAACTAGTTTGCCGCACTAATATTTGCGATCAAGCTTTATCCACACCTGTTTTTTATTACAACCGTATGGCAAATACTGGTGAACTGCGGGAAAAATTTGCAACAAAAATTTATAAATCGCTAAATATACAAATAAATAATTATGGGTATATACAATGTAAGAAATTTTCATGAATAATTTCAGATTTCTAAAGGAGTGCGGCAGGGACCTGCAGACCCTCTATATGTCTTCTTGTAAATTTGTCAACGGTGAAGTTATAATAGCTGTGGCGGAGAATTGTCCAAAACTTAAAGGTACAAAAATAGTACAATTTTTTTAAATGATTAATATTTATTCCTGTGTATGATTATTTAGAATTCTGTTTTTGTTATAATGATTGACAAAAAAGAATATGAATTGTATCAATTTGCCTTGCATTTTAATACAGTAACTGTGCAGGCAAAATTTGACAGGAAAATCTATTTTATTAGCCAAAAAAGAATGTTTTGTTTCCAGGCATTACCACCTTTTTTGGCATTGAAAAATATTGCACCATTTGAAGAGAAAATACTGATGATTTCTATTTTAAGCTATACAGAGGAAAAAAGAGAGTAAATGAGCAATACATTATGAAATTTTAAGTGAAATTTTGTTAAAAATTAAATAGATAAATAAACCCAGTATAAATAAGATTTAATTTTATCTAACTTACCAGAGGATTAGTGTGCATTCAAGTTCCTTAATATTATTAAAATGTTTCACTGGCGTCGGCAGCAAATTGAAAGTGGGAGGGGGGGGGCCAAACTAATCCTCAGAAATCTTGACAAGCAAAAAAAAAACCCTAATTCCAAAAATCATCAAAATCCTAATCCGTGAGGAAGGGGGGGGGGGGGGAGAGAGTTCCCAAAAAAATTCTTACCTACCAAAAATTTTTTTTGGTAGAAATCATAGAATTCCTAATGGGGGGGGGGGGGGGGGGGGGGGGCTAGTATACCTATGAGTCCAAGTTCTCAATGTTTCAATCTTTTCAAGGTAAATTTAGGAACAATTATGTTTGCTGCAACAAAAAGTGTGGGGGGGGGGGGCTGAACACTCTCTGATGCAATGTTCCTAATGGTTAGGGCTAACTTTGCAAAAAAAGTGGGGGGGCTAAGCCCCCCACCCCCCCCCCCCAGCCCCCCCGATTCCGACGCGGCACGCCTATGTGTTTTCTTCACAATGTTTTGTACTTTTAATTACTGGTAATGTTTATCAAGCAATTCAAAGGATTGATATGTATTGGGTTTTTTTTAAAAATCAAATATTGATAAATGATGTATGTAAATTTTTAACACCTGCATGTTGGTTTGAATTTTTGCTCGTACAGAGTTGCCGGTATATGAATGGATTTGTCGCTAGTATAATTTCTATGTACATTTAACACCTATGTTTTAATTAATTGTTCCGTACAGAGTTGGAAGTATAAGTATTGTATATGATATATACATGTATATATTTTACATTTAACACCTGCAGAGTATTATCAAATTTTCATTATGTACAGAGTTAGATGTAGGGAGTTGTCAGTCTTTGGACGGTCAGTCTATATCACACCTGTCTAAAATACAAACGCTTGAAAGACTCAATCTCTACCGTCTACCTGTGGATAAAGATAGTCTTATAAAGGTTTTAAGGTATGGAATTTTAATTAATACATACTTTTATTTGATATACAGAGTTTTATTAATTTCAAATTTTTCAAAATTTTCAGTTCATCAACTAGCTTTAATATTTTAAATACAATTAAAGTGCCGTTTAAATTTGGTGTAACCAGCAAAGAGTTTTGAGATATCAATTTTCTTATAAATGATTCAAGAAATCAAGGTTAACATACAATGCATAAAGAAACAGTAGTTGGGACAACATATCAACTGTACAAGGTATATATTTTTTCTAAATTTTCAGAGTGTGTTCCAATTTAAAACATTTGAATCTAGGGGCCACCCGAATCCAAGAGTCTCGCATTGATACTGTGATGAAGGTGATTGGATCAAGCTGCAGGTCAGTTAATTCTAGTTTAATCAGACGATGAAAAATAGAATAAGCATTGAATACTGTATAAATTTTCGCCCCCATTTTATTTTTTTGCCCCTTTGGCCCTTGTTGTCAGGGGGCATATTTAAGGCAGGGCAAATTCCAATGTCTCAATTAATCTCTCTTGTTTGGGCAAATTCAAGACGGGGCGAAACGGTTTTTAAGGAAAGGGCAAAAATAACACAGCTAGGGCGAGAATAACCCTGTATACAGTACTTCTCGATGATTTCCAATAAAATGGCAATAAAATTCACTTCACTGTAAACAGCTAGTTAAATGATATATGAATCTGATACTGTGTTATTTAATTGTATTCAGTAACTGTTCTTATAGTGCAGAAGTTTTTTGGTTTTTTTTATGACAGAAAAGTATTGCTATGATATATCATATTTATTGAATTCATGATCATAGTAGGAACTAAATATTAATAACCTTTTTTTCATCAATATCTAGGAATTTAATATCACTAGATTTATGGCGGTGCAGATTAACTGATGAAGGATTAGGAGCTATCACTGAAAACTGTCCACATATAGAGGAACTGGACCTAGGATGGTGGTTAGTACAACAATTAATTAATTAAGAGAGCTTGATGATTGTGGTCATTTTTGGACTACATTAATTAATCTCGATCCTCTAGAAGAAGAAAATGATCAAGTTTCAAAGCAAAGGTGCAGTGAAACACGCTTAAAACGAAGTGCCAGGGACGGACGATTTTACTTCGTTGTAAGCGTAATTCGTTAAATCTGCCAAGTTTACAACATATAAAAAAGTCTCAGGTAATTGAAATCGCTTAGCTGTAAGCGTGAATTCATTATTTAAGCGTGTTTGCTATAATCATGTTTTACTGTATTTGAAATTTGAATTCTTTACTATATATTTGTAATAGTTTATGTAGCTAATAAAGCATTTTAAGAAAATCCGGGTAGACCTGATGGTTAATTTGTTGTTAATTTGTTAACCATCCATGCAGCCTCCTTAAGATACATGTATTCAATAAAAGCATGTTGATTACTTTGAATTTATTTCATTTATAAAATTAAATCATTTCCTTTTCAGTTCAAATTTAAGGTCAACTACAGGCTGTTTCCTGAAACTTGTGAAGAACTGTCCCAACATTAAAAAGCTCTACCTGACAGCAAACAGGTATTTGATATACTTCTTTATTACGTCGTATTATTATAGTAATTAATTATGTCAATTATTATAAATCTGCATGCCCATGCATTTTTCAAAGTTGATTTAGTCTGGGAAATATTTTTATATAAAACTTTTTTTTAAGGATGATAAGTATAGTTTATTCATTGCATATGATGTGATTTTCATATTCATTTGTTTATTATCATGTTGATCATTCGGTTTACAATTATTAAATAATTACAGGTTTAACATGCTTCTTAAATATTTCATGTTGTACTGGAGTATAATGTAATCTCATTTAGATTTTTTAAGAGTACAAAAAATTTAATGTTGTCAAAAGAAACGTCGGTACAAAATTTTCAGTCTTACTTTAAACGAATCTCGCTGAGACTAGAGTTTTTGAGGACCTAGAATATAGATGTAGCTTCAGTTAATAATGACATTTTATGTACATTTTAGGACCATCTGCAAAGGTGACCTAGAAGCAATAGCCAAGTATTCTCGCAAGCTGGAGCAGCTAGACATCCTGGGGACAAGCTATGTACAAGCAGATGACGTTCACAGGTTTGTTCTTCTTGAAGTTATGAAATAAGCAAAATTAAAATTGACGTAGTTTTATCAAGTCAGGTGACCTTCTGTTGTTGATCTCCATCCGTCATCATGCGTCCTACATCGTCCATAATCAATTTTACTTTTCTGAACTTCTTGAAAACTTGTTCACAGGTTTGTTCCTCATGAAGTTATGAAATAAGCAAAATTAAAATTGACGCAGTTTTATCATTTCAGGTGACCTATTGCAATTGGTTTTCATTCGTTATTGTGTGCCAAATCCCTCTCCTTGTATCAATTTTAATTTTACTTTTTTAACTTGTTGAAAACTACTTGGCCAATTGTTACCAATTTTGATTAAAGCATTTCTAGGATAAGAGGAATTTAAATTTTGAAATTTATTATGTTACCACTACCGGAGCCTCATTGGCAAAGCCAGTTTTCCAAAAATTTCTCTACTTACCGGTACATGTTTTTTGGGGGGTTTTTTTTGGGGGGGGGATGAAATTACTGCATGATTAAGATGTTCATATTTGTTATTCATGTACATCAGCAAAAAGAGAGAAGAGGAGAGAGAGAGATTATATTCCAGAAATAAATAAATATGTAAATGTGTAATAATTATAATCAATAAAAGAGAAAAAAAATTATTACATGCAGGTACATATATGTGCAATCATATTTAAAATCTTCTTGCAGTGTTCTTACTAGCTGTCCCAAGTTGATTTTCCTGGACGTGTCGTTCTGTGGTAACGTGAACGAGGAGACAATAGAAATATGGAGAACAGAGTTCCCACGCTGCAGCATCAAGAAGAGTTTTCAAGACTAAGATCAACAACTTTTCACACTCAGTCTGGTGCTTTGTAAACAACGGGTAAAGAACAAAGAAATTATTGTGTTGTGTTATCCTAATCCATCTGTCTGTCTGTTCAAGCCATCTTAATTGCCTTGTGTAACCTCCTATCGTATCTTCTACTTTAAGATATGAGTAATGGCTTCATGCAGGTTTGCTATATGGTTTGAGAATTTTTGATATGTCTTGACCAGTTAGAAAGGGTTATGGTTCTTAGCGTTTCCTTCCAAAGATCAAAGCTTATTGTAGATCTGTATTCATTCAGGATTGATTTTCAAAAACTTTTATCGCCATGCATTCTTAGTTGTTTTATGAATTTTTATTTACATGTATAAGCTACATGGATGTCCTGTAAGTGTGGATATGGCAACATTTTGTGTTTTTACATATTTTTTGGGATATATTTACAAAATTAGATAATTCCTAAAATGTGTCAATAATGGTGTACGTATTGCAGTCTATCAATTAAATTCAGGTTGGTGATGATATTTGCAAATTTTTAAATTTTGAATGTACTAAAATGTTCCCATAGCTGGCGAACTCATTAATATTTGGATAAAGGGCCAAAATCTCAGGGTAGGTTTTAAAAAAAAAAAAAGTATAATTTTCTGTGAAAAGTTCTGAGACTCTCAACTAAATGTTCATGGATTTTTGGTAACTATACAGAGTGAGGTTGGTAAAGTTGCTATAGGGAATGTGAATCATGACATACTGGAAAAAAAAATTAACAATAATTACATTTTAATATAAAGACCAAATTTCCATACATGTACATTTATGCTAGATGGAAATTCATGTGCATTAACAGCATTAATATTTTAGGTATTTAAAATATATAAATACATGTATCTGAATATTTATGTACTAGAATAATTACAGTTTTTACTCATCGTACTATGTGTTATGCACTATTTATATCAAAGGGTCTTATCATTTTTTTTTTATCTTACCGTAATCAATAGATTTTTTTAATTCAAGAGGGGAATTAGAATGATGTAAAATTAAAAGGGCAAAAATAACCGTGTATCCAGTATATATTTTTGAAGTGTTATCTAAGTGCATTCTCCACATGTGTGCAGGGATGTCATATTATACATGTTAATGTGATTAGAATATTTTACAAGATCATCTTTTTCTTTTTTTTTGGGGGGGGGGGCGGTATTTTGTTTTAATGTACATTGTATCTTCGTCTTTTTTTTTTATACAAGAAAAGGATTTATATTAAATTGGATTTTGATTTATCTGTTCAAATCTTATGAAGTGCACACTATTAATCAGTAAGCAGTTATTATCATTTGTTATGAATATACCTTTATACTTTGTACATTATAAATAAAACAGATGATGGGGATTATGTCATATATTAATTGTAACTTAAAAATGTTTACATTTCATTTTTAATGATAATTATTGTCTTGGAGATTAATCTTCCTCCTGTGCTCTTTTGACAACAATTAACAAGATTGTATAATTTTATATAGAACCATTTTAACAAGACCTTGGACTTTCTGTAGGATGTAACTACATGTATCTTTTTCTTGACTCGTAACAAATTAAAAATGGCATAGCTTCATTGATTGCGTAGTCTTAGCTCAAAGCCAGACAAATCTTGTTGATTTCAAAGAGCCATGGCTGAGTGGCAAGCAATAAAATAGACAGGCCTACGACACACTGCCGTTTGACACAAACTACCCAAAGTCCATGCTCCTTTTACATGTAAAATGATTCTAATGGAGAAAATATAGGGAGACAAACCCTCTGGATTAAGAAATAACTGTACTTGTGCTGGTTAACTATCTCTAAAGGTTTTGATTGATTTGATTAAAGATTTTGATTGTTAATGAGTTTATGAAAGTTTGCAATGCATAAATTACAATGGATGTGGTACCATATGATATATATAAATTTTAAGACACTCTATAGTGATTATATCATCCCCATAGTGTTAAGTTTGTGCATTTACATGTATGTAATATAGAAGTTAGTTTATACATGCACTAGTATGTACATGTACCGGGGTATATTGTGATTGAGAAGCTGTGATATTGTATTTTTATTGACTATTATGCTGAAGCATACTATTGTTGTATTTTGAAATCATGTGTTGTTTTAAAGAATACATTACTGTTATTTTAGAATCATATGCACTGTCTTGTAATAATTTCTTTCTTCTTTACATTTTTTTCTCAGTAAAATGAATGGAATGTTAATTGTAATTGTCGATTCTATCTGTTTAGTGAGTAGGTTCTGTTGTGTATCAAGAGAGAGAGAGAGAGAGAGCAATGATGTGGTATTTATATTTTTCTTTAAATGAAAATCTTATTTCGGAAATAAAATATTTTTGAAAAATTTGGTGATTTTGTGGGGAATCTATGCAAGTTTTCTTACAAGAATTACCTTATGACGTTTTATGATACCATTGAGGTAGAATAAGAATTCTTAACATGTCTAATTTGTGTATTTTTGGTGATTATAAGACATTAATATTTTACATGATGACGAACAACGCCCTTTGTATGAACAGTTATATTTCATAGAAACAAAAAAAAAAAATTAAAATAATTATGTCAAAATTATTATAGTCTTTTATTAGATTGTTTGTGGTATTTAGCAACCTCTGACTTCAATATTAAGCTATGACAGCAAGAATTGCATAAAATCTCGGTGGTCCCGAGATGTGCAGTGTGAATCAGCCTTGTGAATCAATGGACAATCAATCAACGTAAAACTTTATTTCCCGATGTATCACTGACAGCGACATCTTACCGGAAGTGCCAAACGACGTCATTATTTTTTTTTTTAAATGAACAAGGGAACAAACAAATTTTTAAAGTATTATGATCTGACAAGTAAACTATATCTATTGACAAGTAAACTACATGTATATATAATTAATGTCAACTAATACGACAAACATGTATGACAGGGGCTCGTAACGAAGTTTTTTCAACTTTTTCATATGTACATGTATCTACCACCTCTATACAATAAGATACACTTTTTGCTTTGGTCCGTCCACTTTTCGTTTAAGGGATTGTCGGGTGTTTTTTTAAAATAGATTAATATATCTAAAAGCTTTTATTTGGGTCACTTTAAACACGTGCACATTAGTTCACGTTTTTAAAAAGTTTCATTAGCCCTTTCTCGTGTTTGCTACTACTAATATTATACGCAACCGTGGTAACTGTAGGGGGGGGGGGGGGGGTTCAAAAAGAGATTTTACATTCATATATGTACTTTATGACAGACGAACAGGCAAACAGACAAGACCTAAGCTCCAAAAAAACTCCATAGATGTGTGGATCCAAAACGCTGACAAAATATTCCGTACTACCTATCATTAAATACAGTTTACTTGTCAAATATTTCAGAGCTCAAATTTACATGACTGTGATCTGTCTTTCTTAGAAGAAAAAAAACAGAATTTTGATTTATAGATATGTAGATATGGATATTACAATCATTCACTTATCAAAGCATCTTAAATTAACACCGCGCGTAAAAAAGTGCTGACAACAGCTTCAACTTTGTTTTTCTATTTCTAGGACTCGATTTAAAACAATTTCTAATTTTGTAAAACTCAAGGTTGTATATGAAATGTATATAGCGTTGTAATTAATCAGGATATTTTGGTTTGGGATTTTTTTCTAAAGTCTATTTTTGAAAAAAAGGAACCTTAGTGGTTCTTGAAATGAAAAAAAATGTGAATACATGAATAGATTTCCCGTCATAAGTATAAATTAATTTTGATAAGATACGATGTCAGATTGAGGCTCCACGGTGCTTACTTTGATTAAGGAAGGTTTAGCCACTGATACTTATTACATTGTAATACTTTTACACACACATCTTCTTATTTTCAATATTATGTAAGCTCTTTTTATAGATATAAAATTAAAAGAGCTTCGTTGATTTGTAAGGATATACATACATGTACATTGTATATCAAAAATACTAGACTTCGTTGACTAATATTCATTCTGATTTTGCATCTATTATAATTGTATTTTAATTAAAGATTAAAATGATGACTGAAAAACAAGAAAATTTATTTATGAGATCAATAAATGAGTAAGGCATTCGCGAAAGATTTGCTTTTTATCACGAAAGTTACGCTTTGAATTGCGAAAATTTTGCGTTCTGTCAAGAAAGTTACGGTTGATTCGCAAGTACGCTAAAGTTTTGCGTTTCTTCGCGATTTTTTCTCTTTTTATTAACATGTTTATTGAAAGAAACGCGATTGTTCTTGAATGAAGCGCATTCTTTCGCGAAGGTTACACGGAAAATATTTAATAAGCCATATACGATAGTAAGTTCATCAGTGATCTTTCGTACCATATGAAATGGGTACATGTACATAAACATATTTTCACTTAATGATCTCTTAATTTTACGAGCATATGAATCCGCTCCTTACAATATCAATTAAACGGAATCCATGCATGGAGAGATTTGAAAGGGGTTAAACTGTAATATAACGTATGTTTTATTTTATATTGAATTTATATCCACTTTCTTTTTTGTATTTAATTGTGTCCATATTCGTGTATCTATGTTATTTACAAACTTAAAGGCTGCTTTTGTTCTCTTCTTCTTTACACTTTATTTGTTTATTCTTTATTTGTGTTCGAACTCATGTATATATGTAAATTTTAAGATGGTGTTCAGCACCGAACCATGCACCCCAGTTTCATTGTGTAAAACAAAATAAATGCAAACTTGTTTATTTGACGTATAAATCTTGGGAGGACTTATATTCTTGTGTAAAGACTTTTCTTGCTATCAATTCCAATTAAACCCCATAAATTATCCATTTCACTTGTCCAAGAACTCAATTATGTAAATTATTCAATTATTTCTTTTATTAACCATGCACCTATTAAAAATATTACACATTATGATAAATCTTGATGCCATGTTATGAATCGATCGCAACCCTCGCACGCGCATTCAAGAACCCACCCTCAGCTAACTATACATGCAAACCACAAGACATCTCACGGGCTTCCGGTCCGCCAGCTGACGTCGGAGTGACAGACAAGTTTGTCTGGGGGTCACCGTGCGGTGGGGTCCCAAATTCTGGCATTCCCCGGTGTCCAAAACCCAGACCGAAAACGATTTCACAAAGTATACATGACCAAGCGATCTTCAATGAGTTGTTTTCCCCAACTCGCTAATGGGAGAAAGTGCTGTAAAGTATCGTGTGATGATCAGTGCGGGCTAACACTGGTCCCTCTGAAGGGGACTGGAGGAATAGAAACGTAGATATGGGTGCTCCACCATGAAACCCGGGTTTGTGCGGCCATAGAAAAAGTTTGGGTAAATATGTCGATCAAAAAATGATTGGATACATTTTCGATGATATTTGAGGTCTTATCAGAATTTACACACGTGTATACAAACTTTTCTAATGACCGCAGTCAAACATTTAGAGAGCCATTTTATAGGTCCCCTTCTCAAAACCCTACCCCAGGTTTATCTGCCTGGGCCTGGAGATAATAAAATGCAATTCAAAGATTGTTGTTGTTATTGTAATTTATGTAATTGACTTAAATGTTCAAAAGATACCGGAAAATTAAAACATCATGAAGATAACAACCTCATTGAAATGCAATTTTAAAACCCATTTTTGAAAATTCGAAATTTCGAGAGGATAACTATTAAAAATTCAAATTTTATGCAAAAATGGCATACGATGTAAATCAACGTTTTCCACGAATTGCTCATGCATTGATTGATTATCGTTAAGTTTGCCATTAACAAATATCGGCTGCAGTTCGAGGAAAATTTTAAAAATTGATGAATTGATGAAGCAACGAACAGGGCATGACAACGACCTAATTGTATTTCATGCTTGTGAAATGTTCAACCTGCCTTTGATATACAGTTTACAATGTAAATTAAGTCCCTTGTATTAATTATAATTTCAAAAGAAACATAATTTACTTTTATAAGAGGAGAAAGAATCGATAGATGTATAGTCATGTGTAATCAAAGAGTACCAACTCTAATTGCAACAATGACGAGGATAATCGAATTCGATAAATGCAGGATTGAAAACAAAAGAGACTGACATTTACCGATAACCAATTCTTGGAATTTACACATACGTATGCTATAAATTGATGATGATGATGATGATGATGATGATGATGATGATGATGATGATTCATCATAATGCACTTAGTATTTTAATTGAGGAGAACAAAAATATGATTTTCAAAAATTGACAATGAGAAATTAAATGACAATAATAACGATACAGGCGGCAGACGACAATGATGATATATTGATAAAGGAGATGTTGGTATATAAATAATACGAGATACGTACATGTACACATTTTCATTTTAATGCAAATTAAGATGTGTCATTACATAGTAGTAACTTGTAAGAACATATTTTACTTAGATGAGAATAATTTATGGCGGTGGCAGTTAGTGAGGGAGAAAATTTCAAAAAAGAAATTCGAAGTACGCGGATTAAGCACATAATTCTATCTATGACTAATCCACTCGTACGTCACTCTTGTAAAGGGGCGGCTTAATCGATCTGGAATCATTACAACTATTGATCTGCTGATCATGGCGACTTTACAGCTAGATCCTATCTATCTACCTGAGTCGCATTCCAGACATTTATAATTACTCGCGATCGCTTGTAAACAATCATAATTTGAAAACAAACATCGTAAACTGTAAATATATGACAGCAGTGAAAATGGACTGAATTGGAGAGTCCTTTTGTATTCTCTAGATTTATAAATGTTAATTTGATGTTGGTTTTTCATTCGACAGCAGATTTTTGTGATATGCATCTTGTAAACGCACCGCAATTATATGTAATAAAAAAATATAAAAGGAAAGAAAGAAAGAAGAAGCTTTGATATTATTTCTTATGAGATTAAAGAGACTGATTTTCAGACTTTCGAACAATTTACTGATAAATGACAGAGCCATTATACATGTACCACGACAAATTATTATAAAGACTCGAGCTCGTCTCTATCGAAACATCTCCTGTCTTTTCAAAAGTAGTTAATCGTCCCGATAATTTGCTGGATTTCCGAGCTGTGAAATTTTCCTCAAAGGAGGTAATGAGGAAAAAATATGTCCTAAATTTTATTTCATAACATATCAAATGAGAATCATATGCAGCGATGGAACAGTTTTCTAAAGACTCTTTTTTTTAAATAACAAAATACCCTAATTTCCATTTACAATGCGCCTATTATTGATAATTAGAAACGATAACCAAGGGAAGAAACCCTTTTAGACCTATTCAACTGGAAATTTATTTGAAGTCAAAATATTTTTTTTTATTAATACATTGCAGACATTTTCACTTGAGAAAGTGAAAATATCAAACCGATTTAATTTCAGTCGGTCGAAGAGATGCCATCGGTCCAAAGTACATGGCGATGTGTCTCCAAGCAGACTAGCGTCCATATTGAAGGGTAAAGGAAAATTGTTTTTATTTTCTTAATAATTATGAGGACGATCTAATACCATTACAGTGGTAGACACAAAATCAGTTTATCTACAGACACATTAAATCAACATTCGCCCTTGTTTTCCTGGTGTTTTACTAAGCCCGGACTGCTCGGCGCCGCTTAACATGCTCGCATTAATCAGGCATAGCATAATTAGCCCCGCCCATAAACAAAACCGCAGTCCCGCCTACACTTCAGACTCGTTTAAATGTTTTGTACAAAACAAACACTTTGATGAACCGGATGAATACGGCAAGCTCCGCCCACTTGATTAGCATAGCCATTCATCATCCGTGTTTACACTTGAATGCTCGCGTAAGAGGATCGACTGACAGGCCAAAAGCCGTGTAGACGGCCCAGAGAAACGGCCATGTAGAAAATTTCACCGTGTCTCCTTTTTTATACTCAGATAAAAATCATGTCATAACAGAAGACCGTTTTTTAAGTGATGGAAAAGTAACATGGCGACATCAGTTCCGAAGAGAGAGGCAATGCAGAGGCGGTAGCAGTGATGGCAGCCGAGTGATCGCGAAAACCCGCGTGCTGTTCACCGATGTCCATGTGTGTGCTGGATATATTATTGTGTTCATATAAACATTGAATATTGAGTTTGTTTTTGTGGAGGATACAGAAGATGTATTTCACAGGGTCGACGTTATCTTCCACGCTTATTGTCGCTGTCTTCGCACTGGCGATCAATAACATTCACGGTAAGTGTCCACGATGTTGTAGTAATCCTCCAATAATTGTACAAAAAATCACAGAAATTGGACCCTTAATCTAAAGAAATTTGAAACTCAACAAAAACCTTTCATAACTATACCTACTTTGTTCTAAAACTAAGTACATATACTGAGAACTAAGAAGCTACCCCCCCCCCCTTCTCCGCAGGAAATATTTACCCGTGAAATGATATAGGTGACAGAAAAAGGAATAGTACATGTATGATAAAATTCTTACATTGTGTCTACATATTTCTATCTACGCTCGTACAGCTAGATTCATAAAGTCCTGTATATTATGAAAGAATAGTCAGTACTGAACACTTGTACTGTGTGACCATTGACTATGGTCGATACTGTGCACGAGACAGAAGCCTCCTGCAGTTACCCACTCACCCAGTCTATTAACTTTTTTGATCCAGCATTTTTATTCTCATTTAAAAGAGATGCAGTGATATTGTCGTAATCCATGGAAAGTTTATGATGACAGCCAAGCCGTGCTTTATCTAAAGCCTTCACTTAATAGAATCTCTCTCTCTCTCTCTCTCTCTCTCTCTCTCTCTCTCTCTCTCTCTCTCTCTTTCTCTCTCTCTCTCGTAAGGAACACTTTAGGAGATGGATAAATCAAACATATATATACACAATCGCACAGTTATTCCTTAATTAAGATCACAGATAAGGTAAACTATTTTATAACCTGACATTAAACTCCAATAAACATTTGTTATCTTTTAATATTATCGTTCCTTTTTAGATTGGATGATTTATGTCATCACATCTTTAAAACCATTATAGAATAAAATCGCACGGTCACACGCAAAATATTCAAATATACACCAGAGATAAGCAGCACGAAGTCGGAGACAAAATAATCGTTCATGAATCTCGTATCAGTTAGAAGGGAGAATGCGTTAAATTGTGTAAAAAAAAAAATAATGTCAAAAATAAATAAGATGCTTAACCTACTCCATGGGACGAATTAATGCTGTGCGGCAGACATTGGCCTGTCGTTCATAAATCATAGTTTAATATAGTTCTTCCCACAAAACGTCTTTTTTATATAATGCATCATGGGCAGATGTAGTGTTGACTGAATGAAATGAATAGAAATATCCTCCTTTGGAATCTTTTCCCCCCTCGAAATTATAGTGTCGACCCGTTCGGTGAGAAGTTCTTTCATTCCTTACATCTCTTCAAATCGGAATACCTACAAATTGTATCAATGAAAATGACAACAGAACGTATGAGAATTGTGACCATTTAGTATAAATACACCTGACGGTGTGCATTGCATGTAATTTTACATGTACAGGTGTAAATGCAGATGAGGCCCAGCTCAAACCTTTCAACAGGTGTGTTTAGTTTTTTTTTTTCAAACGTATTTTACACATCTTTAGATATTCTCTCTCTCTCTCTCTCTCTCTCTCTCTCTCTCTCCTCTCTCTCTCCTCTCTCTCTCTCTCTCTCTCTCTGCTATAGACGGATGGCTCAAGGCTTTAGTGGAATTTATCTTTTACGATAAAAAGCAGAAGAAAGTTAATAATTTTTAAAGCTATGTAC